>JAECWJ010000694.1:37500-352173 GCA_018150375.1 Drosophila sturtevanti
CCGTGTTCGAAATGAACACAATGGCCTCGATCGAGGAGGACATTTCAATGAACGCATTGAGCAGCTCCAAACACCCCCTGTAGCTCCCCCGCCACCGCCACACTCCGCGGGCTCTGCACACCAAGTCACACAAGGTTATCGACTACCTCCGTGTGAGGTGGACGTTTTTTCCGGGGATTATAATCAATGGCCTACCTTCCGCGACTTGTGTACAGCAATGTACGTCAACAATCCGAGGTTGGCGCTGGTAGGAAAATTGTTCCACCTCGTATCCAAGACCCAAGGCAAGGCTAGGGCAATCGTGTCTAGCTCACCTCTTACCAACGACGGTTTTCACGCGGCATGGGAGAATCTGAAGGCTTGGTTTGAAAATAAACGGCAGCTAGTAGGCACTTGGACAAAAATTCTGTTCAACCTGTCTCCAGTCACGCATGAGACGTGTACTGTGCTTAAGAATCTGCAAACGACCATTCAAGGGTGTTTGACGACTCTGGAAAGGTCCGGAGTCCCATTCCCACCCGCCAGGATTCAAGCACTGAGCACTCAGGTGGCTGTGACGCCAGTGTCCTCTAAACTGTGTGGGAGAGAAAATCATTCGATTCGAATTTGGCCCAAATTCTTAGGAATCTTATCCGAATCGAATGACGGCCATCAAGCAGCAAAAACTATACTATACGCTGTACCGTCCGCCGTCCCTCCAGCAGCAAATCCTTTCCGAACGTAGCCCACATCGCCTCCATCGCGCACTGACTCCAATGAGAGCCCTTCCTCGAATCACCCCATTCAGAATTTCCTGGTTTCCACATCTCACAAGGGTTTACTTGGGACCACTATGGTGACCATCCCTCATCTAGGTACCGAATTCCATGCTCGAGCGTTTATCGACACTAGGTCTTAAAGCATCTTTGTGTCAGAAAGAATGTTCAACCTGGTAAAACCACCGTTTTGTGTGATCGACGCGCAAATCAGTTGGCGAGACTTGGGGGAGCTCATCCGGAGCGCCCACACTATCGTCCCTGCTGCATCTTCGGACAATTCATGTCATGCCCACGGCGGTGGTCATGTTCGACAATGGCGAGAAGGAGTTTGAAGCCAGCGTTCTGCTGGACGCCTCTATCCGGAGGTCAACCAGCCTGGATTTGTGATCGGCCAAGGTAGCGTCCCGGTCGCGCAGATCACAGTGTTTGGATGGATTGTCTTCGGCTCCTGCGGCATCTAGGCGCTCCTGGACGACGCCGTTCCCCATCCTCATACTTTGTTCAGCGGGCTATTCGCCGGGGAAGATTGTTTGCCAGGTGTCGGACGGGCACACTGGCGGGTGATTGGCAAGTTTCATGGGAAACGCCATCACAAGTAGTCGATGTTTTTTTTGCTTTACAATTTTTACATATTTTACATATTCGATACAATTTCCTGTAATCTCACTCACGATTAATCTTAGATGATAAAATATCAAGCCGGAGCTTCGGTTGCCCCGACTCCTTTGTGCAAGGCACACATAGCAGCTGGGACTGGCCCCTATATCGATTAAGAACTGTCTAGCTGGATCAGGAGCTTCGCCCCTCTACAACTACCAGTATATAATAAAATAAATAAATTAATTAATAAAAATAAATAAAAAGTATGTAAGAAAATAAATAAAAAACACATATTTTATAGCCCGCATTAAAGTTCATTGCACAATGCACACTTCCTATTTGCTCTCTGTTCAATCCACTTATTGATTTCATTCGACCATCGCTTTACTGACTGACACCAACCGCACAAATCAAGGAAGTCTATGATAAAAAGCTGAAGTCAACTAACAACAATAGCATGAACGTTAATAATTACTTGAAAATGTGTCAAGAGTTAAGGAAAATCATTAATAGAGCGGTTACATAGCAATGTTGCGGTTCAAACGAGGAACGCCCAGCGCCGGTATAATTTTAACTATAGCCTATGCCCATTATTCGGAAAGTCCCGTTTAAATAATAATTGCAATTAATTAGAGAAAATTTGACAAGCGAGGAGAGTGGACGTGAGCACAGAAAAACAAGTGTAAGCATAGAATTGTAAATACATTACGGAACAATAAGAAACAATCCGATAAAGCCATTGGGCCAGCTTGCTGCGTACGGACATTAGAATCAGACATAACCATAACTGGGGAACCACTAACATAGGCGAAGTAGCACTATGAAAAACCAAGATGGATCAACAGTGGAGTCTGATGCTAAGGGCCAAGAATATTTGGAGAGCTCTGTAGCACCTCAAGAAAGAATGAAGGCTAAGAATCAATGTTCAAATGCTCAACGACTGCGTGAGGTAGTGTTGACATCGATATCACCCAATGCGATTTTAAACCGAAGTTCACTATTTGGTTGGGAGAATGCAAATAGATTGATGCCTAATCCATTACCATTGACTGCGCGGCGCCAATAAGGAAGCAAGCTTGTCATTCCCGGAGAATACTGCTAGTTTCAGCAATGGATTCACAAAACGGCACCAAAGGCTGTTCGAGAAGCTGGATTGTAAAAGAGATGCATTATCAGCTGACCAGATAACGTCAAGTCCCCTTACTAAAAATCTGACGACATTCTTTAGCAAACCCGATGAGTGGTTATTTAGCCCATACGAACAATCTACTGAACGGTGTAAAATGAGCAACAGACAACATAATACACCTCCAAAAGTGTCTTAAGGGAGCAGCTTTGGATGCCGTTCGATCAGTGCGGGCAAATAATTTGGATTCGGTGACTTATTCTGGCGATGCAGAACTGCAGTGCGACGTTGATGTAGCAGGATGCGTTACTAATTTGTCTAGACTTGACAATTGTCTGTTTGACATTGCGATGTGTGCTTCTACGAAAGTATTTGTGCACAACCAATTGCACAATGACCCACGTCCCAATAATCACATTGTTCAGGAAACAACAATATCTACCTGTCCTGCGTTCAGTTTCTTTGAGATTAACAATTACCAGAGAAAATACTTCGTGAAGCAAAAACGACTTGCAGACGAGGCTATTAAAGAGGTAAAACAAATTGGAGTAACATGATGTGTTCTCAATGGGGATGCGACGTCTTAAATTTCTAAAGGCGAAAATGTAGAGGGACGTCAAACAGGAATTTTGGATAAAAATCATGGAAAGGTATAAAGAATAAGGCTATATTCGGAAATAAGAACAAAGCGAGTTTTTTTAGAATGCCGCTGTCAGAGTGAATCGCACAGTGGGGCCATCGCTTGTCAAAAATCATATCTTCTAAATTAGTGAAGCGAAAAAAATTTAAAAAGCATTTGATAGCTAATTCCTTAAGCTTTAAATTGAGTGGTTGCTGAAGGTGCAACGTGCGCGGGTTACCTTGATATTCAAGGTCAAAGTTGAAAAATATTTCTAAGCATATTTTACCCCTATAATTCGCTTAAAAAAGGCGTTTTTGATCACAAATGAACTTTATTATTTTAATTTTAATGATTGAAACAGATTTCGTAATGTTTTGTTTTAATTTTTTATTGGAAAAATGGGAAAAAAAATTTTTTTTCCATAATTTTTTTTAGTGTTTTTTTTTGGAATATTTTACATTCATGGCACATTTTCAACAAAATAATCATCAACATTGTCTTTCACACATATGCAAGACTACACTATATAGGTCTGAAAGGTGAATATTCCCTCTATCACGAGTATATGGTTTCATCGTGAATCTCGGTGTATCTCTGTTGATTCAACTCCACCAAAATTTAAAAAATGCGATAATTTAATGGGTTTTTGAAACATCTCCAATTTACTCAATATTTCAAATTTGATAAAGTTTTTTACTACACTTAACTAAAAATTGATCTACTTTTCAAATAAAGTAAAAATATTTAAGATAAGTTGCTTCATTCGGCCAATATCCCGTTTCAAAGTTGAAAGTTTTTTTAAAAATTGTACATTTTTTTCAAATATGAAAAATGTCTCCACTTTGAGATGATGTAGCACCCACAATTCTTATCCGATTTCAAAAATATTTTGGATCCATAAGTTCTGAAGTATTATCTGTCGATTTCATTATTCACTTTTCCCCAACGCGATAGTGAAAAAAATGATTTTTAGTCAGCTACAAGAACTTTTAGTAGCACTGTCTCGAGATATAAGTGATGCACGTGATGCAGTTCTTACGAAGGCTGTGGCAGCTATTTTTTAAAACACACCTGTCGACTAGTGGTTAGAATAAGGGCACACAAAATTCCAAGAAGAAGCTCATGAAAAAACACGGCATGTGGTGGTTGCCTGGGCCAGACCACCGTACATATATATATGGTCAAGCCGAAACTAGTCACAAAGGCGTTTAACGACGAGACCATAAAGAGAAGAAGTGTAGTTATGTCAATTTTTGACCCACTTGATCTACTTTAGATTCAATGTTCGTTTGCAAAAAAAAAATGGGAAGAACCGCGAAGGGATTTGAATCAGGTTGTGGCTGTAATTATTGCCGCAAATAAACAAAATAAGAATTCCGAGATGCATGGGGATGGTTAGTTGAGTTAGCCTGGAGCCTTTAAGGCCCGTTTCTATACCCAGGATGAAGCTAATGGCTGCTGTACTAAGCCTAAAGGAAGTTAAGTTAATTGAATTGCAGCTTTCGATATGAATTGGAAGATCTCGAGTAAAAACATTCCGAATGAGGGGGAACACTGGCGAGATTTTGAGCTGTGTAGAGGCGAGTCTTGGGGCTTGGCTCTTTGAGTTTGACACGCGATGCAGCGCTATGAGCGATACGCTCTTGTCAGGAAAAGAAATTTTATGACCAGATCAGATTCCTGAGCTAAGGACAAGGTCTGACCAATCGCAAGATTCGATTTGGATTCCATCGATTTCGGAGTACCAAGCGTTAAACCGGGCATTGACAAAATTGAAACTAAGAGATCTATAGCTCTTGTCAAGCATCATCGGGTATTGTATCTCATAGCGGATTTCTGCCACAGTAGATATCATCCCTTACATAACGAGATTGTCGGATATTTATTTCTGCCATACAACAGCCATTCCGAATGCTCAAAAATTTAAATTTAATACTCCCAGGTTCTTGGAAAACTTACACGGTCGCTTACTGATTAGTCAAGATCTAGACATGTATCCATGATTCACAATGCCACAATTTTATAAACATCTTTTGAAGCACCACGGTCGAACTTTTTGTGAACGATTTATAAGCTATCGGGTATCCAACGAGAAACTGGGTGTTCATGCAATGGAATGTATTGGAGTGAAACTAATGGTCTCAGAGACTATAAGTGCTAGAGCAACCAAACTTAGTATCAACATCCGTCTAGTATCTACGCAGATCAAGGTTGTTTCAAATTTTTGCCACGCCCCAAAGAAAACTATAACTAGAGTTGTATTAAAATTATGTTAGCCAATATGTATCATTTATGCGCATTTCTTTGATGTCAATAAATCGGAAATATACATATACTCAATTATATAGCCAATATTTAATTGAAATCGGTCAATAAATATCGAAAATAAACATATATATGTTTTGCACTGAAATAACATGGGCAGCAGCAGTTAAAATGTGTGAGCGAGATAGCATGCGCACGTTGCTGAGTGAGTGAGAAAGCATGCATTTGCGGTTTCGGCTTACTAGGAAAATTTTATAAAAACTGTATATTCAATTAATGGAGATTTCGAAGAAGTCTGATGTGAAATATCTTTTATTGATACAGGGTATACTCCAAGTCAGCAGGGGCGTCTTTCTTACTTCATTATAGCCTTACAGAGGATATAATATAATTGGTCAGATGTTTGTAATGGATATCGTTTCCAAACCCATAAAGTATATATATTCTTCATCAGCATCAATAGCCTAGTCGATATGACCATGTCCATCTGTCTGTTACTTCGTACTAAATCGAACTTAAATTTTGAGCTCCGTAAATAAAAGTCATATCATTCTGTTCATTGATCATTTATCCAAACCGAGTTTATAGATTGGTCGGCTCGAATAACTATAATGTATAGAAAAATAGGAAAGATCAGAGGTATCTCGGTAAAAATTTGTTCTTGTGAGAAAATTTGTTTTGTTTTGTTTGATTCAGATCGGATAATAAACACCCACATAAATCAATACAACCAATGAACCAACCCCCATTAGCATTAGGATGTATATATGTATGTATATGCAGCCAATTAAATACGTTTATATACGCTTCTATGTATGCATACACAAACAACATTCATACATATATACGAATTTGAGAAAATCAAAAGCAGAGTGCGAAAGAGAAAGGGACAGAAAACTATTTTTTTAGAGAGCAAGAAGCTGAACGCTTGCAATGTGTACCGAATTAGCGAAGTTCAGATATTCTAGTTTGGTGGTGTACAAGGTAGAGATCAATCCTACAAACGAGATGTGGGCGCGGGTTCAATCCCGGTCGTGGCGTACTCAAATTTTCATATTTTTAAAATTCCAATGCTTAAAAAATTTTGAGGCCGATATGATGGAGAAAGTAATTAACTAATCTGCAAGGGTATAAAAATTTTGGCACAACCGAAGTTCCTATTTTTTTTTAAATTTTACTCTTCAGAAGCTCAAAAAGGATAATATGGAGAAAGTAATTAAATTGAACTTCAAGGGAAGAAGTTAGCCTTTTTGATAGTTTTTATACCCTGTACCCGTAGGGTTCAAGGGTATATTAAAGTCGCTAAAATGTATGTAACAGGCAGAAGGAAAATTTTCCGACCCCATAAAGTATACATATTCTTGATCAGCATCAACAGCCGAGTCGATATAGCCATGTCCGTCTGTCCGTCTGTCCGTCCGTCTGTCCGTCCGTATGAACACCTAGATCTCAGAGACTATAAGAGCTAGAGTAACCAAACTTGGTGTCAACATCCGTCTAGTGTGTACGCAGATCAAGTTTGTTTCAAATTTTTGCCACGCCCACTTCCGCCCCCGCAAATTAGAAAAAACTATAACTAGAGTTGTATTAAAGCTACAGTATTTATTTTTGATAGACTCAATTATATAGCCAATATGTACCGTCTGACCAAATTTGTGTGAGCGAGATAGCATGCGCATGTTGCTTTGTACCGAATGACGCATTAGTTTCGTTCACTGATATGAGTGAGCGAGAAAGCATGCATTTGGTGTTTCGGCTTGCTAGGAGAATTTTATAAAATAATTTAAATTCAATTAATGGGGATTTGGAAGGAGTTTGAGTTTATAAAATAAATTAAAATGTGTGAGCGAGATAGCATGCGCACGTTGCTGAGTGAATGAGAAAGCATGCATTTGCGGTTTCGGCTTACTAGGAAAATTTTATAAAAACTGTATATTCAATTAATGGAGATTTCGAAGAAGTCTGATGTGAAATATCTTTTATTGATACAGGGTATACTCCAAGTCAGCAGGGGCGTCTTTCTTACTTCATTATAGCCTTACAGAGGATATAATATAATTGGTCAGATGTTTGTAATGGATATCGTTTCCAAACCCATAAAGTATATATATTCTTCATCAGCATCAATAGCCTAGTCGATATGACCATGTCCATCTGTCTGTTACTTCGTACTAAATCGAACTTAAATTTTGAGCTCCGTAAATAAAAGTCATATCATTCTGTTCATTGATCATTTATCCAAACCGAGTTTATAGATTGGTCGGCTCGAATAACTATAATGTATAGAAAAATAGGAAAGATCAGAGGTATCTCGGTAAAAATTTGTTCTTGTGAGAAAATTTGTTTTGTTTTGTTTGATTCAGATCGGATAATAAACACCCACATAAATCAATACAACCAATGAACCAACCCCCATTAGCATTAGGATGTATATATGTATGTATATGCAGCCAATTAAATACGTTTATATACGCTTCTATGTATGCATACACAAACAACATTCATACATATATACGAATTTGAGAAAATCAAAAGCAGAGTGCGAAAGAGAAAGGGACAGAAAACTATTTTTTTAGAGAGCAAGAAGCTGAACGCTTGCAATGTGTACCGAATTAGCGAAGTTCAGATATTCTAGTTTGGTGGTGTACAAGGTAGAGATCAATCCTACAAACGAGATGTGGGCGCGGGTTCAATCCCGGTCGTGGCGTACTCAAATTTTCATATTTTTAAAATTCCAATGCTTAAAAAATTTTGAGGCCGATATGATGGAGAAAGTAATTAACTAATCTGCAAGGGTATAAAAATTTTGGCACAACCGAAGTTCCTATTTTTTTTAAATTTTACTCTTCAGAAGCTCAAAAAGGATAATATGGAGAAAGTAATTAAATTGAACTTCAAGGGAAGAAGTTAGCCTTTTTGATAGTTTTTATACCCTGTACCCGTAGGGTTCAAGGGTATATTAAAGTCGTTAAAATGTATGTAACAGGCAGAAGGAAAATTTTCCGACCCCATAAAGTATACATATTCTTGATCAGCATCAACAGCCGAGTCGATATAGCCATGTCCGTCTGTCCGTCTGTCCGTCCGTCTGTCCGTCCGTATGAACACCTAGATCTCAGAGACTATAAGAGCTAGAGTAACCAAACTTGGTGTCAACATCCGTCTAGTGTGTACGCAGATCAAGTTTGTTTCAAATTTTTACCACGCCCACTTCCGCCCCCGCAAATTAGAAAAAACTATAACTAGAGTTGTATTAAAGCTACAGTATTTATTTTTGATAGACTCAATTATATAGCCAATATGTACCGTCTGACCAAATTTGTGTGAGCGAGATAGCATGCGCATGTTGCTTTGTACCGAATGACGCATTAGTTTCGTTCACTGATATGAGTGAGCGAGAAAGCATGCATTTGGTGTTTCGGCTTGCTAGGAGAATTTTATAAAATAATTTAAATTCAATTAATGGGGATTTGGAAGGAGTTTGAGTTTATAAAATATCTCTTATTGGTACAGGGTATACTCCAAGTCGGCAGGGACGACTTGCTTACTTCATTCAAATACAACTCATTTCTCGAAGGAATTCGGAGCAAATCTTTCATATCCTTAACAACTGATGTGGTCAAATTGTATTTTTAATCCTGTAATCGATGAAAGTTCTTTTCTTCTTTTTTTAGCGAGATTACTTCAGTAAATTCTGTATTCTCACCAGAACACGGAAACTAATATATTATTTCCAAGTTGTCTATTCCGAATGATTTTAGGAAAATTATAATATCTCAACTGCAACAGTTAGTTCTCTATTATTTCATATTGCACTATTCATACCATTGACCTTCTAGAGTTCTCTTCTTTATCGATCAATAGATTTAATGAAGCAAGCAAGTCGTCTCTGCCGACTTGGAGTATACCCTGTACCAAAAAAGGATATTCGATTTAAACAGACTCCTTTCAAATCCCCATTAATTGAATATAAATTTTTGAAAAAATTCTCGCAATAAGCTCAAACACCAAATTCATGCTTTCTCGCTCACTCATGTAAGTGAACGAAACTAATGCGTCATTCGGTACAAAGCAACATGCGCATGCTATCTCGCTCACACATTTCAGCTGCTGCTGCCCATAGAATTTCAGTGCAAAACATATATACGTATTAACTCCGATATTTATTGACCGATTTCAACCGATTCCGACCGATTTCCGACCGGTCAAATTCGGTCAGACGGTATATAATTGAGTCTACCAAAAATAAATACTGTAGCTTTAACAGAACTCTAGTTATAGTTTTTTCTAATTTGCGGAGGCGGAAGTGGGCGTGGCAAAAATTTGAAAGAAACTTGATCCTGCACACTATACGGATCTACAAAAAAAATTGAGTTGCTCTATCTCTTATAGTCTCCAAGATCTCGATATTTATACAGACAGACGGACAAATATCAATCGACTTCCCTATTGATACTGATCAAGAATATATATACTTTATGGGGTCGGAAAATTTTCCTTCTGTCTGTTACATACATTTTAGCGACTTCAATATACACTTGAACCCTACGGGTACAGGGTATAAAAATGCAATACTTATTTCAGTATTGCTTTTGATTCTGTTAATTGTGTACTATGTTTATTTTTCTATGAAGCTACCATGCATGACTCAGAAATCATTATGCTACTTAGGCTCAGTTTAATTTTAAAGCTGTAGCAGCACCGTATCATTAAAGTAGTTTATATATTAGGTGAACACACATGGAGTTAATAAATGAATTTAATGAAGAAAAACTGTGTTGGTCTAGAAAGTCAACGTCAAACTCAACAGGTTGTGTGAAAACTACAATCAAAAGAAGTCTCGATTTCGTACACATGCATTTTCTTTTTATTGTTTATAAATTTTTCTGCTCGTCCACTCCACCAAAAAAGTTTTGAGTTTTGAGTGACTGAGACATGATCAACCGCAATGGCCCTCATATTGGCTCACCTGTGGTCCATGCCTCAGCTTATACTCAATTAACTTCATTTTGTGTGTCGATTGTTTTATCGCTCTATGAAGGTTTGGTAGCTCATTTTGTAGTTCTATAGTACTTCTTTTGCTTTGCTGGTACTAATCTTTGGCTCTTTCACTGTGATGTATCTGTTATTCAATTTTTTATTTACTGTCAAAACTTCACTTGTGTCTCCTTCCAAGAGTTTTTCGTAATTAAATTGCTGGTCTAAGATTTACATTGCCCTTGGCCTCGATCGGCAGCGACCAATCAGAACGTGATTGTGCTGTGACTGGGCTGTGTGTCGCAATGTGCTGTTAGTCCAGAATGGAGCTGCTGAGCGCAAGTTTGCAGCGGCAAGGCCTAACAAAATGATGTTGAGATGGCCATACTGCAATTCGTTAGGGCGGCGATGTTGCCCTCACAATCGGCCAGGATGTTGTTATTCTCGAGGAGCAATATCGTCGAATTTCTTTGTACCGGGTATTTCTTAGCACCCTTGTGCCCATATCTGCTTGAATTGTTTCCTCTTCGTAAAGGGGGTTATTTTGTTTCCTAATCTTTTGCTGCGCTTGACCAATACTTTCTCTCCTACTTGATAGGTTTTTATCTGCCTGTTTTTGTTATGGTATTGTAGCAAGTCAACCTGTGCTTTTTGAAGTCTATTGCCCATCTCAACAAGTGATTCAGCTGTTCTGTCATAGATTATTTCTATAGGGGTTTTTTTTGTAAAGGAATGAATCGTTTTGTTATACTGTATTGTGAATAGTAATAGAAGCTCCGTTGTATCATTGATTTTACGATCTAGTTTCAGGTACCTAGCGATCTCGACAAGAGTGCTATGAAAGCGCTCGATTTGACCATTGGAGGTACTGTGAAGCGGGGGAGCATTTTCAATGGATATCCCGAAGTTATTTTCTAATATTCATTTTATCGTACTCGAATTTAGTGATTTTCATTGTCACAGGTCAATGTTCGGTCTGTTGGAAAGAAATTTGCGATTTGCAATAATGCTGGTTTTACATCAATAGTTGATCTAGAGTGAATTGGTTGAACATTGGCAAACTTTGAAAATTTGTCAATGCAAGTAAGGAAGTGTTTGCTCTCTGTGGAGAAGATATCGATGTGCAGAATTTCTCCTGGGTTGCACGGGATTGGGGTCTCAGCGATTTCTTGTCGTTTCGGATGCCTGTCGTACTTTGCTTTCCAGCTTTCCAGTCATTTTTGGAAAAAAATAGTCCTTTAGTATTTGTTTTATGTTTTCCTGGTCTGCCCTATGGGTCGTGCTGTGTTCTAACGCGATAATTTCTAGCTGCTCGTCTCTATTGGCAATATCGTCTCTATTTTTGCAATACCAAAAAGTCGTCAATGGAAATTCCTGGATTAACTGATGTTGTATTTTTCCTAGTATGTGTAGATCCCACTTGATTGCGTTAACTACGTTGGGGTTTTTATTTTTCTTTTAACGTGTCAAATGAGGTTGTGAAGTCTGCAAATTCTATTAAGTGTCGAGTTTTTTCCCAAAAGAGGATGAAGGAACGGCTTAATTGAGTATTCGATTGTTGGACAATAATTTGGTTGCAATAACAATTATTGGGCTTTTCAGAGGTTTGAATAGTGTAGCTTAAAGATTCTTCACTATGGATCGTCGAGTAAGTATTGCTTCCGCCGTCTTGTGCAACGTCAGACCTTGCATCATTTTCAAGCGCATAGACGTGTTGACGAGACCGGGCATCAGCAACATAATTTTCCTTTCCGGGTTTATAAATAAATGTTGTATTGTACTCTTCAATAAAGGCTTTCCAGCGCTTTACCTATTTCTATCTGACACCGCAAATGTAAGCGGCTGATGGTCAGTGATGATATTAAAATTTCCGATTCCGTAATGACAATTTCTCAAGGTTTTTATTGATCAGACAATGGCCAATAATTCCCTTTCGTTTGTGGCAAAATTGATTTCCGGTCCCCTTAATGTCCTGGATACCATTGTAATTGGCCTTCCTTGTTGCGAAAGGAGAGCCCCTATGGCCGATGCATCGGTGGTAAGTTCAAAAGGTTTTGAATAATCGGGGTAGCTCATTAAAACGTCTTTAGATGCCAATATTGATTTTAACTTCTCGAACGCTTTCATTTGCGATTCGTTAAATTTTATGGAATTTTTTCGGGATTGATAATTGCTGACTTTTCCGTTTTCACCTTTTAGAAGATCCGTTATAGGTTTTGCTATTTTAGCAAAATCCCTAACAAAGCACGTATTATAACTGGCAAGCCCCAAAAAAGAGCGAGCGCCAAATAGAGTTTCTAGAGGTTCGTATTGTGAAATTGTATTTATTTTTTCTGCGGCAGTGGTGACGCCGCTTCCTAAACCAAAAACAGAATTCATACTTTCCGTTGTTAACGTTTTTTCCCGATCAATTGATGGAAGCCGGATTTAAGATCAAGAGTTGTGAAGTATTTTGATTTGCCCATGTAAGACAAAATCATGGTGACATTTGGAATGGGATATTTATCGTCAACCGTGGTGAGGTTGAGTTTTCGAAAATCGATCACTGATCGTTTTTTCTTTCTGTTTCCTGTCTCGTCGGCGCCTTTTTTGCCCACAACCCAAATCGGATTATTGTAAGGTGACCGCGAGGGTCTTATAATTCCATCACTCAAAAGTTGTTTAACTTCCGAGTTAACGAAATCTGCCACGCCCTTAGGGTGGGGGTACGGTCTCGAGTACACCGGGTTGTTATTCGTGGTCCGAATTGTGACCACAATATTTATATTGTAAGGGAGACTTTTTTTTTGGATTGGCAAATGCGTTAGCCCTTTTGTCAATAATTTTTTTAATTCGTCCCTTATAGCGACTAGTACGACAGAATCGTTAATGTCTAAGAAATTTACGTTTTTGCATTTTAAAAATTGGAGCCGCTCAACTCCGTTGTTAAATATGATCCGCTGTTTAGCGAGATCGATTCGAGCGTTTACCTGTGCTAACAGGTCAAGGCCGATGATAGCTTCAAAGGTTTTTAGGCCTGGTAAGACAAAAAAATCAGTTTTTACTCCAAAAAGTTTGATTTTACACATTTCATTAATTACATTACCCCCATGGATAGACTTAACACTAAATGGGGACTCTACTGGTATAACGCCTCCTAAGAAAAGGCCGGGCACAACATAATTTTTTGATGCTCCAGTATCCACTAATAATCTTATTGTTTTCCCTGCATAGCTCCTTTCGATGAAAGGTAGCAGGGAGTGTTCCCTAAAAAATTGGCGAATTTAAAGTCCTGTGCGTCGTCTTCGCAGTTGGCCGCTTCGATGTCTGATTGCATAAGGTGTCACTCTTCGTTTCCCTTAAACGGAGGTAAAATTTCTTGAGTTTCATGATTCACCCGTTGTTGTTTTGGCTCTGTGAATCTACCTGTGCCATTATTTTCCGTTTAAATGTTTGACCTTGATTTTGAAATTGAGTAAAATTATTTTGTGGGTTTTGGTAACTACTATTGGCCTGATAAGGGGGGTTGCCTGGATTGATGTTGATCAAGAATATATATACTTTATGGGGTTGGAAACGATTATTTCTATGCGTTACAAACATCTGAAACCCTCTGCAAGGGTATAAAAATAATTTGGAACTATATAAATATATAAATAATAGAAACTATGAATTAATTCAACAAAAACAAATGGGCCAATGCCTATTCGTTGGTACGATACTTATGCCTAACAAAATTTTCGTCACACCTTGGTGAGCATTACGATTGGGCTACTTCGTCTATTCGGAGTGCACGTTACAAGCTTACATTTTCACTTATTAAGTGATAGTTTAACTATTAAGTGAACTGTTAACAGCTAAGAAGCTTGGATTGGAAATTTGGATCGGCAGTGTAGAAAACTAAATTCGGCGTGTTATGCGTGTTGCATGACCATCAATCTTCCTACTTCATCGCTGGGCATTATTTCTTTTTTTTTATTACATATTTTATTACTCCCATCTTTTTTTCGAAAACAGCAATTTTTATGTGTTGAAATGGTTTTTAATTAATGAGCCGAATTCCTCCTATTGGAATTCTATTTTCTTAGGCTTTCCTTTATGGCCTTTTTCAGTTATTTTCATTATTAATTATTTTGCATGTGAAGAAATTGTAACTGCCGCGCACTTTTTAGTAGCGATCATATAATACAGGAGTGGTCAAATGTCATAAATTGCTTGGATGATTGTTTTGCTGCCCGTAGCCCGTCGGTTGTAAAGTACCGCAATATGTTTTGGTGATAGAAAGCGCCGACTCTAATACAGAGTCGCAGAACTCGATATCTTCTACATTTCTCAATTTACAGTTCATATCAATATCGATGCTTACACAATTCTGGAATTTTAGCCACTTTGTTTTGTTATATGTTAGGGTGAATGTGGAACAACTTAGGAACATCTGGATGTTTTGATGCAGTGGAAATACCTGAGAGTGATAAAATGACTAAACTGCGAGTGACACTGCAGTTATCAATTTACGCTCACTCCTCCGCCTATTGCGAAGTCGAATAAGTCTGGTAGCTTACTTTGGCCTACCTAGTGAGGTTCAACTTATTTCCTGGTATGATAATTGTATTGTTCAGCTGTTTGTAGAATTTACCGGTAGAGATTTCCAGCGATGATCAATGCTCTAAGTGTATTCAATAAAGCAGTCAACATTCAAAAATTGAATGTTGTAGAGGGCAGTAACGGGTGGCCAAGGTTTGACACTTATTGTGAAAAGCGTCTTTCATACGATTTCTATTAAAATCTGGATGGATGACCATTCCATGCGTTCGACTTGCTTTCCATATTAATTTGTAATAAATATAAATATTACGTTTAAATCGATCAATTGCACTGCAGGATAGCAATCAAGAATCGTCCAAACGGATTCGTTACCACCACTACACTATTCAGATCAGAGGAACGTAAAAAGTATTGTTCAGTCAGCAAAGTGTACAGAAAAGCAAACTGTGTTGTAGAAAACTAATTTATAAGTATACCTAAAAATGACCCGACCCCTTTATTTTCTCTATTCAGGAGTTTTCTAGTGTGCTAATAGGCTACTGTAAATTGTATCATTCATTATATCTAATGAAGTAAGCAAGTCGTCCCTGCCGATTTGGAGTACCCGCTATACCAATAAAAGCTATTTCAAGCCCAAAACAGCAAACGCATGCTTTTACATGAAATATGTTATCTTTTATACAAATCTAGTTATATCTAATTTGCAGGGGCGGAAGTGGGCGTTGCAAAAACTGACTTGTTCTGCGTATATACATGCTGACACCAAACTTTGTTGTTCTAGCTCCTATAGTTTCTAAGATCTAATTGTTCATAGGGACGGACGGACAGACGGACATGGGAATGTCGACTCCACTGTTGATGCTGATCAAGAATATATAAACTTTAGGGGGCGAAAATGTTTTCCTTTTTGCCTTTGCTTGTTAAATACATTTTGCCGTCTTTAATATACCCTTTTACCCTATGGGTACATTGTATAAAAATACATTCCTCTAATTTTTGAGGCTGATCTGCGTTTTCCACAGGCTGCTAACACTGGGATATCACTAATACCCACTCATTTCAGGAAGTTTATTTCAGCGCATCTATTTATATCCTTTTTTTTTATTTAAATATGTTGTTTTTTTATTGTATTTGTCCCTAATTATACTAGTCTTCGGATAAATCACTAATTGGTTTTGTTCGAGTCAATATGTAACAGAGAATGATGAGCAAGTACGCCACCAACTTAATCATTCTCCGTGCAAATCCATAATTGGCTCTGTTCGGGCGTTTTCGTTTTGGAAGTGATAGCTTTCAGAGATATCCTCAAACAAGTCAGAGACCTTGACTAATGCTATACGACAGTAATCACAGATTTTCAAATCAAGCAATTTAATTACTCTGATCTCCCGATTCCCGTCCAAGTCAATCTAGTGGTGGAGAACAAACTAATTTATGTAGATTGTATTTATGCTTTGTTTTGAAACAAATAATTGTTTTTTAGAACACACAATTTTTCTCCGAAGTCTTTCTGATCTCTCCTGTTTTTCTATACTTCATAGATGTCCGATCCGAAGAAACTCTTAAAGTTGACGATGATAATTGAACATGGAAGAATTCCATGAGTTTCATTCACATAGCTGAAAATTTAGGATCTTTAAATATTAAGACACAAATTTTTGATTCTTATGAAAGTTACGTGAATAAAACTGGTCCTATGTTTTAACAAAAACATGTATTTTTGCTTGACTTTTTCTGCCTGAATTGCCTGACAACTGATGAAACCGAATGGTGTAATCTTCCAAGTGCCACCTTGAATTTCCCAAGGCATGAAATATTTTTTGTTCTATGCTCATTTGTGCGTTCCTTTTAAAAAAGGCACTTGCACATTTGTGACCATTGGTCGCAATCAAGATCATGACCTGTGCGTCAAATTTGACCATAATCTGTTGCGTTCTAGACAGAAGGAGTCGAAATCTGTTTTCCATTGCATTTCGATACGGGGATATACTTAATTGATGGCGTTGGTAAATGGCTATTTCATGGAGACATCTTAGCGTTGTTACGTTGACGTGGCTAGATAATTAGTGGATTTTTATTCTTTAAATACATTCTTCCATTTCAATTTTCTGCAGAATGATTTGTGCAATGTAGCTTTTTGTTTTACCAGCCCCTACATTGTCGGTAAGGATAGTTCTTGGACTATAGGACTTGACAAAATCAATAACTATTTCTCCGCTATTAGAGAAGACCTCCTCGATCCAGTATAGCTTCTTTTTGTAGTGTTGGAGGCTCTATGTAGAAAAGGTCTTAAGTTATAGTTTTCGGAAACTAAACCATCAGTATAGACAACTTTAAATTTCCCGGACTTAAGATAGGTACTTTTTTTTATTAAGGAGTGAGTTGATCGTATTCCTGTTTGCCAGTGTTTTCTTAACACAAGCACCCTTGAAATTTGTAGCCCCAACAGACTTCAATATGGACTGTGGGGAAGTTTCGCCGTAAGATGGTTCAAGATGTTGGCTTTGGCGGCTACAACCATATTGTTGATTTGTTAGATTTAGCCATATGATCTTTAATATGCTAAATAGGGGAGTAATTGCGGTTTATGATTCTGCCAAATAACAAACTTCATTCACGTATCCAATTTGCTAGAATTGAAGTATAAGTTTATTAAATTCAATAAGTCTTTAATGACAATGACCTTGTGTTATAGAATGTTTCAGCAGTCAATAATACTCTGTCTAAAGAGAAAGAGAATAGGTTGGCGGTTATTAAAGGACTGAAGGTCTGCCATACATTAGTTGCATAAAATTGGCAATTCCCAAGTCGCAATGTTCTCCCGCTTAAAAAATTAATGATAAAATTGGTGGGCATGATGTCAATTCCACAGAATTACCGTTTTTGCCAAAATAGAAATATTGACTGAATCCAAGCCTTACTTACATCAAGAACTTATCCTGTTACCCGAAACCGCTGAGCATTTGCATTATCTTTTTTTAAACCAGCATTTATGCATTACTTGTAGTGAAGTCGTCCAAATGCGTACGATCTAATTAGAATTATCCTGCCTGTGGTTATATGTTTTATTATCTTACGCTAGATAAGAAGAGAATTTAAAATTATTTGGAGAATGAAGACGAAAAGAGGGAAAAGTAAGTTACAGCTATAATAGTTGATTCCAAACTTTATAAATATAATAGTAAAAATTGAGTCGATCCTCAGGTACTTGTTTAAATTTGTTAAACGTTTCTGTGCTAACATTTCAGTCTCAAAGTTTCTCCAAAATTCCGCCCCAGTACGTCTTGGGAGCGTATTTGTTAATAATTATGGTAGTTTTCGTTGTAATGTAATTGCCAAACAGATTCACAATTGCAGACTTACATATATCCAAATATTTTTTGTTTTTTTCCCACTTTGCTTGCACTATTATCAAGCACATTGTTGAGACAACGAGCTTCTTCAATACCTTTCAGGCTTTTATTTCGAACCGCAATTGATACGGGGGATTGCGATTGCTTCATGCAGACAACTAACTTCAGCTTCTCTAATGAATCATTAGACCACAGTGGCGATCCGCCTGCATTAGAAGTCGGTAGAACCAAATCGCTCGTGTCGACGAAGAACTTTTGAAAACAAATTTTGCTTAAGGTGCCTCTGATAGTCATATATGGGGTCGGAAACATATACCTGGTGCGAGGGTACGTGGGGGAACGTTATTCTTTAAGTTCTTCCCACTTTATGAAAAAATCACCTTTTTAAAATATAGACACAAGCACTTTTACTTATTGTAAAAGCTGCGTGTGCAGGATTGGACCTTTGTCCAACATATGATGGCGAGGAAGTCGTTTTTGTTGTTGCTACTGCTTTCGTAATTCTCAATATCTCAAGAACTTTGAGATCTGCGATCGACTGTTTTTGCGGTATATATCTTTCCATCTTGACCCACTCATGGTAGATTGATTTTTCGATGAATTATGTGAAACCTACCATGTTCACATTCTAAACATGTTTTGGGCATTTGCTTGTATACATACATACATTTTCAGCATTTGTTACGCACGAAAATATATAAATATTCGCTTATCGTATTTGCATAATAGTGTGTGTGAATATTGTACATATGATTGTCTTAATGAATGTACAAGAAATTTACCTGTTCAATCCGGTTCGATCCCCGCAGACTTATACAGCGTTTAAATTTATCCTTTTTCCATTCATGGATTTGTGAGCAAATTAAATTCAATAATGTATTCATTGTAAAATATTTATAAAATGCTTCTGATTCTTTCATCAATATAAATATTTTCGAAATATTTATTTTTGGTAACTTAAGTTTAAAACAATTTTTTTACATATTTGGACTAATAAAATTAGAATGAAATTTATAAAATTATGAAGGTTACAGCACATAGAAGTGATATTTTTTTCCATCACGCTCTGTAATAGTTCAAACTTTGACCGCGATTTTTCCAAAATAACGTTTTGAGTGCCAAGCAAAAAATGCCGTTGAAATTTAGATACAGTTCCTAAGAGGAATGAACTTGGCGATTGGAGTGCAATTGCTGACCAATCTTGCACTTGATTAAAATGGTAAGTGCGATTGTTGTGTTGATTTTGGTTATAATGACAGCACTTGTATATTTGGGAGCTAAACAGACTTCGCTAGCAAAGTCGTTGAAAAGACACAATGCTGACGAATCAGTATATACGGAATCTCATCTGGAAGGTAGGCTAGATTCATTTATAGAAGCTCATGGGAAGCTTAAAAGGAATTATAGGGAGCTTTTACGTTTGCGAGACAACGAGCACGATTATTTTGTTGCAACATATCCAGAATGAGTTGCATAGGCATAGGTAGCGTAGAATACCTCTGACACCACATCCAATGATTCTTGTATGCACCAGCATATCTATGAGAAAGTTATATAGTTTTTATTATTTATTATGTTTAGAAGAAACAGTTAAGAATATGGAACACCTATCTTTGGTAGCATTGAATTACCAAGTGGAATGGGAAATGTACATGAATTTATATGTCATAAAAGGAGTATTATTTTAACATTACATGGGTGGAATTGAGTAGCTGATCCGCTGTTCATTCTAATGCCTAATTACCTAGGGGTTGAATGCATGTTAGATAGGATACTAAATCCACTATACGGATGGAAGCCGAAAGTGGGTTCATATCCTTTTGATCAGTATTCGTTAGTTTTATGTTTCCCCAACTAGTCTAGGTTCATATCCTTTTGATCAGTATTCGTTTGTTTTATGTTTCCCCAACTAGTCTCTGGGTAAATCCCTAATTAGTTAATTATGGTTTGTCCCTCGTCTATATGCATGAGAAATATGTTGAGCAAATTTCAAAACTGTAATAAACAGAGAATCCCCACCAAATCAACTAGAGATTCACCCAGTGATTTAGTTAAAATTACCTCTATACGGTATGGTCAAAGTGCCGCATCCGAATCAATCTGGGTTTCACCCGGAGATTGATTAGTTTAAGTTTGTCCTTATCGATCACTATGGTGTATGAAGAAGAGATACGCTCCAACAGTGACAGATCAGTGCAGGAGACTGACTTAGTTGGTAGTATACGGTAAAATTAAATATATTTTTTATTTCATTTTAGTTAAGGAAAAGACGCTTGTGTCTTCTTTGGAATCCAAATTTATAATCGGTCTCTCTTTATTTCAAAAAATGGAATTAGCCTAAAAGTACATAAGTAATTTTGGAGTTCTGTCGCTCAAAGCAGCGACAGAACGGGAGTATATAGCATGCCATATGCATTTGTATATATTGTTATATATTTATGTATGTATATGCAGAAGGCATATACATGAGCTTGGTACCGAATGTCTTAGTGCTTGAAGTACCATCGGGAGCTAGATGGTGTATATGTATGTGTATGTTTTGCGATAGTAATGAAAACGTCCGCTCAATTGAAATGCCAAAACAGAAGTGTGTTTTTTATTTCTAAGTTTTTTGGTTTCCTAATTTCGTATATTCTTACAAAGAGTAAATGTTTATGTGTTTTACAAAGAATTAAATAAAGAATTAATGAAGATGTGTAGCGTATATGTGTGGAGTAGATGTGTTTGTGTGTAGTTAAGTATCATTGCATTGAACTAGTGGATGGGTTGTTGGGTTGGTAACTTGGGTTGTTGTGTTGGTAACTCCTCCCTCCCCAAAATGAAGCAAATGACCAAGACCAGGGTGTTCAAGTGGCTACCACTGATTTTTCTTATGTGGGTTAAGCATACTCAGCGGATGTGAGACCAACACAGCACAAAAAAATATAGTATAATATAAAATGTCATCTTTTGTTTATACTAAGCTTAAGTACAATTAATAGTAGACATTAAAACTAGAAATTACACTGCTCATTATTATGTTGTTCGCCTTGTTTTAGATGTATGTATTTTTTGTGAGCGTGTAGTGATAAGTATATTACCATTATCTTGTAAAACTTTATGTTTGGAGAATCTTGGTGTTAGCTTATTTCTACGATTTTCTTTCCTAAATATGGTATTATTAGTGGATACAAGTGTTGGGGATTTTCTAGCAACATTGAGTTTATCCAGATTGTGTTTGGTATTTGTATGTTACATTTCTTTTATCCCTTGGTATAATTTTGATCTGAAGAAATTTAATTTTTGTAAATATTCGTGATTATTGTCATATTTAATTGTTTGTTCAAATATATGAGTGCGTCCAGTGAAACGTTCGAAAGGTGTGTGTTTTGTAGATGAATGTATAGCGTTATTGTAGGTGAGAACTGTTTCAGAAAGAGTTTCTTCGTGTTTATTTTTCTGCTTGTATTTTTTTTTTAATTCTGTGATTATTTTATAGATTTCGGTAAGTGTTGAATGTAGTCGTTCTACCGGAGAATTGCTGGAGGACTGTTGGAAGGAAGTTACATGACATTGGATGTCATATTGATTACAGAAATCTTTAAATATACTGCCGGAAAACTCTGCACTTTGGTCATAGATTAGTTTTTTAGGTATTCCAAAGAGACTAAAAAAATTTTAATGGAAGTAACGACATTTATGCAGGTCCTGTTGGGTATAGGGTAAGCACATGCGAATTTTGAAAACTTATCTATTAGTGTAAGGTTATAGTTTTTGTTTATCGTGTATATATCTATGTGAATTATTTCCATTGGTTTGCAAGGAGTTTGTAGTACTTGAAAGGGGGGTTTTTGTCGCTGTCTATCATATTTATGTGTGAGGCAAATTTCGCAGCTCTTTATTATCTGTGCTATTTTACTTTTCATGTATGGGAAATAAACTTTTCTTTTAAGATGCATTAGTGTTTCATTAATACCCCGGTGATTGTTATTATTGTGATAATCATTGACAATTTTTTCTTGGTCAGTAGTATTAGTAATATCATTTAGGAAAGTAGTACACCTAAGCAATTTAAAAAGTTTATTGTGAGAAAACTCTTTAGAGAACACATCTTGCACTATCTTAAAAAAGTTATCTGATGTGTAAATTGTGCATATCCTGTTTGGCTTTATTGTTTTTTTAAGATGTGCAGGTCAATATCTGTGTTAAAGCTGGGTTCAGTGATTGTTCGCCTTAATTTATTTTTAAAGGGAGTAGAAACCTTACAAAAGCAGGAATGCCCTCGTTAAGGCAATCTGCAAGTTAAAGTCGTTAAGTGGTTTTTCAATAGTTGGGATGTTGAAAGGTTATTGGAAATTTCTACGTCTACATTGTTAACGCTAATATCTGTTTTGGACTGGATACGACTGAGTGCATCTGCAACCACGTTTTGAGATCCTTCTTTGTATTGAAATTCGTACTCGTATTCTAATAACTGTAATTTCCAACGGGCGACTTTATCGTTGGTGAAAAATGGCCCTGTGTTCCATGTTAATGGTTTATGATCCGAAACTAAGACAAATTTTTTTCCGAATAAGTAAGGCCTAAAGTGTTTTACTGCCCAGTAAACTGCAAGCATTTCTTTTACTGTTGTTGAATAACGAGTTTCTTCATCAGATAGTGTACGACTTGCATAAGAAATAGGTTTGTCATTTCCCGCTAATTTTTGTGATAACACAGCGCCAATGGCATAATTGCTTGCATCGGTGGTTAATATGAAAGATTTGTTGAAATTTGGGTAAATCAATATTGGATTGTTACAAAGTAATGTCTTGCAAAACGCAAAGGCTTTACAGTATTCTTCATGGTTTTTATTTTGTTGGGATTAGGTTTAACACCATCTTGAGCCAAGATGGCAAAGTCCTTAACGAATTTTCGATAATATCCAAGGAGACCGAGAAATGATTTAATTTGTTTCCTGGTTTTTGGGATGGGGAACTCCTGAATGGTTTTTATTTTGTTGGGATTAGGTTTAACACCATCTTGAGCCACTATTTGGCCTAGAAAATTAACCTCTCTTCGAAGGAAGTCAGATTTTGCCATTTGTAATTTAAAGTTAGCAGATCTGAGCCTATCAAATATCAGTCAGGTGCTTTTGCAGAGATGTCGAAAAAACTATGATGTCGTCCAAGTAAACCAGACAAATGGAACCTACAAGATCTCCGAGGATATGGTCCATTACTTTTTGAAACTTTGTAGGAGCGTTCTTCAACCCGAACGGCATACGAACGAACTCAAAGTAACCACCTTCTACTGTAACAGCTGTTTTATATCTGTCAGCTTGGTTTATTTCAATCTGGTGAAATCCACTGCCTAAATCGAGCGTTGAGAAATAGTTGAATTTACCGAGTTGGTCTGGAATATCGTTTATATTTGGAATGGGGTAGCGGTCTGAAGTTGGATTTTCGTTGAGTTTGCGATAATCTAAAACTAGTCTCCATTTTCGTGTTTCATTGGGGTTTGTTTTTTTTGGAACTACCCAAACTGGGGCACTCCAAGGTGAGTAGCTGGTTGTAATTATATTTTGTTTCAGCATTGACTCTATTTGGTTTTTGCTTCCTTTTTTAAGGCAAAAGGATAGCGGTAGGATTTGGCGATTCATCAGTTGTGCATATATAGTGTTTAATGTCATTAGTGAACGTTAACTTTTGACTATCATCATAAAAAAGGTCTATTTATTTACTACAAAGGTGCGTTAACGCGATTTTCTCTTCGGAGTTAAGGTGGTCTGTTTTTAATGTGGTGACGTGTTTGTGGATATGTTGAGGATTCTGATTATCTGAAGCTATGTATATTGTATATTTCAACAAATTGATTTTGATTATAGGGGATGGTTTTTAATGGCTGTTCCAAATATAATTGCTGATCTTCGAGGGACTTGTTTATAATTAATATATTGCTATATCCGTTAGCTGAGTTGTATAATCCTTCAAATATATTTAAGTGCTTGTTATAGGTTGTCTTTTGGCTGTAAAAATCACCTTGCTTCAACTGGACTGGAAGATTTACCAAGACTTTTGATAGTGCGGGGATAACATGAACTTCGGTTGCTGGATTGTCTTGTATACATATTTTTAAACATGATTTTGGAGTTTCAAGATAAAAACGGGCTAGATTAATATTGGCTTTTAATTTTCTAAGAATATCCATTCCAAAAACTATATACTATGGAAACTATAGTTGGGCTTATAAATGAATTTGTGGAACCTGTATCTATCTAAAATTTTATGGGTTGGTTTGTGATGGAATTAATCCATATGAAAGGGAGTGTTGAGCCATGTGTTCTTTTTGTTAAGTACCCTGTTGGTTCTTGGAGGAAGTTTCGAGAAAATTTCCTGCGCCGTTAATATAACAAATTTCAGTTGAGGATTGGTGTTCATTAATATTATGCAATTGATTCCTGGGGGTGATTGTTGAGTTAAAAGGATTTACAGTTGAATTTCTATTATCATTGTTATTGTTATGCTGAGTGATGGTTGCAGAATTTCCATATGAATTGCTTCTATTGTTATAATGTGGGTTATTGTTAGGATGGTTTCTTATATTTTGAGGGCGTGAATATGGTGCTATTTGTGCTCTAATATTGCGAGTAGTATTTGGTTTTTGAGAATAGAAAGTCTTTTCTATACGGCAATATTTGTAGGCTTCTTTAATATCTTGCGGATTTTTTGATTTTACTGAAGTTTTAAGTTCTCGCAAATGGATTAAAAATATTATTCAAGCAAATTTCGAGATAGAGCTTAGCTTTGTCGGTCGAGTATTGGTTAGCGTTTCGTAACATGTCTGTTAATTGAGATCTTATTTTTAAAATACCATAGAAAAGTTGACCTAAAGATAAGTTATCAGAAAAGTTTTTCAAATCGTGAATAAGCATAGCTTAACTTTTTTTGTTACCATAATGTTGGATCAGATTAGCCTTAATGTCATTCCAGATGAGTCCAGTGTGGCACAGTTTTAACGCGTCGTTAGCTCTTCCTATGATTTTATTCCTGATGGCTCTTAGTAGAAGGGAGCTGCACGGTGTCTGTTCGATTCCTTGAATTGATGTGATCACTTCTTCCACATTAACGATGAAATCCTGCAGTTGATTAGGGGTTCCGACAAAGGTAGGTACTTGTTTGATGAAAGCGAGGATGTCGGTTGGATTTAAAATTGTTGGAGTGTTGGCCATGCTAATTGTTGAATGTGTCCCGTTTGAAGTCGATATAGTAGACGGAAGTGATATTTTCTATTCACATGAGCGATTACAATTGTTTATCACTGCACTATGAAATCATTTGTAAACTGTATGTCTTTTCTGTTCGAGCTCTGTGTCGCAACTGATCGTGAAGTTTTGCGAGTTGCTTATAGAATAGTGTCTTTCACTACAAGCTACATATTTTGTAGCTTTGTCGTGCGAATCGATGGCGCCAGACAAATTTGGTTTTGCAGAAATGAGCAACGGTAGCAGTGTTGAAGGACAGATTAGTGGCGCCTGACACTGTATGTTGTATAATTTTGTCAGCGGCAACCGAAACTTCTTGAGTTTTGAGCGTTACAATTCTGTCGAAAGGCAGAATAGTGAAGCCGGACATCAGAGGCTCTTTAGTGTTGAGCGTGATGACCGAAATGCAAGTTTCCGTTAAGTCGGCAACGAAACGCAGAATTGTGGTGCTGCTGTTTTTATTTATTTTTTTTTTTTATACAGAGTGGTAGTGGCAGAGGGTATAATAAAATTGGTCAGATGTTTGTACCGCATAGAAATAATCGTTTCCGACCCCATAAAGTAAAGATATATATTCTTGATCAGCATCGAAAGCCGAGACGATATGACCATGTCCGTCTGTCCATCTGTCCGTCTGTCTGTTTTTTCGCGCTTTTTCGAACTTAAATTTTGAGCTACGTTAATAAAAGTCATATCATTCTGTCGTTGATGATGCAAGCAAATCAAGTTTAAAGATTGGTAGGATCGGACAACTATAAGTTATAGAAAAATAGGAAAGATCAGAGGTACCTCGGTCAAAATGTGAGTTGTTCAAAACAGTTCTTGTGAGAAAAACTTTTAGAGATATCTCAACCAAATTTGTCAGACAGATGAGAATTCTACTTTTACACCTTACCAGCAAGTTTGATTCAGATCGGATAATAAACACCCACATAAATCAATAAAATCAATAATCAACCCCCATCAGAAAAAGTATGATTTTGTGAGAAAAACTTTTTTGTTTTTTAAGATATCTCAACCAAATTTGGTGAACAGATGAGAATTATACTTTTACATCATACCAGTGAGTTTGAATTAGATCGGATAATAAACACCGACATAAATCAATAAAATCAATGAATCAACCCCCATCAGCATCAGTATGTTTGCATATGCAGCCAATTAAATACGTTTATATTTGCTTTTATATATGCGTACACAAACAACATACATACATGGAAACACACAAACATACATACATACATATATGCGAACACGTGCTTGAAAAAACTACAAGCTGAGTGCGAAACAGAAAGAGATAGAAAACTATTTGTATTGTGTTGTTGTTTTCTAGAATTCGTCAGAAAATTTAGAGAGCGAGAAGCTGGACGCTTGCAATGTATACCGAAATAGCGAGGCAGTGAATTTTAAGTTTGGTAACGCAATAGGTAGAGATCGATTCTAGAAATGGCGTGAGCGGAGGTTCAGCTCCGGGCGTTGGCAGACTCGAATTTTTTCTTACTGCTTCTTTTTTTGGTTCAAATTTTTTTTTTAAATTTTATATTTCCAATTTTTAAGATATCTTGAATCCGATATGACGGAGAAAGTAATCAATTAATCTGCAAGGGTATACAAACTTCGGCACGGCCGAAGTTAGCTTCTTTGATATTTTTTTCTTAAAACTTCACGTAGTTGTGAAATAATTGACGAATTTCTAGTTACCTACATGTGCATGTATGTATACATTCATAAATATAATACTATGTTGCTTATGTTGTTTAATCATGTTATGGCAGTAGTGATTATCAGCGATTGATTCCACACCACCACATCGTGTATTTGTGAATGAATGTTTGTTGTGAATGACGTACGATGATCAGCGTTTGACTCCATATATCACACCACAAGATGTCCACATGCATACATATATGCATGTACATATGTATGTACATATTTTCAATGAACAATGTTGCGATAACAGCAATTATCAACGATTGATTCCGCCCAATCGCAACATATTTGTTATTAAGGTTAAGTACATACATACATGTTTATATATTGATTTCGTATGTTCTTACAAAGAGTAAATGTTTATGTGTTTTACAAAGAATTAACGAAGATGTGTAGAGTATATGTGTGGAGAAGATGTGTTTGTGTGTAGTTGAGTATCATTCCATTGAACTAGTGGATGGGTTATTGGGTTGGTAACTTGGGTTGTTGTCTTGGTAACTCTTGCGCTGCAGATCTCACGCTGCGGGCCAGTCCACATATAAGTGGCTGATCATATTACGGCACTTGGCGGCGGTTATATTATGTAAACATAGCGAGAAAGTGTCTCTTTGTTTATGCGCTTGATACTCTAACATTTATGGCATATGACCATTTTACATATTGTATACTCTACAATACGATGGGCATATGCTTATTTGGCGTATATCATACTACACCTCCCTTTTAAGAGAAAAAACATAATTATTTTATGTAGTTATTTAACATTATATTATATAATTATTAAAAATTATATTTAATTTAATATAGTGAGAGATATTCTTTTTGTATTATTAAAAATTTTTTTTTCTTTTTTTTTTTTACTTAATAATATACTTTAGATTTATTAGAAATTTTATTCGATTTATTTATTGTAATATATAATTTAAATTATTTTTTTTTTTTTAATTATTGACATATGCATATATATAAAATTTTATTTTTTTTTAATATATATTTTGTCATAAATGGTTGATCAGATCATTTTAAAATTTATGTTTGAACTTTTAGCCTATCCTTATGAACTGTTTGTTTTTTATTTTTGCTAACCCTAATTGTAATATTATCTTTATTATCTATATTTTTGACATCGAATGGTCCTATATATTTAGGATCTAACTTGTGTCCTACTTAATTTTTTAATAGTACGGGATCTCCTATATCTATGCTTATGTCGAATGTTTTATTGTCGTAACATTTTTTATTTCTAGCTTTATTATTTTCTAGCGCTATTCTTACTCTCTTATAGGCTATTTCTAATCTAAACTTTACTTCTTTAGCGTAATCTTCTATGTTATATAATGGCCTATTCTAGTGGTTTTATTGAAATCCATGAACTGTCTTGGTAATCTTCCAAATACTAGTTCGTATGGGCAATAGTCAGAGAGTGTTGTGTTGAAACAATATGTGAAATATAGCTTCCAAGCATTCCAATCGTCTGCAGATATGTATAAATGTACGTATTCATTGAATGTTCTATGACTTCATTCTACTGTACCTAAAGTTTGGTGATGATGTGCAGTAGACGTTATGTTGTCTATCTTTAAATATTTGCACAAATCATTTATTACTGGATTCTTATATTCTGTTCCCATGTCCGTAAGGAAAGTCTTCATTGAACCGTACTTTAGAATAAAGTTTTCAAATATATCGTTGGCAACAGTTGTTGCACTTTTGTTTAAAATTGGAATGGTTACTAAATACTTAGTTAAATCGCATATTGGCGTAACTGCACATTCATTGCCATTCCCTGAGCGTGGCAGTGGACCTATAGTATATACTATCACACTATCGAAAGCTGTGATCGGTGTTTCAGTTAAAGTCATTGGGGTCTTAATATGAGTTGTTGTTTTTTTTTTTGTCATTTTTGACATTTACTTGCGTACTCTTTGACGTGACGAGTCATGTTTGTCCAATAGTAGTATCTTTGATCTTTTGAGTAGCACTACTCTTAAAATATTCAATATTTCATTGCCCATTTTTTTGAAAGATTCAATTAAAATTAATTCAAAGATCTTTTCGCACGGTGCCATTTTGAGTAGGCTAATCTTGAGTATACCGGCTTGCTTTTCAAGCCTTTGGAAGAATTGACCTAAGTCGAAGGTTCTATTGGTGTACAGATCATTAACATCAATTCTTGCAATAATTTTCTTTCCATGTTTCAAAAAAATTGTTTCTTATATGCAAAGCCACTACTTTACGTACTTCATCATTACAAATGACTTCATATACGCTGGGCTTAGAAGCGTTGTCAAGTGTTTGCATAGGCAAATTTACTTGTACATTTCCTGCGCAGGATTCTTTCTGTCTATACTGTTGCCTGGTAGTGACTTTCAGGACTTTATTTTGTTTGTCTTTAAAATCATTAATAGTGATGCGTGAAAGCGCATCAGCTACAAAATCATCTTTTCCCTTGAGATAGTCTACTGTGAAATCATTTTTTTTACATAATCGTGTTATGTGCCGTGAATAATCGACGAAATTTTTTATGAAACGTCCTATCCTATCCTATCCGCGTCTGTAGGGACTGGATATTTTTCAATGACGTCATATTTTTTATCATCAGGCAATATGCCTTGATCAGTGCACTTGTGGCCTAAGAGAGTCACTTGGTGCATGAAGAAAGTGCATTTTTCTGGATGTAATTTAAGGTTGTGTTTCCTACACAAATCAAAAACATTTGTTACGTGTTTAATCATGTGGTCTTCGGAACAACCGATGACTAAGTCATCCATATACAAGAATCCTTGTGAAGGATTAAGTCCAGAGAAAGCTATTGTCATCATTCTTTGAAGTCTTGTGAAATGGTACGAACCATTGCTCGTTGAAAAAGAAGTTAATTCTCTAGAGTTTTGTTTCAATTCTCCAAATCCAGACATTAAATCTATAAATGAAAAGTATTTGGCTCTACCCAACTAATTAAGAATATCATCTATTCTTGGAAGTGGAAATTTATCGGATAGTAATTTTTTGTTTAGTTGATGATAGTCTATTACTAATCGCCATCTTTTGTTTACAGAACCAGGTAGACCTTTTTTGGGTACAAATAGTATTGGACTCTTGTACTCTGAAGTGGATGGTTCAACTATTTCATCTAGAATGAGCTTTTCGACTTGTTTATTGATTTCTTCTTTGTGTGCCTGAGGAGTTCTATGATTTTTTGTGTATACAGGATTATTATCCTTTAATCTTAGTTCTTATTTGTAAAAATTATTTGTTGTTATTGATTCGGTTTCAAGTCCAAATATGTCAGTATACTGATTGCACAACTCTATGAATTTTGTTTTAAATTGTGGAGGGAAGTTTTTTGTAAGTTTTTTCATGACATGTTCTTGTCTATTTTTGCTAATTTCTTACTCTATATCATAATCACTTAGCCTTTCGGTTTTTACCTTATTAATGTTTAGGATTTTGGTTGAATTTGTTGTATTCAATACTCGGACAAAAATATTATTTTTATTGGAGATAGTTTGTTCTGTCGATTCTAAATTAATTTGTCGAACTACTTCAGCGCGAGCTGGAAGTATTGTGGCATTAGTTTGTATGATAGGTATTTTTAGTGGGAAATGGAAATTATCTGGCCTTAATATTAAGTGTCACTAGTATGTGTACAATCTAATAGGCAATTGAACTTTTTTCGAAGTCTATACCTACTTATAATGCCATCGCTTGGAATTGGAAAGTTTTGTTCAACTAAGTGATAGTTGTGTGGGATTATATACTATTATATAGTATTGAAATGCCTGCACCAGTATCTATTAATAAAGTAAACGAGTTATCTGTTCTTAAATTTTTAAATTTTATAAATATTCCTCTATTATTCCCTTTGTTATTGTTATCATAGTTGTTGTGGTAATTACCTCGTTTTGGTAATTACCTGTGAGGTTTTGGATAGCCTCTTTGGTTACCGCGACTACTGTTGCCTTTTAGTTTTGTATTCATAAATTTTGCTTCGATAAGTTCGGAGGATTATCCTTTGACGTTATCAGTTAGTTTCAGGATTATTACTTGAATTGTTTTCTCATTCTGAACTTTTTAAAGGATTGTGCCTGTTATCTTTGATATAATAACTTAAACGGCTAGATCTTCTTGATCTCCTTTAGTTCTATCTGTGATTCTTAACGCTGTCAAGAAACGATGGAGTCATAGCACGTTGCCATCAAATTCGGGGATCAAAGTTGAGACATATCTCATATATTGTCGATCTTTTTCGACTGTGTACGTCATGACTACTTCCTTACTTATTTCGATTCTGTGTTTGTCTTCTTGACTGGATTGTAGCTCGATCTGGGCAATATCCATTAATACTGACTCATCAAATCTAGCTGGTGTGTTAATTATATTCGGGATGAATAGGGTTAAGCTATGTCTCTCCAATATATATATATCCTAGGTTTTCCCTTAGTCTTTTTAACACATCATTTCCTTGCTTTAAATGTAATTGCGTTAATCTATTTAAATTTGTATAGATTATTTTGCGAGTTATTATACGTTTTTATCAAGCATTTGATGTGCTTTTCTTATGTTAATTGTGAAATCGGTGTACTTTTATTTAGGCATTTAAACGATTTAACAAACTTAATACGTTCACGTTTAATAATGGACACTTTCTCATTCCATTCCATTAAACATGATCAATTGATCTTGTGTGAAATAAGTAAATTAATACTTATTGACAACAGTGATCGTTACTGGACCTAGCTTGTCGTATCTTGAGATGGTATTTACCTCTACGTTAGGTATTGAACCAAAAACAAGGGCTTTTTCTTTATTTGTACGTCCTATCAGAGGATCATATACATACATGTACAAGTTTTCCAACTGGTACATATCTGCTGGCTCAGTAGCAAGAAGGAAATAGATCCTACTTGCGAATAGTGTATCATTTATTAATATATCTTTATTAAGTGTGTTTTGGGCATTTTATTTAAGTGTAAAAAGTAATAATTTGTAAAAAGTAATAAATTTTATGTAAGAAGAAATGATTGTACGAAAAACAAAAAAAATTTGAATACACTATTAATTATAATTGTTGTTCTTGGCTTTTATATATAATTTATTTTTCTTTAGATTTTATCTAAATCATTAGCCTTGCTTATATATTTTTTTCGCAAACATTTGTTGTGTAGCTTTTACAGTTTAAAAATTATGCTTGCGCTGAGAATCACAACGATGATTGTTAATTAGAGTATTTGTTAATCCTAAATCTACACTACTTGATTCTACTTTGTAGATAACATTTGCAGTGGAATCTATTAGCGGCATTTTTATCTCGAGGTATGCCTTTGGCACAGAGGGTACTATTTCAAAAAATTCTTTTGATTTTCTAATTTTATTGTTCATTCGTTTCAAATTTAAAAAATTTTCATTATTGTATATATATGCAAATACCAATAACTTTTTTGTTAAAATATATTTTTTTTAAATTCAAAAATATAAAAAAAGGAATTAATTTTGTTTCAAAATTTTCCCTACGTGATCTCCTTCCTAACATATTGTATGGCTTCACAGGTCATAGTTTAGCGGGCAATGCAATTATCGCTTCCGCTTACAAAAAGTTTACAAAAATTTTTTTTTACATTAATTCTTATAAAATTAACATTTTTAGATATTATTATTCTACATTAATTTTTCTTAAATTATTGATGTACGCTCTATGTAGCGTTGTCGATTCCACGTGGTGTGCTCATTGTAGCACTGCCGGATCCTCGGGCGCAGCTTGTCGCGGTGGCGGGGCCAGTACTGAAATGCCATGGGCAGCAGCAGCTTAAATGTATGAGCGGGATAGCATGCGCACGTTGCTTTGTACCGAATGACGCATTAGTTTCGTTTACCGATAGAAGTGAGCGAGAAAGCATGCATTTACTGTTTTGGCTTTTAAGGAGAATTTTATTAAAAATTTATATTTAATTAATGGGGATTTTGAAGGAGTCTGATTAAATGAAATATTATTTTTGGAACAGGGTATACTCCAAGTCGGCAGGGACAAATTGCTTACTTCATTTTTCTTAATGTAGGGGAGAGTGCCCGGCTGTGGGTCGGGGTCCAGACGCGGGCCACCCATATTTTTCGAGCATGCTTTTGAATTGTGGGCTCAAATTTCTTCCATGAGTTTCTACCATTGCTAGGTACTTTTTTCGCTGATATCCGTCTAGCGCGTATCTATCTATACTAGCCATCGAGTTGAAAATCAGAAAATAAAGTTTTTTTCCGGTTTTTTAAATTGAAAATTTTTGATGAAAAAATAGTTTATTCTTTATATTTTGTCATCCAAAATTCAATTCCGCAGAAAAGTGCCGTAAGCAATATATTTGAGCCTTCTTTGAAAATACTGTAGTACCCCAGTTGCCGGCCACACTAGGGGCCCCCATGTGGCCCAACCTGTTTTTTGCTTATGAAACATAAACACTTGTAGAGCTGTTGTTGTCTCCCAACGTAATGGTGGGTTGGTGGCAAACAATAGTTTTAGTATTTCCGCTTTCCTTTTTTAAGGCGTACTCTTAAGCCGCTTCTGCCGGCTTTTTTCTTTTGCACAGAACTCATGATCTTCTACTCACTCAGATTTTTACAAATTTTTAGTTTGATGCCGTTGTGGTTGTTGTTGAGGTCAATGTAGTCAATTGTCTGTCTGGTGATTTTCATTTAGCTTCATCTTCGCTTGCACCTTGCCATTTGTTGATGTCAATTTATTTAATTTATTTACAGGCTTCTGATCTCTGTCACGTTCGCCATGTAAAAAGAAATAATTTTATATTTCTTAAAGCAAAAAAAGATACTTGTGTCTTCTTTGGGATCTGAATTTATAATCATCGGTCTCTCTTTATTTCAAAATGGACTGACCATATTACGGCACTTGGCGGCGGTTATATTATGTAAACAAAGCGATAAAGTTTCTCTATGTTTATGCGCTTGATACTCTAATATTTAGTTTGGGCATATGACCATTTGACATATCGTATACAGTCTTACTCAACACATTTCTCATCACTACATAGAACAAATGAATTATAATTATTATTTAAGAAAAGAGAAATTGGTCCATATATATAAAAACTAGAAAGATGGACTAACTTCGGCCGTGCCGAAGTTCGTATACCCTTGCAGATTTTCTCTATATAATTCACCAGAAGCATTATTGTAAATTAAACATACCAAATTTACAAATTCAATATTTTGAGCTTGAGGAAAAAAATTTTTCATACAAAATTTTTTTTTGTACCGATTGTTCCTATAGCAGCTATATGATATAGCCAACCGATTCTGATCAGACTTGATTGAAGTATTAAGAAGTTTATTAAACTCACAAATATCAAATTTCGTGGCATTCGGTTGAAAAACAACAGAGTTATTGAGGATAAGCCTTATTCATGACCGATCGTTCCTATGGGAGCTATATGATATAGTCGTCCGATTCAGATCAACCTTGGTTGAAGTATCAAGAAGCATATTAAACTCATAAATATCAAATTTCGTGGCATTCGGTTGAAAAACAGCAGAGTTATTGAGGATAAGCCTTATTCATGACCGATCGTTCCTATGGGAGCTATATGATATAGTCGTCCGATTCTGATCAAACTTGGTTGAAGTATCAAGAAGCATATTAAACTCATAAATATCAAATTTCGTGGCATTCGGTTGAAAAACAACAGTTATTGAGGATAAGCCTTATTCATGACCGATCGGTCCTATGGGAGCTATATGATATAGTCGTCCGATTCAGATCAAACTTGGTTGAAGTATCAAGAAGCATATTAAACTCACAAATATCAAATTTCGTGGCATTCGGTTAAAAAACAACAGAGTTATTGAGGATAAAGCTTATTCCTGACCGATCATTCCTATGGGAGCTATATGATATAGTCGTCTGATCGGGATGATTCCGAGATATACAATGCCTGCAGCAAAAAGGAGCCTATGCTGAAAATCTCAGCTCTGTAGCTCTTATGGTCTCGGAGGAGAAGCTGTTGATCCAGACAGACGGACAGACGGACATGGTCATATCGACTCGGCTATTCATGCTGATCAAGAATATATATACTTTATATAGTCGGAGATGCTTCCTTCTGTGCGTTGCAAACTTCTGACCAAAATTAATATACCCTCTGCAAGGGTATAAAAATTGTGATTTGTTACAACCTCTATATTTTTATTACATGTAGATAAATTAGCTTAGTACTATTTATTTACTATTTTTTGATTGGGAAAGCACTTTTGGCACTACTTCAGATGTAATGTTGTTAACTTAGGTGAATCGGTGGGCAAATTGTCAATACTCTTCGCAACAATTGTGGAAAAGAATAAATGGCATTCTTAATATTTAGGAAGATTGCAGAGAAGACCAAAATGGTTCGAGACAATGACAAATATCGACGTTGAATGCGTAGTACCGATTAACGACGAATGATTCCATTCCCCTAGTCGTCTTCTTATCGGAATTTTTGCGCAGCGTTTATATCCTCATCCTCATTTTGAAACCTCAAAACTGTCTCGGTTGGACACAATCCGAAACCCGCATCATATTTAACGAACAGTTTGGGACTCCACATCATTATACAACAGATTCGTTTTTCTCGCTGGTGCTAAAAATATATTCGCTTTTCATTTTGCAGCTTTTATTCACTCAAGAAATTTTTTTATTCAAAATTCTAGATTTGATTATTTTTCAACGTAAATGATTAATTCAATCATCAACTATTTCTTAAAAACGCCCACCAAACTAATGACGCAAGCAGCCCAGGCGAGTTGGAGAATGCCCTGTACCAAAAAATAATATTTCATAAAATCTGACTTCTTCAAAATCCTCATTAATTGAATATAAAATTTTTTATAAATTCTCCTTACAAGCTTTCTCGCTCAGTCATATTGACCAACGAAACTAATGCGTCATTCGATACAAAGCAGAGCACGCATGCTGTCTCGCATATTTCAACCACTGCACTATGGTCCAAAATCCAGATTTTGTGGCATAAACCTAAAAAATTTCTTGAAACAAAATCGTATTTAAACAATTTCTTGTTGGACAGAATACTTTGAATATATCGAACATAAAAATATTTTTGTTTTTACTGCACCCCTGAAATTTTGGCACACTTTTAAAGTCAAGTGTGTAGTGAGCTGTTTGCTCTGCCAAAAAAAGCGGGAAATTGTAGGCAAACTTTGAGCCAGTGTAAAAAATTAACAAACAAACTTTAAAATAACTTTTGTAATGGATAATATTAATTGAGATATTTAGAATGTAAATTCTGCACGAAATTTCAATTTGTATATGTTAATTGTTTTTTTTGTGTAATAATTGTTTATGTCCTAAAATAAAGAAAGCTTAACCCATGTGTACATCTATTGTCGAGTGGAAACTAACTTTCTGTTAATTTCTGCGAAATTGTAATTATGGTAAATTACAGCTGAATGTATGTATTAAATTATGTTATCAATACTTTTTCCGAGTTTTTCCGAAGTAAATTTTTATTATCATTTATTTCAGCCAAGTTTGACTTCAGCCGCACCTCGCTTTTGGAGGTTTGGGCGAGAAATAATAGAAATAAAAATTTTTTTTTATTAATAACAGTTCAAAATAAAATATTAAAGTTTAAGTTGTTGACTTTTAATTGCTATAATTATTTTAATCCCAAATTAATTTAAATCACATTACGTATACGCTGTGTGGGCTAGTATGGGAGGTCAAGAGGGCGTGGTCAAATCACTCTAATTTTTTTTTTTTTTTATTATGTATCCTAACATGGTTATATGTGCAAAGTTTTAACTCTGTAACTGCATTCCTTCAAGTTTATGCCACAAAATCTGGATTTTGGACCATAGTGCACTGCTGTCCATGACATATCATTACAAAACATATATACGTATATCTCCGACATTTATTGTCTGATTTCAATCAAATTTAGTCAGATGGTACATATTGGCTATATAATTGAGTCTGCCAAAAAGAAGAATATGACAGCTTTAATACAACTCTAGTTATAGTTTATTCTATTTTGCGGGGGCGGAAGTGGGTTTGCCGGAAATTTGAAACAAACTTAATATGCGTAGACTATAGACGGATGTTGTCACCAAGTTTGATTACTCTACCTCTTGTAGTCTCTGAGAGCTAGGTCTTCATACGGACGGACACACGGACATGGTCAGATCGACTCGGCTGTTGATGCTGATCAAGAATATATATAGTTTATGGGAGGGAAATGTTTCCATCCCCCTGTTACATACATTTTAGCGACTTTAATGAAAAATCCTGGAGCTTTTTCCTGGATGGTTACGAAATCAAATTAGTACAAAGTTGGACGCTATGTTAATGTTCTACATGGGTCACGTTTATTAACTATATTATAAGAATTACAGTGTAGCAACTTCTCCACAGCTAAGTACACTCTCAACTTTTCCTCAGCTACTAACAATAGCAACTAAATCTAGCTTAGACCACCGCGATAGTCGAAGCGATCCGGTGGAGCTAATCCCGCTGGCAACATGTTTGCGGGTAATTTTCTTTTCATTGTTTACGAACATTCAATGGCAACATAATTTCAGGTCTTATATCTAACAACGCTGTTTCTCTTAATATGAATGGTTTTACGGACTACTTATTATATTATTTATTTATTTATTTATTTTATTAATTATTATACAAAATAATATAATAACTAACGGGTGAAGAGTGCTAGCTACTAAGGCCATCCACTCGATAGTTAACTTATATGTTATTGAGTAAGTTATTTATATCTAGGAATTTGATTACTGATTTTATGTTATTGAGAGTGGGTGAGATAAGGAGGGAGGTGGGTCGGATTTGGCCAAATAGACAAATCCTTGAATTATTAGTTGTGGGCAGGTATCTAATATGTGTTTGGTTGATAATTCTCCCCCGCATTTGGGGCATCTGGGCTTAGCTTTTCCATTTAGCAGATGGTCGTGGGTTAAGGCGGTGTGACTAGTTCTGAGGCGGGTGATGATGTTACAATGTCTTCTGTGCAATGAAGGTGGATATCGGACTGGTTCCTTGCTGGGGTTCAATTGTTTAAACCTATGAACGTAACTGTCCCATTGAGTCATTTCCTTTCTTTTTAGTATCTCCTTAATATTGCGCCATAAGTCGTCTCTGACACTAGGGATGACAGTTAGGCAAGGAGATTGTCCTGCCTGTTTAGCCGCTGCATCTGCAAGCTCATTACCTATCACGCCCATGTGACCAGGAGCCCAAATAAGTTTTATTTTGGTGGCGTGTTTTATGCAAAGATGTCGAATTTCGCATATCAGGCTAGTTTGGTTGTAGATGTTATTAACTGCATTGAGGGTAGAAAGACTATCGCTGCATATTATGAATTTTCCCTTAAGTTCGAGAGCGTGCTTTTAGGATTGCAACCGCTTCGGCAGAAAATATTGAAAAATATGCGGGGAGAATTCCATTTGAGATGAGGGTTCCAGATTGGCTGACGACTGCGAAGTTTGTGGAGTCAGTTGTTTTCTATCCGTCACTGTAAAGCCAGCTCCAGTTGGGGAATTTTTCCGTTTCGGCAGCTAGCATTCGCTGAAATACATTTTTGGGTGTTTTTGATTTTTTTAATAAGTTGAGAGACGTGTTCACGGTGTGGTCCTGAAGTTGCCAAGGAGGAGATGGGCTGATTTTTTTCCAGCGATATGACGTATCCAGTTTATGTTTTTTGAAAAAACTGGAACATCTGCGGATAGTAGACATGACTTTGAACCTTCGTCGCTGTTTAAAGGTTGTTTTGAAATCTTTTAGCAGAATTTGGTTAGTCGAGCAGAGAATTTTAGGTATAAGCTTAAAAGTCAGTTGCGCAACTCTCATCTGTACTTAAGGAAGCCCAGCTTCCGCTAAAACGCATTTCGTCGGAGTTGTGGGGAAGGCGCCAATGCTACGCCGTACTGCTGCATGGTATGCGGGGGAGAACAATTTGATGTTGGATGGCGCACACCATCCATAGATTGCCAGCCCATAGTCGATTTTGGCCAGTATAAGGGCTCTTGTGGCATGAATTAGTGATGTTGGGTGGACAAGGGACCGCTTAGACCCAAGAAACTTAATGATATTAAGGCGCTTGTTAAGGCTATCTCTAAGATTAACACAGTGTTGCTTAAAAGTAAGTCTACTGTCGAGCGTAAGGCCGAGAACTTTAAGACTAGATGTATATTCTAATGTTGTGTTATTTACAGTTAGAGTTGGATATGTACAACGATGTTTTTTTGCAAATATGAAATAATTTACATTTGTTTAAGGCAAGAGTGGCCCCTGAGAAATTACCCCATTCAACGATATCCATGAGTAATTGTTTAAAAGTGAGAAATAGTAAATTTGTATCTTTGCAGTTGCTGAATATTATAGCATCATCCGCGTAAACAGACAATTGTATTTTTTTGTGTTTTAGTATTATATTATCTAGGGAGTGGAAGGCAATCATAAACAATACCACTGAGAGTGGTGATCCGTGTGGAATACCGTTGTGTAATTTATAGAAATTAGTTAAAGTATTATTAACTCTGACACGGGTAGAAGGTTTTAGGACCTACCCCCAACCGGGAAAGTTGCTCCAGTACGGTGTGCACACCAACGCGATCAAAAGCTTTTTCAAAATCAGTAGCCAGGATGGTGACATGATTTTTGGTGGAAAGAGCATCTGATGCGTAATGATGGATATGCAATAGTGAGTCCATGGTACTGTGTTGTTGTTTGAATGCAGATTGGTTGGGTCTGATAAGTTTATTTTTGGTAATAAACCACATGATCCTTTTGGCCAGAATTTTTTCCAGTGCTTTGTTCAGACAGGAGAGTCGGGATATGGGACGGAAGGATGATAATTCGTGGGAAGGTTTGTTTGGCTTAAGGATTGGGATTATTATAGCCGTTCTCCAAGTATGCGGATAGCTACCTGCATCTAACATTTTGTTGTATACTTCTAGCAAACTTTGCTTTCCTTCTATTGGTAAGTTTCAAAGCTTAGAGTATGAGATGAGGTCATAACCAGGAGATTTCCCCTTGGTGTGCTGCAGACTCTAGCTCAATTAATGTCATCTGAGCATCAAGATACTTAACATCTGCGGAAATGTGATTGGGCGAGTATGTTAGAGAAAGGAAGTTTTCTTTATTAACTTTATACACATTAGAGAAGTCTTCATCATAATTGGACCACATAGCTCCAAAAGCATTGCCAATGTCAACCGAATTTTGTAGCTCGACATTATTATCTCTGATGGATTTACGAGGCTCTGGGAAGATTCCGACTAATTTGTTGACATCCGCCCATAATTTTTTGGTTGTGGAAAGTGGGTTTATGTTAGAGGTAAAATTGCTAAAAGAATCTCGTTTAGCTCTAATAGCTTCTCTTTTAAACAGGGCTCTCGCTTTTTTGTAGGCTATTAAATTGGTGCAGTTTTGAGAGGTTTTATAGTTATGCCAGCAAAACTGTTTTTGTTTTCTTAGATCTTGGAGACTTGGGCTGAACCAAACCGGGTTTCTTATCTGTTTTTTAGGATTACTTTGTGGAATGGCTACGTTGGCTGCTGTTTTTATGCTTTTCGTAATTCTTGCAACGAAGAGGTTCAAGTCGTTGATCGACGGAAACTGGAAGTGCTTTTTACAAGCCGATTGAAAGATATTCCAGTTGGCGTGGTCAGTTTTGAACCTAATTATAGGTGGGAGTTTTTCAGGTTTTAAATGTGTCAGAAGGCTAATAGTAATAGGAAAATGATCGCTCCCGTGTAAATTTTGGGCAATGGACCATTTGCTGTATAGTACTAGGGATGCGGAAGTCATACTCAGATCAATGTTTGTAAAAGAGTTTTGAGTTGAATGGTGGGTGGCAGAGCCGTCATTTAAAAGAGTTATGTTTGTTCTGACTATGAGATCTTCAACTTAATAACCTTTGGGATTGCGAGAGCTTGACCCCCAAAGTGGACTCCAAGCATTGAAGACCCCGACATAAACTATAGGCTTATGAGCTGACTCTACAATATTTATTAAATCTGAGGCTATTAGTCTTTGGTTGGGGGGTATATAAGAATTAAGTATTATAATATTAGGGTGGGGTAGAAGCTCAATGCCCATGGAGCAAGTGGAAGCGATTAAGTTGATAGTTTTGTGTGGGATGTTTTGATGTATGAGTATACCAACGCCATGCTTCTCATGAAGATTGGAAGAGTTATTAAAAAAATAGCCAATAAATGGTTTGGGAGTTGCCACATGAGTATTATGAAATTTGACATTAGTCTCTTGTAGGCATGTAATATCCGGTTTTGTTTGTTTAATTAATAATAATAGCTCAATGTAATTATTAAAATATCCGTTTATGTTCCATTGCAGAATTTTAAGGGTCATTATTTGGAAGGCGTAAAGTGGATAAGGGAAGAAGTTTATTTCTATTTACATATCAGAGTCATCCATAGACTCATCTGATATGGTGTTTTATTCTTTTTGTGTTAAATGGGTAGAGGTAGTTGGGAGGCTTGTGTTAGATCATTTTTTAATTTTGTTAGTTTGGGGTTGTTTTAAAAATTCAGTGGTTTTAGGCGAGCAGCCCAGAGCAGCATAGTCGAAATCGACTGATCCGCTTTTGTTATTTTCATGTTGTACTTACTGATAAGACAGCGGCGTAGAGGTGTTTGATGATGTTGTTGTTTCTTCTTCTGTGACAGTAATTGTCTTATCTTTGCTTAGTTTGTTTTGATTTGGGCTTGAGTTGTAGTTTTGTTGTTTTTTTGATCAGATGTTTGTTTGTTGCTATTGTGTGCAGCATTCGTTACTGCAGCGTAACAAAAAGGTTTGGATTGCTTTGTTGTTGTTGCATTAAACAGTAACTTAGCTTCGCGCATTGTACATTTTTTTGCTGTCTTGATTTTCAAGATTTCTCTTTGCTGCTGGTATTTCGGGCATTGGCGAGAGTAAGATGGGTGATCTTCTGAGCAGTTGACGCATTTTGATTGTGTGCAGTTATCAGGCGAAAGGGGAGATAAAGCGCAATTAGCACAACATGGTTCGTTTTTGCAGTGTTTAGCTGTATGGCCAAGCAGCTAGCAAGATTTACACCTCATTGGGTGTGGTATATACTCCCGTACTTTTACCGAATGCCATGCAATATCGATTTTGCTGGGAAGATGGTATAAATCAAATGTAACCAGGATTACTCGGGAGGGTTTAGTGCCAGTATCCGTGGTTTTTGGTGAATTTGAAAATATCAATGACTTTTTGAGATCGCAGTTCTTCTATAATATCTTCGTTGGGAACGTCGGAGAGATAGGGAGCGTATATTGTGTCTTTTACTTGGTTTAGAGTTTCATGCATTTTGCATGTGATGTCGCAAATGCCCGGTAAAGAATGTGAGTTGATGAATTTTTCAGCCTCTCTTTGATTTTTAACCAGCATCAGCAGGTTGCCGTCACGCAAGTTATTGATGGAGGAGATGTTTTTAGATATTAGGCGTAAGGCGTTGTACACGGCAATACAGGAGAAGTCTGAGATTATTTTTTCATTGTTTTTTGATGCGATTACAATGTATTTCGGGTTTTCGAGTGTTATTGTTGGAAGTTCGGGGAAGGTCAGGTCGATTTTTGTCTCTTTTTTCCCACCGGGGGCTATCAGAAAGCAACGCAAACTGATTGCCCCTCAGAATGGGGGGCCGGGGGGAGGCCCCATAGTCTTGATGAAATAAGCTTTAGTTATAAGAGCTAAAACACAACTGCACTCACGAAAGAATGTATGAAAGCAAATAATGATAGACCACTTGGGTCGCAAAAGAAATACACCGATTAGACTCTGCCGATACGAAAACTGACGTCTGCCCGCAACGAGAGCTAGATGAAGACTGCTATATATTCTACTTATAATATTCTATTCCTGCTACTGCTCCAGCAATACCCTTCCTTTTACCCTATGGGTACAGAGTATAAGAATTATGTAAAACTAACTTTCTTTAAAAATAAATTTTTAAAATGCATTAAAAAACAAGGAACTTACCCGCCTCCTAAATTAAGTAAGGTCAGCTATTATACCCTTACAGAGGGTATAATAAAATTAGGTAGATGTTTGCAATACATAGAAGTCTGTCCGCCTGTCTGTTCGAATCTTCGCGAACTTAAATTTTGAGCTTCTAAATCAACTATAAGGTATAGAAAAATAGGATAGATCAGAGGGCAAAATTTGTTTTGCTTAAAACAGTTCCTGCGAAAAAAAATCTTTTTTGTTTTTTATGCTGTCTCAACCAAATTTGATATCGAAATTAATGCTACTTTTACACCATACCATATTCTGTTATTGCGAAAAGCTGAGCTTTTGCAAGATATACCGAAATAGCGAAGTCGCGATATTTCGGCTTGTTGGTGTAATAGGCGAGATGAACCCCGGCAGCGGCGAGATGAGCCCCGACAGCGGCGAGTAGAAACTCCCCTATGTTGTTGGTTTTTTTTATTTAAATTTTAAAAATTTTTATACTTGCAATGTTTAAAAAATCTTGAGTCGAACATGACGGAGAAAGTAATTAATTAAACTGCAAGGGTATACAAACTTGGGCGACTGATGCATCGCGACTGATGCATCGCGATGTTAGCTTCTTTGATGTTTTTATTTTGTTATTAATCTTAACTTATATATTTTGTCTATTTAAAATAACTCCTACGACATGAATGAAAAAATAAAAGGAAATATTTTTGAAAAAAATTGTACAAGATAATGATCTATTTTACAATTAATATTTTCTATCGCAATAGGAACACATTCACAAAGTCTTACCCCCAATTATGGACAAACGAGATGAGGTATTGCAAGTTCAACATAATCTTCAAGGACACTGCTATGATATGGAATATGGAATACAGTAAGAAATGTACCATTTATTTAAGAATATATAAATATGTTTCTATGAAATGTAATTTTTTATTTTTTTTTTTTATTTCTAGAGCACTAAAGTCCATTGAGGCATCCAAAGGAATATTTCATAACATTCAAGATATGATAAAGACCTCAATATTTTTAAGACAACAATTAAATTATAACGGAATTAGAAGGACAAAAATGAACAGTGCCAGAAACTCTGTATACAAAAGATTTTCTGCACATATAGCTATAGATCTATTAGATCTACCAGACTTGAGTGGTGTCGTGCGGGAAACTAGTCAGCGAATGGAAACAATAATTACTTCAGGCAGCGGACGACTTGAGACAACTGCGCAATTAAATTTAGGTGAACTTCAAAGGTCACACACTACCTTACATTAAGTATTTATAAAATTAAAATCATAATAAAAAAATTGTAATGAAGTGCAGTTTTTCTTTCTAATTAATATGTTAGCAAAATTTCAACAAGACGCATAAGTCTAGGGCTGCTATGCCCTATAATACTGGCATTTATTAAAGCAGTTTACTGAACCTTTTTTAATCGGTTATATTATGATGTACAGGACCTACTACTTAAGCTATGATTGCAATGTAAGCATCAGATTGGCCTATATAAAGGCAACATCAAATAAGATAATTATCAATTTACCAGGCAAAGCAACCATCTCCCTTTTTCCTTCATAACTCCAGAAAAATATTTTTGACCTAAGGGCCCTAAAAACTAACTTTTTAATGTCCAGCATGTAATGCTTAATAATAGAATCTATTAGACATAATTGCTAGAACCGTTATCACAAGAATTTTCGGACTACATCAAATCATAGAGCTTCTCGCATATTGCTTTAAGCAATATTTAATTGAAAGATCCGTTTTCTTAAGTATTACTAGACTTATTACTTGACCCTTTTTATAGCCATTTAGACGTTAAAAAAAAATTTGTCACATGATTGTAACATATAGAAACAACACATTCCGTCCCCATAACTGTTAATTCCTGATCTGCACCATTGTCCGTCTGTCTATCAATTGAATTCGCACATTTCTAACCTCTGCACGGACTCGAGGTCTCGTCATTTTTTTTCCTTGTGCGCTCATCACTTAAATCTGACCACAAGCTCGTACATTTATAAGATCTGCAAGAAATTATCAATTATTAAAGAATACTTCAAATCCTGCAAATCCAAAGAGGTTCCCAAAGTTTAGCTATTGTTAGTAAGTATGAATAAATAATCATTTTTACGAAAATTCGCAATTTTTAAACTGAATATAGATCTTGGATCTTTTTATTTCATCTGAAAAGTATGTTCACCACAATTGATATGCTGCATAAATTTAAAATATCACTACAATTAATATTAAACCAGTAGGTTTTACAAAATACACAAAATATTAGTACTTTTTTAACTTTAATAAGAACTATCAGGAATCATCTAGAAAAACACACACGGAGATCACACATTAACTTAAATTTAAATCATATTTTTACGAATTTGGACTAATAAATTTAAGTCGAAATTTAAAACAAAAACCCCAACTTCGGCCGTGCCGAAATTTGTATACCCTTGCATATTAATTATTTATTTTCTCCGTCACATAGGCCTTAAGGTTTTTCAGCTTCTGTAAATGTAAAAAAAAAAAATTTCTTCATACTTCCAAACATAACGGTTTCGGACTTACATATATTCAAATGTTTTTTGTCTATTTCGCACTCAGCTTGCACTGTTGTTAAACACATTGTTGGGACAAAGAGCCTTTTCGATGCCTTTGCGACTTTCAAAATAATTTAACACAATTTTAATAATAAACGTTACAAAATTTATTAGGGCACGGAACCTTTAACTTTAGTAAATTAAGCAGAGATACGGGCTATTGCGCTTGCTTCATGCAGACAACTAACTTCAGCTTCTCTAATGAATCATTAGACCACAGTGGCGATCCGCCTGCATTAGAAGTCGGTAGAACCAAATCGCTCGTGTCGACGAAGAACTTTTGAAAACAAATTTTGCTTAAGGTGCCTCTGATAGTCATATATGGGGTCGGAAACATATACCTGGTGCGAGGGTACGTGGGGGAACGTTATTCCTTAAGTTCTTCCCACTTTATGAAAAAATCACCTTTTTAAAATATAGACACAAGCACTTTTACTTATTGTAAAAGCTGCGTGTGCAGGATTGGACCTTTGTCCAACATATGATGGCAAGGAAGTCGTTTTTGTTGTTGCTACTGCTTTCGTAATTCTCAATATCTCAAGAACTGTGAGATCTGAGATCGACTGTTACCTACCATGTTCACAAACTATTCTCCCTTAAACACCTCCCGTTGTTTCCATTCTAAACATGTTTTGGGCATTTGCTTATATACATACATACATTTTCAGCATTTGTTACGCACGAAAATATATGTATATTCGCTTATCGTATTTGCATAATAGTGTATGTGAATATTGTACATATGATTGTCGTAATGAATGTCCAAGAAATTTACCTATTCAATCCGGTTCGCTCCCCGCAGACTTATACAGCATTTAAATTTATCCTTTTTCCATTCAGGGATTTGTGAGCAAATTAAACTCAATAATGTATTCATCGTAAAATATTTATAAAATGCTTCTGATTCTTTCATCAATATAAGTATTTTCGAAATATTTATTTCTGGTAACTTAAGTTTAAAACAATTTTTTTTTTTACATATTTGGACTAATAAAATTAGAATGAAATTTATTAAATTATGAAGGCTACAACACATGAAAGTGAATATTTTTCCATCACGCTCTGTAGTAGTTCAAACTTTGACCGCGACTTTTTCAAAATAACGTTTTGAGTGCCAAGCAAAAAATACCGTTGAAATTTAGATACAGTTCCTAAGAGGAATGAACTTGGCGATTGGAGTGTAATTGCTGACCAAGCTTGGACTTGATTTAAATTGTTGATAGCGATTCCACATCGTTGTGTTGATTGTGCTTATTGTGGGATCTTCGGTTTTCCCCAATTGTCCGTCTGAATAATTTTTAATAAATGGTTTAAAAGAAATTAATCAAACGTCCGACAAATAATTGAACGAAAAGAGTTTATTGTGTTCTAGGTCAGGAGTGCCATTTAGTGTGTGTGGGCTTGCCTGTCCTTTAAATGGGTATTTATTAATGCTTTGAACGCTAAGCCGAACTTTGTATATAAGAGTATTCAGCAGCAACCGCTGAGACAAGCATTAGGTTTGTCATGAAATGTAACTTTTATGAGCAAAAACAAACATATGTTTTGGCGCTAAGGCCAAGTATTAATTTTATGTTGGTTAAGGCAGAAGGGGTCTACTTAGAAGAGTTCTGCTCCGAACATTAACCGCCTTTGGAAGGCGCAGGTTTTCAATAGGCTCGTCTAGAAGGGGCAGAACGGCCAGCTTGCTGACAGCTCGCTTGAAAAATCCCTTGGCCGTGCGAAGTATGGGTACTCTGCTGACACCATCGGCTCCCTGGTTTGACGGTTTTGACTCGGGCAAGAGGCCACCTTACAGGAGGTAAATTTCGTCCTTGATGATCACTACCGAGCCCGGCTGAATGCTAGGAGTTGAAATTTGCCATTTGCCTCTTTCTTGAAGCAGAGACAAATACTCGGTGTTCCACTTTTTCCAAAATATTCGCTTCATTTTGGTCAAGCGCTGCCGACGTCTCGATAGATTTAGTTGGAGATGACCCAAATCTGGCTCTTCGAATGCTAAATTAGGTTGTCCATGCATGATGTGGTTGAGCGTCAGGACATTCAAGTCCTCAGGATTTCCTGTAAGCGGGAAGAGCGGTCGAGAATTAAGTATGGGACAAACATTTCAGCGATGCGATAAACATGATATTTGAGTGCCTCACGGCTGCTTCTCATAAGCCTCCGAAGTTCGGAGATGAATTTTAATCCGATTCCATGAGAAACGCAAATATTGGCGATTGCTGAAATGTGTGGATCTCCAAGAAATAACTCCCTGAGTTTGGCTAACTTATATTTTGCACCAACGAAATTAGTGGCATTATCCTTCCAAATTGTTAGTGGCTTCGGTCGTAGACTTATAAATCGCCTCAGCGCAGCAAGAATAGATTCAGTTGAGAGATCCCGAACCAACTCCAAATGACTGGCCTTCATAGAAAAACAGACGAATACTGCGATGTAGCATATGCTCTGTTCCTGGTTTCTGCTTTGTAGAAAAAGGGAAGTGCCGACGGATCGAAACATTTGGTGTATACCGTAAGAGTACTAACTTCAAACGAGCGGGGAAGTCTCCACCTTACCAATTTCAATAAGAGTCTTTAACAATGATCCCACACTCAATGGTAAAAAAAATTATATTCTTGACTGCCTTGCAAAACATTACAAATGCCGTCAACTATATTTATGATATCCGTAATTGAATATGTTTTTTGCTCCAGTTGCTGCATACCCTTGTGAATGCATTGATTTAAGAATGTACAAATAAAAAGATCTTTGCTTAGTTTGTTTTGATTTGGGCTTGAGTTGTAGTTTTTGTTGTTTTTTTGATCAGATGTTTGTTTGTTGATATTGTGTGCAGCATTCGTTACTGCAGCGTAGCTGTCTTGATTTTCAAGATTTCTCTTTGCTGCTGGTATTTCGGGCATTGGCGAGAGTAAGATGGGTGATCTTCTGAGCAGTTGACGCATTTTAATTGTGTGCAGTTATCAGGCGAAAGGGGAGATAAAGCGCAATTAGCACAACATGGTTCGTTTTTGCAGTGTTTAGCTGTATGGCCAAGCAGCTAGCAAGATTTACACCTCATTGGGTGTGGTATATACTCCCGTACTTTTACCGAATGCCATGCAATATCGATTTTGCTGGGAAGATGGTATAAATCAAATGTAACCAGGATTACTCGGGAGGGTTTAGTGCCAGTATCCGTGGTTTTGGTGAATTTGAAAATATCAATGACTTTTTGAGATCGCAGTTCTTCTATAATATCTTCGTTGGGAACGTCGGAGAGATAGGGAGCGTATATTGTGTCTTTTACTTGGTTTAGAGTTTCATGCATTTTGCATGTGATGTCGCAAATGCCCGGTAGAGAATGTGAGTTGATGAATTTTTCAGCCTCTCTTTGATTTTTAACCAGCATCAGCAGGTTGCCGTCACGCAAGTTATTGATGGAGGAGATGTTTTTAGATATTAGGCGTAAGGCGTTGTACACGGCAATACAGGAGAAGTCTGAGATTATTTTTTCATTGTTTTTTGATGCGATTACAATGTATTTCGGGTTTTCGAGTGTTATTGTTGGAAGTTCGGGGAAGGTCAGGTCGATTTTTGTCTCTTTTTTTCCCACCGGGGCTATCAGAAAGCAACGCAAACTGATTGCCCCTCAGAATGGGGGGCCGGGGGGAGGCCCCATAGTCTTGATGAAATAAGCTTTAGTTATAAGAGCTAAAACACAACTCCACTCACGAAAGAATGTATGAAAGCAAATAATGATAGACCACTTGGGTCGCAAAAGAAATACACCGATTAGACTCTGCCGATACGAAAACTGACGTCTGCCCGCAACGAGAGCTAGATGAAGACTGCTATATATTCTACTTATAATATTCTATTCCTGCTACTGCTCCAGCAATACCCTTCCTTTTACCCTATGGGTACAGAGTATAAGAATTATGTAAAACTAACTTTCTTTAAAAATAAATTTTTAAAATGCATTAAAAAACAAGGAACTTACCCGCCTCCTAAATTAAGTAAGGTCAGCTATTATACCCTTACAGAGGGTATAATAAAATTAGGTAGATGTTTGCAATACATAGAAGTCTGTCCGCCTGTCTGTTCGAATCCTCGCGAACTTAAATTTTGAGCTTCTAAATCAACTATAAGGTATAGAAAAATAGGATAGATCAGAGGGCAAAATTTGTTTTGCTTAAAACAGTTCCTGCGAAAAAAAATCTTTTTTGTTTTTTATGCTGTCTCAACCAAATTTGATATCGAAATTAATGCTACTTTTACACCATACCATATTCTGTTATTGCGAAAAGCTGAGCTTTTGTAAGATATACCGAAATAGCGAAGTCGCGATATTTCGGCTTGTTGGTGTAATTGTTGTTGGTTTTTTTATTTAAATTTTAAAAATTTTTATACTTGCAATGTTATGATATGGAATATGGAATACAGTAAGAAATGTACTATTTATTTAAGAATATATAAATATGTTTCTATGAAATGTAATTTTTTATTTTTTTTTTTTATTTCTAGAGCACTAAAGTCCATTGAGGCATCCAAAGGAATATTTCATAACATTCAAGATATGATAAAGACCTCAATATTTTTAAGACAACAATTAAATTATAACGGAATTAGAAGGACAAAAATGAACAGTGCCAGAAACTCTGTATACAAAAGATTTTCTGCACATATAGCTATAGATCTATTAGATCTACCAGACTTGAGTGGTGTCGTGCGGGAAACTAGTCAGCGAATGGAAACAATAATGACTTCAGGCAGCGGACGACTTGAGACGACTGCGCAATTAAATTTAAGTTTGAAGTTCACCTAAATTTAATTGTGCAGTGACGACACATTTTTTTTCTACCTAATACAAAGTATCGTCCCAACGGATGGGACCGTTATAAATACACACGCACCTGCAAGCAACGGTCCGAATTCACACATAGACAATAGACGCTACGCATGCCGACTGACTGTCGCCAAAATTACGCAGGCGTCTATGCAGCTAACTTTTGGAGTTAACTGTACGCGTCGTAGACACCGACGCTGCGTAATTAGGCGACATCAGTAACTGGCGATGGAAAAGTACTGACGGAAGTAGAAGACAAAAGGCACACGCAAAATAACGGCACGCATCAGAATTTGGCGACTGCAGCAGAAGCTGCCATCGATCTGATTGGTCGCTGCCGACGTCGAAATAGCAAAACGAGGCCAAGGGCAATGCAAGTTTGGAACTTGAGAATTAATTATCGCAAAGTTGTCAAAGTGAACACATCATAATAGTTAAAATAAATCAAAGTGATAACAAGTGCCCGAGTGAACCTAAAAGGACAAAGAAGGAGTAACTAAGTACCTAGGCAGGATCAAGGATCAAGTACACCAAGATACTGAGGAATAGTGTGAGCTAAGGCATGGAGCGCAGGTGAGTGAAAAATAAGGGAACAGGATGGGAAAATTTAGCTCGGTTCGCGCAGTGGTTTTCCGGTGTGGTAGGTAGGAGTGAAATTAATAAATCAGAAGAAATATCAAAGCAAAATTAATAAAGTTAAAATCAAATGAATTTAAAGCTAAAGTGTCTCCGTTCTTTCATTTCTATTGTCATGAGTGACCTCCCGTGTTCGACAGCCAAATTAATCCCGTTCAACCTAAACTCACACCAACTCCTTAATTCTGAACCATACATGGTAGACGTTCCACCATCCTTAAGGATACGCTAAGTGGACCACTACCCTTCTTGAACATTTGTGTTTTATGTATATAATTTAATTGGTCTATAGTGTAGACAGTTAAGGGAATCAATCTCCGGGTTATACCCTAATTGATTCCTTAGCTGATTCTACACTGATCATGTATAGAGAAATCTTCTGTCAAATCAGTCTCCGGGTTATACCCTAATTGATTTGAAGGTGATTCCCTATGCATTAATGTAGTAATTGTTGTATCGTGTTTTAAAGTTAAGTGATCTATAGGATGGATAGTTAGGTGAATCAATCTCCGGGTAATACCCTAATTGATTCCTTAGCTAATTCCATCCTGATCATGTACAGAGACATCTTCTTTCAAATCAATCTCCGGGTGATACCCTAATTGATTTGAAGGAGATTCCCTATGCATTAAACGTAGTAGTTGTTGTCTCGTGTCATCAGTTTAAGTGATCCATAGGATGGATAGTTAGGTGAATCAATCTCCGGGTAATACCCTAATTGATTCCTTAGCTAATTCCATCCTGATCATGGATAGAGACATCTTCTTTCAAATCAGCCTCCGGGTGATACCCTAATTGATTTGAAGAAGATTCCCTATGCATTAAATGTAGTAGTTGTTGTCTCGTGTTATAAGTTTAAGTGATCTATAGGATGGATAGTTAAGAGAATCAATCTCCGGGTGATACCCTAATTGATTCCTTAACCGATCCATACTGGTCACATTTAGAGGTATCCTCCTTTTTAAATCAATCTCCGGGTGATACCCTAATTGGTTTAAGGAGGATTCTCTATTCCTTTAAGCTTAATCGTTGTTGTTATGTATGCGTATCCGTCGATTCCCCTCCTATTCCCTCTACCTTTCCATAAATGGTGTAATTTTAGCGTTCTGGCGACTGAGTCACCCCTTCCATCATGTGGGGTTGACTCCCTCTCTACAATTTGCGGGTCTCGGTATTTTTATTACAAATTTTCTGTAGAATAAAGGCCCTGGGGAGACTGAGATCTGTACCCCGGCCGGAAAACTTCCTTACAAAGGTCACACACTACCTTACATTAAGTATTTATAAAATTAAAATCATAATAATGTAAACATTAAGAATATTTTAAATAAGCCCGCTCCTCTCCTCAGCGATTATTTCCCCGATAATTGAATTTGGTCACACTGAAAGGGTATAATATACTGAGGCGGGGTACGGACACACGCTCTCGAATATTGGCAATAAGATCACATGTACAATTAATTTTAAATAAAGAATAAAATCCGAAAATATAAGGAGGATCTCAACAGATTAAAAGCTGAGATAATAGAGAGTTTACAAATCAGGTGTGGGGTTTGACCTAAAGGAAGTCTTTTTATGAAATACACCGAGATCATTAAATTAAATAAAACCGCATTGTTTGAGTTGCTAGCGGCCAAAGAAGTACCTTGTGACAAAGAAGCGTCAATTTACCAATTGCGAGCATTGGTAAAAGCCGTCATGTCAGAGAATCAGTTGGAAGCGTCTGGAGAAAGTGATGTACCCGAAGAGCAGGCAATCAGCCCATGGGCGAATGTGCTTGCCGGACAACTTGTGGATGTTGGTCCGGAGCCTCCTATTGAGCAGCGCGGCTTAGGAAACAGTGAGCAGCCGAGTACACCGGATCAAGTGGGTGCTAACCAGTTGCCTACGATGTGTCGTGAGACGTCTGCAGGACCAGACGCGAACGTGCATGTTCGTGAAAGCGCACATGTGAGCTAAAAACGCGTGTTATGGAGCTGGAGGAGAACTTAAACAGACCGGAATATAATTGCCGCATGAACTTGAAGGATATAGAAACTACTGTACCTAAGTTTTCTGGTGATGGTGATCTGTCCATTCACGTATGGATTCGTGAGCTGGAGAAAGCGGCTAGTGTGTATGTACTGAGTGATGCCCAATGTTGGTCGTTGGGCAACCGACTGCTGGAGGGATCCGCTAAAGCATATATGATATTCGAAAAAACGACAAAGTGGAAGGAGCTGAAGGTATTTGGCCTTCAAATGACAAACCACGAGATTGCTAACCAAATGAGAAAGCGCCCGATTGGCAAAGGAGAGTCACTCTTGCAGTATTTCATCATTATGCGAAATATGGCTCAGCAGGGTAATTTTGAAGACACAGATGTGATCAAGTACATTGTTGACGGACTACGAGATCGAACCGGATTGTCCGCACCGTTGTACTATTGTACTTCTCTCAACGAATTGCGAGAGAAGATGATGCGTTTTCAGACAGTTCAGCCACCAGCAATAAACTACGTTCCTCAAGCTCGTCCGACTTCAGACCGTAAGCAGGCCACTACGTCAGCTGTAAAGGAGATTAAATGTTACAATTGCCGCCAGATTGGTCACTTCAGCACCGACTGTCCACGCCCCGAGAGACCGAAAGGAAGTTGTTTTCGGTGCTTCAAAATGGGCCATCAATACCGGAATTGTCCAATGCGAACCCAGATCGCCGCTATGAGCGCTAGTGAAGACCCGGACACCATTGATGATAAGTCATTTCTTCAATTAGTAAGTTTAAGAATATCTTGTAAAGAGGGATGCACCGACATTAATAATATTTTTGCCCTATTAGACTCCGGAAGCCCAGTAAGTTTTGCCAGTAGAGCATTGATGCCGCATTTGAATTGCGATAAATTAGTTAAAAGTTCTTTTCATGGACTAAGCGGTGGCTCTATTCTGACTTTTGGAACAGTCAAATGTTTACTTCTGTTTTGCGAAAAATATTATGAAATTCAATTTTTAGTTATTCCCGATAATATTATTCCGACGCAACTACTTCTTGGTAGAGATGCCTTGAATAAAATAGGTCTTAAGTTCTCGTTGATTGAAAATATAAGAGAGTATAAAAAGAATTCCGCATCATTAAAGAGTACCATTGCTTTTGTTTACAAATCCTTCTGTGCATCCCTGTTTGCTAAATATCATAAGCATAATACCATTAATATTAACACCACCGATCTGCATAATAATTGTAATAACCCTAATGTAAACACGAATGCATCCCCGTTTCGAGAATGGCTAACAGAGTTTGAAACTGTTTGTGCAACGCTGTCAGATACTGGGAATATTACTGTTGGTAGTGAATTTGGATTAGGTGCGATGCGTGAGTGCAGAGATATTGTGAGTGAGCATTACGTTGACAGATTTTCAATTAATTACGGCTCGCCCAAAGATATGATGAGAATATGTCTGACGGATACAACACCATTTCATAGTAGTCCTAGAAGATTATCATATCGTGAAAGAAGAATCGTTTCTAAAACAGTTAGTGAGTTGTTAGCCAATAATGTAATCCGACCAAGCAATTCCCCCTATGCGTCCCCCATTGTCCTAGTGCGGAAAAAAGATGGCAATATACGAATGTGCGTTGATTATCGAGGTTTAAATAAGAAGACTGTGAGAGATAATTTTCCGTTGCCTTTAATAGAAGATTGCCTAGAATACCTGGAAGGCAAGACCGTATTCTCCGTCATAGATTTGAAAAGTGGTTTTTACCATGTAGGCATGGAAGAGGATTCAATTAAATATACGGCATTTGTTACACCCGATGAGCAGTTCGAATATCTGAGAATGCCTTTTGGTCTAAAGAACGGACCAGCTGTATTTCAGAGATTTATATCGAACATACTTAGTGATATGATTAGAGACCGAGAACTTGTGGTGTATATGGACGATATTATTCTTGCCACTCGCACCGTGGATCAGCATCTTAAGTTGTTATCAAAACTGTTAGATCGTTTTATTGAGTACAATTTAGAGCTCAATGAAGAAAAGCATTTTCCTACAGAAGCAAATAGATTATTTAGGATATGAAGTCAGTGATAAGGGAATTTTACCAAATAATACACATATAAAAGCTATTCAAGAATACCCAGAACCACTTAACAGCAAAGCATTGCATTCCTGCTTGGGCCTATTTTTCTTATTTTCGCAAATTTGTTCCGAATTTCTCCCGCATTGCCAAACCGTTAACTGAGTTGCTTAAACAAGGTGGCCCATTTCCGATGAACAAAACCGCTAAAAACGCATTTGTTACGTTAAGATCCGCTTTTGATTATTCCATTGCTTCTTATTATTCGAAAGGCGACAGCCGCCGAGTCCCCCTACCACAGTTTCGAACCCAAAACTTTGGCCAAAATATATGCAGGGCGCCGATTTCGCGTATATTAAAAACACAAACCATTTTTGATTGTTTATAAAATTTATTTTTCCAAAAAAAAAAAAAAAAAAAAAAAAAAAAACATTCGTTGGGGGGGGTGGGATTGGAAAATTTTATTTTTTTTTTTTTTACAGATCCGGTTCAAACATGGGCCATGTAGACGCATTAAGTCGGCAAACCGAGTTGTTAGAAGATATTGCAGAAGGTGATTTTGATCCTTGCGATTTGTTAGTGAAGAGAGACCCGAATGCCCCAATAGAACCGTGTGTCTCCTCAGAGAAAAATGAGTTTAGTGGAGATTCGATTGGACTGTGTGAGATAAAACCGTGTGAGATAGACCCGTGTGAGATAAAACCGTGTGAGATAGACCCGTGTGAGATAAACTCGTGTGAAATAAAACCGTGTGCCGCTTTAGGGAAGAATTATTTAAAACCGTGTGAGATAAAACCGTGTGCTCAGTTAGGGAAGTGTTGTTTAACTTTAGATGAAAGTTCTGTTGATCCGAGATTAAGTAGAATGCAAGAGAGTAAAGATCCGTTACTATGTAACCAAAGTGAAAGAAGTGACCAGCTCGGTCGAAACGAGTCGGCAAACCTGGTTGGTGTAGTGGGTGCGTCTCCGCAAGATGTTGATTTATTATTGCAGTCAGAACAGATAAGAGATCCGGATATCCGTAAATTAAGAGAAAATTTAGAAAAAGGCGATGATGTTGGATTTGAGTTAATTGATGGTATAGTGTACAAAAGAAATGCTAAGGAAAGACTGTGTTTGTATGCACCGACTCGCATGCAAGGGGAATTAATAAGAAGGTGTCACGAGAAACTGGGCCATTTAGGCGTTGAGAAATGTGTAAACAATTTGAAGGAAAAGTACTGGTTCCCATTAATGAATGCAAAAGTCGAAGCGTTTATAAAGGATTGTCTGCAGTGTATCCTACATAGTGTTCCCAGAACTATACATAATAGAACTTTGCATAGTATTCCGAAGAGTCCGATTCCATTTGATACTATCCATGTTGACCACTTAGGCCCCTTACCGAGTGTCACATCAAAAAGAAAGCACCTTTTGGTAGTGATTGATGCATTCACAAAGTTTGTTAAATTGTATCCCGTAAATTCCACTAGTACCAAAGAAGTTACTGCCGCGTTAGAAAAATATTTTGATTATTATAGCCGACCAAGAAGAGTTATATCCGACAGAGGTACGTGTTTTACGTCGTTTGAGTTTGCTGAATTTGTAGAGAACCGAAATATTCACCATATTAAAGTAGCAACTGCCGCGCCTCAAGCTAATGGACAGGTCGAGCGTGTGAACCGTGTATTGACCCCAATGTTGGGAAAGTTGTCAGAACCTTTAGCTCAAGCCGATTGGTATAAATTAGTTAGTCGTGTGGAGTTCGCTATCAATAACTCAGTGCAGAGTAGTACCGGTAAAACTCCATCTATGTTGTTGTTTGGTTGCGATCAGCGAGGCCCCCTAGTAGACGAATTAACCGAGTATCTTGACGAGAAATTTAGTTCAGAAAACTCCTGTAACCTTGAGGCCACTAGGCAAGAGGCAAGTGCGAAAATTCAATTATCGCAGGAGCGAAATGAAAAACGGTACGCCTTAAGGCATAAGGCACCATTATCCTATAGGGTCAATGATTTTGTGGCCATTCGCAATGTTGATGTCACTCCCGGGTCGTGCAAAAAGTTTACGAATTTGGACTAATAAATTTAAGTCGAAATTTAAAACAAAGACCCCAACTTTGTATACCCTTGCATATTAATTATTTATTTTCTCCGTCACATAGGCCTTAAGGTTTTTCAGCTTCTGTAAATGTAAAACTAAACCAAAATTTCTTCATACTCCCAAACATAACGGTTTCGGACTTACATATATTCAAATGTTTTTTGTCTATTTCGCACCCAGCTTGCACTATTGGTAAGCACATTGTTGGGACAAAGAGCCTTTTCGATGCCTTTGCGACTTTCAAAATAATTCAACACAATTTCAATAATAAACGTTACAAAATTTATTAGGGCACGGAACCTTTAACTTTAGTAAATTAAGCTGAGATACGGGCTATTGCGCTTGCTTCATGCAGACAACTAACTTCAGCTTCTCTAATGAATCATTAGACCACAGTGGCGATCCGCCTGCATTAGAAGTCGGTAGAACCAAATCGCTCGTGTCGACGAAGAACTTTTGAAAACAAATTTTGCTTAAGGTGCCTCTGATAGTCATATATGGGGTCGGAAACATATACCTGGTGCGAGGGTACGTGGGGGAACGTTATTCCTTAAGTTCTTCCCACTTTATGAAAAAATCACCTTTTTAAAATATAGACACAAGCACTTTTACTTAATGTAAAAGCTGCGTGTGCAGGATTGGACCTTTGTCCAACATATGATGGCAAGGAAGTCGTTTTTGTTGTTGCTACTGCTTTCGTAATTCTCAATATCTCAAGAACTGTGAGATCTGAGATCGACTGTTTTTGCGGTATTTATCTTTCAATCTTGACCCACTCATGGTAGATTAATTTTTCGATAAATTATGTGAAACCTACCATGTTCACAAACTATTCTCCCTTAAACACCTCCCGTTGTTTCCATTCTAAACATGTTTTGGGCATTTGCTTATATACATACATACATTTTCAGCATTTGTTACGCACGAAAATATATGTATATTCGCTTATCGTATTTTGTGACGACACTTTTTTTTGCTACTTAATACAAAGTATCGTCCCAACGGATGGGACCGTTATACATTTTTTTAGTTATTATTTTAGTTATGAATTGCCTTATATTTTTGTTATCTATATTTTTAATAGTTTTAAGTTTAGTTATTAGTCATTTTTCATATAGGTTTAATTTGTAGTTTATTAATTATATTCTAAGTCCCAAAGTCGGAACTAGTTTTTCTTTCAGTTCACTACTGCGCACCACTGCCAAAGCTCACCCATACACACACACCTGCAAGCAACGGTCCGAATTCACACATAGACAATAGACGCTACGCATGCCGACTGACTGTCGCCAAAATTACGCAGGCGTCTATGCAGCTAACTTTTGAGTTAACTGTACGCGTCGTAGACACCGACGCTGCGTAATTAGGCGACAGCAGTAACTGGCGATGGAAAAGTACCGACGGAAGCAGAAGACAAAAGGCATACGCAAAATAACGGCACGCATCAGAATTTGGCGACTGCAGCAGAAGCTGCCATCGATCTGATTGGTCGCTGCCGACGTCGATATTGCCAAACGAGGCCAAGGGCAATGCAAGTTTGGAACTTAAGAATCAATTATCTAAAACCTGCCAAAGTGAACAGTCAGAGTGAAGATAAATAAAAGTGACAGTGCCAGTGAACAAAGAAGGAAGAACTTAAGATCATAAAGGATCAAGTTTATAAAGATAAAAAAAAGGAAGTGTGTGAGCTAAGGCATGGAGCGCAGGTGAGTGGAAAATAAGGGAAAAGGATGGGAAAATTTAGATCGGTTCGCGCAGTAGTTTTCCGGTGTGGTAGGTAGGAGTGAAATAAATAAATAAAATAAAAAAAATATCAAAACAAAAGAATAAAGTTAAAATCAAATGAATTTAAAGCCAAAGTGTCTCCGTTCTTTCATTTCTATTGTCAGGAGTGACATCCCGTGTTCGACAGCCAAATTAGTCCCGTTCAACCTAAACTCACACCAAGTCCGTAATTCTGAACCATGCATGGTAGACAGGGTAGATGTTCCACCATCCTTAAGGATGTGCTAAGTGGACCACTACCCTTTTGGAACAATTGTGTTTTTTTTGTGTAAATAATTTAATTGGTCTATAGTGTAGACAGTTAAGCGAACCAATCTCCGGGTTATACCCTAATTGATTCCTTAGCTGATTCTACACTGATCATGTATAGCGATATCTTCTTTCAAATCAGTCTCCGGGTTATACCCTAATTGATTTGAAGGAGATTCACTATGCATTAAACGTAGTAAATGTCGTCTCGTGCTGTAAGTTTAAATGATCTATAGTGTAGACAGTTAAGCGAATCAATCTCCGGGTTATACCCTAATTGATTCCTTAGCTGATTCTACACTGATCACGTATAGTGATATCTTCTTTCAAATCAGTCTCCGGGTTATACCCTAATTGATTTGAAGGAGATTCACTATGCATTAAATGTAGTAATTGTTGTCTCGTGTTATAAGTTTAAGTGATCTATAGGATGGATGGTTAAGAGAATCAATCTCCGGGTGATACCCTAATTGATTCCTTAACCTATCCATACTGATCACGTATAGCGATATCTTCTTTCAAATCAGTCTCCGGGTTATACCCTAATTGATTTGAAGGAGATTCACTATTCCTTAAAACTTAGTCGTTGTGGTTATGTATGCATCCGTCTATTCCCCTCTTAGTCCTCTACCTTTCCATAAATGGTGTGATTTTAGCGTTATGGTGATTGAGTCACCCTTTCCATCATATGGGGTTGACTCCCTCTCTGCAATTTTCGGGTCTCGGTATTTTATTTACAAATTTTCTGTAAACTAAAGGCCCCTGGGGAGACTGAGATATGTACCCCGGCCGGAAAACTTCCTTACAATTTGCATAATAGTGTATGTGAATATTGTACATATGATTGTCTTAATGAATGTACAAGAAATTTACCTATTCAATCCGGTTCGCTCCCCGCAGACTTATACAGCATTTAAATTTCTCCTTTTTCCATTCAGGGATTTGTGAGCAAATTAAACTCAATAATGTATTCATCGTAAAATATTTATAAAATGCTTCTGATTCTTTCATCAATATAAATATTTTCGAAATATTTATTTCTGGTAACTTAAGTTTAAAACAATTTTTTTTTTTACATATTTGGACTAATAAAATTTGAATGAAATTTATTAAATTATGAAGGCTACAACACATGAAAGTGAATATTTTTCCATCACGCTCTGTAGTAGTTCAAACTTTGACCGCGACTTTTTCAAAATAACGTTTTGAGTGCCAAGCAAAAAATACCGTTGAAATTTAGATACAGTTCCTAAGAGGAATGAACTTGGCGATTGGAGTGTAATTGCTGACCAAGCTTGGACTTGATTTAAATTGTTGATAGCGATTCCACATCGTTGTGTTGATTGTGCTTATTGTGGGATCTTCGGTTTTCCCCAATTGTCCGTCTGAATAATTTTTAATAAATGGTTTAAAAGAAATTAATCAAACGTCCGACAAATAATTGAACGAAAAGAGCTTATTGTGTTCTAGGTCAGGAGTGCCATTTAGTGTGTGTGGGCTTGCCTGTCCTTTAAATGGGTATTTATTAATGCTTTGAACGCTAAGCCGAACTTTGTATATAAGAGTATTCAGCAGCAACCGCTGAGACAAGCATTAGGTTTGTCATTAAATGTAACTTTTATGAGCAAAAACAAACATATGTTTTGGCGCTAAGGCCAAGTATTAATTTTATGTTGGTTAAGGCAGAAGGGGTCTACTTAGAAGAGTTCTGCTCCGAACATTAACCGCCTTTGGAAGGCGCAGGTTTTCAATAGGCTCGTCTAGAAGGGGCAGAACGGCCAGCTTGCTGACAGCTCGCTTGAAAAATCCCTTGGCCGTGCGAAGTATGGGTACTCTGCTGACACCATCGGCTCCTGGTTTGACGGTTTTGACTCGGGCAAGAGGCCACCTTACAGGAGGTAAATTTCGTCCTTGATGATCACTACCGAGCCCGGCTGAATGCTAGGAGTTGAAATTTGCCATTTGCCTCTTTCTTGAAGCAGAGACAAATACTCGGTGTTCCACTTTTTCCAAAATATTCGCTTCATTTTGGTCAAGCGCTGCCGACGTCTCGATAGATTTAGTTGGAGATGACCCAAATCTGGCTCTTCGAATGCTAAATTAGGTTGTCCATGCATGATGTGGTTGAGCGTCAGGACATTCAAGTCCTCAGGATTTCCTGTAAGCGGGAAGAGCGGTCGAGAATTAATGCGAAAGCGATAAACATGATATTTGAGTGCCTCACGGCTGCTTCCCATAAGCCTCCGAAGTTCGGAGATGAATTTTTATCCGATTCCATGAGAAACGCAAATATTGGCGATTGCTGAAATGTGTGGATCTCCAAGAAATAACTCCCTGAGTTTGGCTAACTTATATTTTGCACCAACGAAATTAGTGGCATTATCCTTCCAAATTGTTAGTGGCGTCGGTCGTAGACTTATAAATCGTCTCAGCGCAGCAAGAATAGATTCAGTTGAGAGATCCCGAACCAACTCCAAATGACTGGCCTTCATAGAAAAACAGACGAATACTGCGATGTAGCATATGCTCTGTTCCTGGTTTCTGCTTTGTAGAAAAAGGGAAGTGCCGACGGATCGAAACATTTGGTGTATACCGTAAGAGTACTAACTTCAAACGAGCGGGGAAGTCTCCACCTTACCAATTTCAATAAGAGTCTTTAACAATGATCCCACACTACGAAGCTGTGTTTTACAAGCATGCATAAATAATATGATTATTATGCAGATCACATTTTGCCACAAAAAGCCAACATAAATAATGTATGTATGTATGTATATTATATCATACGACTGCATATATGTTCATATGTATGTGTGTATGTAAGTTAATAAGCAAAATATAAATTCCATAGCAACTATGTAGATTTGCATAAACAATGCTGAAACGCCAAATTGTGGTTCAGTGCTCTGTACTAGCAACCGTAAGCAGCGGTAATCAGACACTTCTCTTGCTGAAGTGCTGTGCCGCTTAGAATGCTGAGTCGGCGTACCGGCTGTAGCTGGATGGCGCGATGCATTGGCTTTTAGGATAAAATTATTCTCTGCCTTTGTCTTTAGTTTTAGTTTGATTTTTAATAAAGAAGACATTAGTTGTCCAACATATCTGCTCAGGCCTAAGCCGTAACTTAATTGAACTTAACTGAATAAACTGATCCCCAAGGCCAGTAATCACAAGGAGACAAAATCAAGTCTCCTAACATAAGGTGTTACAGCTAGTCCACCTACCTTGGGGGCCAACGTGGGATTCACTAATTAGATAACAGCTACCTTGTGGACCACAGAGGAACCTTCCAATCTAAACAACTTAGAGGGACTATCCAACATATATAACTGGTACTATACAGGGAATTTATACCCATAAGTCTAAAGCATTAGAACAAAAAGTAAAACTGCGCTCATACGGAAAAAAAAAAAATAAATAAATGTCTTACCAATCCAAAATACAATTGCATACTTTGCCAAAAATTTTATATGGCATACTTTTACCATTTAAAAAACTTACTTCATAATTTTGCCAAACTAAAAATCATATTGCATAAGGTAACTAAATTTTGTTTTTTTTTTTACTGTATGCTTTAATATTATCGTTCCTCGTATCAAATTAAAAAATATAATTGCGAATTTCGATTATATTAACCTTGCATTACACCATGTTCCCCTACACCCAGAGCCGCCGACCAGTCATGTTCGACAAAAGTACATTCGTATAGGCGTTAAGGTTAGCTAATGAGTTGGGTAAACGCTTATAGAAACATAAAAGTGGAATGCTTCGGCCACGCATTGAGCGATGTGCGACAGAGCGACGCTCTCTCGATCGACGTTAATAAGTGATCGCGTTGAGTGAGGTGTCTACTGAGCGACACCGCTCAAGTTGATTAGTTGTAAAAATGACTTATTCTACAACGGTGTAGGTTTGGCGTTCATCCCATAAATCGATTAAGAAATGAGAAACCTTCGACACCACCCAGATCGATTTTGGCAAAATTTATGGATGTCAATCGATTCATTTGACTTGCAGTTAAGAACAATTGAAAACAAAGTAAATATACCGAGATCATAAATTTCTGCTGAAGAACGAAGGGTTTTATTATTAAAATAAGTGTAAGTGTATGTAAGTAAATAAGTATATTATAATACTGAAAATCACAAAAGTAGTAGTTCAAAGTTGTATTTATTCCTTATTTTTAAGCTTAGCTATAATAATATATTGTATTTCAGTTCTAGTCTCCAACTTTTCGATATAGGTAAATTTAAAAAAAAAAGGCAAAGTGATTTAAAAAATAATAAATTTTTGGTTTTTGTTTTCTTCGTCTGCTTCATTTTCTTTTCCGATTAGATTTCTCTACATTTCCAGTCCCTGTTTTCTTATCTCCAAGAATTTGGTTTCCATATTTATTTTTCTTTTTCGGGAAATAGATTTTGCGTCTATACTTGTAGATGGTGTTGACATAACAGACCTATTGTTATTATCTTATTCAAGCAGATCTGAAAGCATGTCATTCATGTTTTCATCGTCCTCTTGCAAATCGCCCTTAAGAAAGACATTAGCCCCAAGTATGACCATTTAACATTAGTAGTTTGAGCTTCGGATCCTGATGGTAGGCGTGCTTTCGACTGGGAAAAAGCACCGTTAGCAACATTATATGAGGAACAAGCATTATAATTTGGAAATCACTCGTACAGGAATATATGCCAACACCAACAACTAATATGCTTCAAAAAGTTACGGATGATTATTATAAGCGTTGGAAGTTTCCAAACTGTCCGAGTAGCATTATTTTTCAATTGTTTTACAAGGTGTGGCAGATGCTGACAAAAAATTTATAACAATTGAAGCGCGTGGCAGCAAAACGATGGTGGCACATTTTCTGGATCCACTTTGTTTAGATTTCTGGAAGCAGGCAAGTTCAATGTTCCACCACTACAAGCAGAACCAGCTCAAATATCTTTTTGCCAAACTATTTAATAGGAAATGAAGCCAACCCACTGAAAAATTATTTATTGAGACCACATCATCAAAAAAAGTTAAATGCCCGAAAACCGAAAAATACAATGAAAGATTATCAATCGCCAGGAAGTGCATTGAATGTGCATTTGGTATTTTAACTAATAAATGGCGATTTTTACAAACAGATATTGAGACAAAACATAACACAGTCATTCATATTATTAAATGTGCTTGCATTTTACATAATTGTATAAGAGAACGTGATGGGGACAGTGATCTGGACTACATAAATACGACAGCAGAAATTAATAATGGAATAGTTACATCAAAAAATGTGGATATTTTTGAAGAACAGTCAATGAACGTTAGAAATTCTTTAACTGATTATTTCTGTTATTTCAGTTATTTTAATTTAATTTAATTAAATAAAGACACTTCAAATGTATACATAAATTCATATACACATATTAAATATATTTTAAGTTGATATTGTATATTCTACAAAACGTTAAATAAAAATTTACCTGTACAGTTACAAATAATTCTTACTTCATTCCATTCCTTCTCAGTTTTATTTCTATTTTTACACTGTTTATAAGTGTCGTTCTACAAAACGGTTCGGCTTTGAACAGCCAAACTTACAGCTTTTGCGCAGTTTTTAGCAATTCACTAAAAATTAGCATCAATTCTAGCGCTGAGCGACGTCGCTCTGACGCTCACGAAATTCGCTCATCGATCAGCAGCTGTGGACAATTCTCTCTCAAAAGCTTTAATATTTTACATCGCTCGAAAGAGCTTCGCTTTTTCGCTCGAGAGAGCGTCGCTTAGTCGCTCCTTGCGTGGCCGAAGCCGAAGTCGAAAGTGGTTATAGTTTGAGCGAAGAACAAGTTGGCTGGAGTTCAGATCACCAATTAGGCAACACCATGGAAAGGTGTCAGAAAGGCATTGTCAAAACATCAATCCCAAATAAATGCGCTAACTCAGCAAATTCCGCAGGCTTCGGTAGATGAGTTGTCCAAGCGGCCCAGTCATTTAGGCAACTGAACAACGAGGACCCGGGTTCGAATCCCAGGCTAGTGCATGGATGTAGTTTTCGTCTAAGCCGAAGGCCTTAGTTGCCAGTGCTTGTAAAATAAAGTTAGGTTGACAGTTTACAACTATATCCTATGCTTTAATAATAATAATAATAATAATAATCAGCAAATTAAAAATTTAGCATCATTTCTAGCGCTGAGCGACGTCACTCTGACGCTCACGAAATTCGCTCATTGATCAGCAGGTGCTTGGCCAATGTTCTCTCATAAGCTTTAATATTTTACATCGCTCGAGGGAGCTTCGCTTTGTCGCTCGAGAGAGCGTCGCTCTCAGGAAGTAAAGGTCATTCCAGGGGTAAATTGCGATACACCGCTTGACATAATAAAGTCAGTGCTTGAATTTTCGGGTTCTCAAGATCAATATGTTGGTTCGAGACAGGCAGCAGTAAATGCATACGAACTGTTCAACCCTTTTGACGGCATCAGTTTGCATTACCAGGCAGTAGTCATTCTTAGGAACAAGGTCACAGGGCCAGCAGGAGTTTTGCTGGTATCCTATAATACAGTACTTTCGACGCCATGTTGTCTAACTAGATTGCAGTTATACCGACAAGACATCCTTGCGCTCTCAGGCCTGAGAAAACAACTCAAAGCCGTCGTATTACTGACACAACCCAAAGTTTGCCATCCACGCTAGCCCTCGCCAGAGATGCAGAAGCTAGCATCGAGAGAAGTTTGTTCACAAATGCGTACGCGAAAGTCGTTGAACAACGAACACAAACCACTGAAAATAGCAAACACCGGTCAAACAAACAATAAAGCAAACAATATGGTCAAGAACGAAACCCGCATTTCAAGACGCTCCACAAGAATAGCCTAACAAAGATAGTCAAGCGCAAGCCCGTCAACCGAAGGAGATAAACTCTTCATCCAAATTCAGACAACGCACAAACTACAATCAGCACCAACAAAATGAACCAAACGCTCCCAAGAGAAGAAATTTTCCGGATCGCCAAACAAGCAAAAGGCAGCTTAAGAACAAGCAGCAATAGCCGCAGTCGAAAAAATAGACAGCGAGGAAGAGTACGCACATCCCGACACTGTCCATTTTTTAGGGAATGCTCTCGGTTGCCGTTCATTGAACGACGGCTGGGAGAACCCTGAAAATGCTAATTGACACAGTGAATTTAACCCACCGATCCACTGTAATAAAACAAAAATGCATAATGAACATTTTTAATCACTCCTCCCCATTTTTCCTTCTAGTCACTCTTGGCTCATTCGATGCCATTATTGGACTTGTTAACACAATCCGGAGTACAGTGGAACCTAGCTGAATATCAGGACATATATGAAAATATTTTATACAAGAGATGCGCCGACGTAAATTTCACCGAAGTAAAGGACATCGCGACACCTGACTCCATTAAAGAAGAGTTCAAAAACATGATTCTTAGATGGAAAAAGACCTTCTGAACAGCAGAAGAAGCCTTTTTTTTAACACCGCTGTCTCTGCCACAACACAACGGTTGACAACGAACCTTACCTTAATTAAATTGGTGTTTCTGACTTCGTAAACAATGTGATCAATCAACTATCATCAGGCCATCAAGGTCACCTTACAACAGCCCAAAGTGGGTTGTTGGCAAAAAAGGCACAGACGCCTTTAGCAACAAAAAAAAGAGATTAGTCATTGACTTCAGGAAACTGAACGAAAAGACTATACTTGACCGTTACCCAATACCTAGTATTCCCATGATTCTAGCAAACCTGGGAAACGCTAAGTTTTTCACTACCTTCGACCTAAAATCAGGGTATCAGCAGATACACCTTGCGGAACACGGCCGCGGAACACGACTTGCCGTTTGCCCTTTGGTCTTAAAAATGCTGGTAGCATCTTCCAAAGGGCAATCTATGATGTCCTAAGGGAACATGTTGGAAAAATATATTACGTCTATGTAGATGACGTCATAGTTTTCTCAAAGCAGACCATGTCAGGCCATGTCAACCATATTGACACCATTCTTAAATGATTAATCGAAGCCAATATGAGAGTAAGCCAGGAGAAAACTAGCTTCTTTAAGGAAAGTGTAGAATACCTGGGCTTTATTGTAAGCAAGGATAGAGCCAAATCCGACAATGTTAGATCCATCCTGGGTTCCTGGGTCGATTTCAATGAAACCCAGCGCAACGCGTTTGAACGCCTGCGCAATATTTTGGCGTCTGAAGACGTAATCCTCATGTACCCCGATTTTAAAAACCCTTTGACCTGACTACCGATGCCTCGGCAAACGGAATTGGTGCGGTACTATCTCAAGAAGGTAGACTAATTACCATGATTTCACGTACCTTAAAAAATGCCGAGTTGAATTACGCCACGAATGAAAGGGAATCGCTTGCAATTGTATGGGCACTAGATAAATTGCAGAACTTTCTGTATGGCTCCAGAGAGGTGGAAAGCCTATATTGACCAACTTAATCCTAAGGTTAGTTACAAACCTGGTAAAGAAAATTTTGTAGCCGATGCATTGTCCAGACAGAACCTCAAAGCTCTACAAGATAAGCCTCAATCAGACGCTGTAACTATTCACAGCGAACTTTCACTGACCTACACGGTCGAGGCTACAGACAAACATTTAAATTGCTTCAGAAATCAAATCATTCTAGAAGTAGTAAGTTTCCCACTAAAACGCATTTTGCTTTTGTTCCGAAAGAATACCCGCCATCTGATCAACTTCACGGATAAAAATAGTATATTAAAAACTCTTAAAGAGGCTGTAAATACGGTAATCGTAAGCGCCATCCATTGCGACCTCACCACCTTGGCAAGTTTCCAACATGAGCTAATTACCCACTTCCCTAATACTGTTTTGGTTCTGCAAAAATGTTGTACAGGACATACAGGACATAACAAAAGTAAACAACTGGAAATTGTAACTACTGAGCACAACAGGTCGCATAGAGCAGCTCAAGAGAATGTCAAACAAGTCCTCCCTGACTACTATTTTCCGAGCATGAGCAACTTAGCCAAAGAAGTAGTTGAAAACTGCAGAATTTGCACCCAAGCAAAATACGGTAGGCATTCCAAAAAACAACAACGTGGTGAAACACCTATGCCATGCTATATTGGCGAAATGCTATATATAGACATATTCGCAACTGACAAAAAACAATTTCTTACTTGAATTGACAAATTTTGTAAGTTCGCCTTGGTATAATCGTCGATATAAGAGGACCCTACATGTAAACATGTTTCCTAATATCAAAACAATATATTGCGACAAAAAAATTGATGACACAATCGATTTTGTCCTGAAAGCAACAGTAGAAATCAACATTCGGTTACTCGCGAAAGAACAATCGAAGTTCTTCACGCAGGATCAGAAGAGCGTCGTTCGGCTATCAGCTCCAGACTAGCCAAAGCACAACTAAACACCATAGAAAGATGTAATGTAAACGACACACAATAGCTTTTGCGAACGATCACGACGCGTGACTTGTGCGAGCTCACTCCATGCGGAAAACACGGCCCAATGTCACACTCATCCTAGTCATCTGAAGGAGATAATGCCCATCGATGACGGTGTAATTATTATCAACGAGCCGATTGCCCGTGTCCGCACAGTCGACAGCCTGGAGATAATCGTAGAGGATACCCATTTAGTAACATTTGAACGAGAAGCAACCATCAATGGGACCGAAATTGTAAACGCACGAAGATCAATGGAGAAATTGCCTGGCATCGTAAGGTCTCCACTCGTGATGATCATCAACCATGCCTCGGCGCTGAGTGTCCTGTTACTATACCGTATGAGCAACGAAAACCTACGCTCTATCCAAGATATGAGCAAAGACATTGATGACGCTGGGTGTCCCAAATTCTGTTTCGCTGTCGGGGTAGTACTAAGTGTGGGTCTCCTTGCCTCACTCATCCTTTTCCAGAGTTTAATGAAGAGACGAGAGATGATGAGGATCCAACGGGTGATCACAACTATTACAACAGAAAATTTGAACCACCTGAGCCACCTTGATATTTCTGCCACACAACTTGATAAAATGTTTTAAGCTTTTGTGTTCACTGATTACTTCCAATCTGTGGAAATATAAATATGACACAGTCATCCACTAAACCTTGTGCTATCGGAGTGATTAACAGTTTAGTCCAACGCTTATCAAAGTTTCAAGCGTCAATTCTCTTTTCACCTACTCACTTTTCGCAAAAATACATTGAAAAACAGAGTAAGATCAGAAACAGAAATGCCCCCAGGGCAGAATAGCCAAGGGGCAAATCGCTTTGCAATGGTCAGCGATAGCACCAACTGTAAAAGAAAAAAACCAATAACACTTCTTTGAGCCCAGAGCTCCCATCCCCCAAGTTACCCAACCCTAAATTTATAGTTATGTTTTCAACCGAAACGGAAAAGCCACTCTCGTCATACTCGTGCTTGGCAGTTGTAAGAGCAATTAAAATCATCGGCACTAAAATTATTAAAATCAACCAAATGAGAGATAGTACTCTCTTAATCTATTGCAGAAAAATTCATAGCAGCCAAAGAGCTTCCAGGCCTTAGGAAAATTAAATGCCAATATCACTCGAAACGAAACCATTGCAAGGGCACAGTCTATGCCTCCTATCTTAATAATGTCTAAGATGAGGAAATAGTACAAGAGCTCCAATCCCAAGGAGTTGTTGGCATCTATAAATAAATAACACAAATCAATGACAAAGTTGTTCCATCCGATGTGGTCCAGATAACCTTTAACTTATAAAGTCCCCCTCAAAAATTACGGATCTCATGGCATGCAGCTCGGGTTAAGGAATATATTCCTAACCCTATGCGATGCAAAAACTGCCAAGTAACAGGCCACACAGCAAAATACTGCAAGGGAAAAACAATTTGCGACCAATGTGTTCAACCATCTCACCAGCCAATATAGTGCACACGCACTTTTTGCATTAACTGCAACGGAGAGCACCCAGCTAATAAAGAATGTCCCAAATTCAGAGAAGCACAGAAAATAATTATAATCAAAAGAACTGAAAACTGCACAATGTACGAAGCTAAAACAAAATTTTATAAGCAACACCCACCTACACTATTTAGTATCAAAAAAACATTCTCAGAAACCATTAACACACAAGCACTACAAAAACCAATTGAGACAAAAATCACTCCATCCATCTCAAAAAAACAAAACAATTCCAAGGACAATATAAAAACTATAAGAATACCACATACACTATTCGACCTTACCAAACTAAACTACGTAAAAACAACGCTTGATAGTAAATCAAGAAAAGCTTGAAGAAACACACTAATAACTAAAAACGACTCAACGTCAATGGACTCAATATCACCTTCCGACTCAGAAACAGACACAGACATCACAGACGCGATTGATAAACATAAAGCAAACACACAAAATGAGAAGTTGAGTTGTGAAATTTACAAGTCTCTTTAAGCCTCTCTCGCACTCCTTCCCGGTCTCCGCGATGGCCTATAATGATTTAATGCATTAAAGCGCCATATTGCTGTTTTAAAGAAAGGCGCGTTCGATAAAGTGAGAGATTAACAATATAAAAAGGACAAAATAAAACCAATTACCTTACCCTCAATCAATAATCATAGAGGAAATGTTATGGCTAAATTCATAAATAATAGCAACCTCATTGTACTAAACAATGGGGACCCTACACAACACTATTCATGACACCTTCACACATATACATCTGGCCCTCTGTTCTCCACCACTAAATCTAAATGCTTCCTGGTCAACGTGTGAAAACCTTTACGGGAACGATCACTTCCCAATTATAATAAAAATACTCCTTACAACATCCCCAACAACTCACAAATTATTTAGATTCAAATTACACTCAGCAAACAAAAACACAACAGCTTAGCTTAAATTGCTCAAAGTCATCTGCTAACTTGGCAATACCCACATCCAATTCCAACAGAACAAAAAATAGCTCCATATACTGGTGGTCCCCTGAACTAGAAGAATTAAAAAAGAATAAAGTAAAATGTCTAAATAGATTGAGAAAACACTTAACTACTGAAAATATGCTAATCTATAAAAAGCGAAAGCCAAATTTAAATATGCAGCAAAAATAGCACAAAGAAGCGCTTTCGCTAAATTTACAGAAGACATCAGTCCTAGTACAACTACCAAAGTTCTCTGGGACAAGGTTCACATTATCACAGGAATAAGAATAAACCCACACATAAATGCAATTAAAACCGAGACAGGAAATACCTGTGACCCACTTAAAATAGCTACCGCATTCTGCAAAACTTGGTCTAATTACTCAGACGATTCAAATTTCTCACACACCTTTATACAAAACATCATAATATGTACTCTCAAAAACAGAACTAAAATAATCGAAGCCCAAATTACAAATATAGAACTCCAATCTTGTCTTGACATGATAATATTCCTTACCAAATTATAAAAAAATTGCCACCAGCCACAACTAATAAACTGCTCTACAATAAAACACTATACACATACCAGTCCCATTCCCCAACAATGGAAAATTGATTAATTATTCCAATTAACAAACCAAACAAAGCAAAAGATTTGCTAAACTGTCATAGACCAATATCCCTTCTTTCTTGCTTCTCGAAGATAATTTTCTCTAATTTATCTCAAAAAGAATCATGTGGGTGCTCAATCAAGAAAATCTTCTGTCCCCATATCAATACGCTTGTAAACAAAATCGTTCTATTATTGACCCATTACTTATTATAGACAACTACATATGCAACAACCTAGCCACAAGAAATCATATATCGGTTTTTCAATAGACATGTAGAATGCTTTTGATAGAGTTGGCGCGCACTGCATGCTTCAGCAACTGCAAGAATGGAAATTTATCCCGAAAATCATAAACTTCATACGTAGCTATGTTAACAATCGAAGAATAAAAGTGAAAGTCAATAACACTCTTTCGAGTAATATGAACCGTAAACAACGGAATCCCACAAGGGTCCCCACTATCTGTCACACTCTTTCTAATCGCTTTTAGTAAACTTAATATTAATATTAATTTGATTAATCAAAACAAATTCTTTACACACACAATGTAGTCGGATGACCTCTGCCTCTTTTTTAAGCCGAACCTCCATAAAATCCACATAGACAAGCTTTTCTATGAAATTGATCAATGGCACCGGCACTAAAATATCAGCTGAAAAATCTACACACCTACACATATGCAAAAAACAAAAATGTAACAATATTAATATTATGATTAACAATGTAAATATTAAAAACACATAATCTTAAAATACTAGGTCTAACACATCAAAGCTTTAATAAATACATTAAATAGAGTAGACTAAATTTAATTAAATGTTTAAGTAACCATAAGCTAAAAAGCAACACATCATCTCTCATAAACATAACTAAATCTATCATCCTTGGTAAGATTAAATACGGCCTTCCAATTTATGTGAAAAGTAATAAAACAAACCTAAAAAAAAATTACCCACTCCCTATCAATCCTCCATTAGACTCGCATTAGAAGCCTTTCGTGCTACCCCAATTTTCAACATGTTGGCAGAAATTGGACTCCCCGATATTAACACAAGGTTTCAATGGAGCATCGGCAGACATATTAAAACATCACAAATACACAAGGTTCTTTACTTCACGATACATTTTTAAAGCAACTTAAACGGAAAAAAACCAATCCAGAAACCGTCAAGCTTAAAACTTATTACTAAAAAAGCTGCAGGTCTAAACATAGCCCTGACACCAACAAAGAAATATAAGGAAAATATTCCACCATGAACAATAAACGGTCAATCAATTTTAATAGACCTAATGAAATATAAAAAAGACACAACCCCAAACGAAGTCTACAAAACCAATTTTAACAATATAAGAAATGACTATAAGACATGGACTTTCCTCATCCCCGATGCATCAAAAACAAATCACACAACAGCCTTCAGCGTCGTCTCCGTCGTCTTCAAACAGTTAATATCAGCAGTTACACCTGGCCATACTTCGACCTTCTCAGCAGAAGTTCAAGCAATACTCAGTGCGATGGAGCTTGCAAATAACAATAAAAAAAAAACAAAATATATCATCTGCACTGATTCACTTTCCACTCTGTTAGCAGTAAAAAATCCAAGTAAGTATAAAAACACAATAACAAAAATACGGGATCTGCCAAACGTGAATTACAAAAGGATAAGGCTGCACTGGATACCAGGACACGTAGGCATTTCAGGAAATATGCAAGCCGACACAGCAGCGAGAACAGCTACACTATCCCCACTTTCTACACAATATAAACAACAAAAAAGATAGGATATTTCTTATGTATGTACTTTTAGGCTAATTCTATTTTATGAAATAAAGAGAGACCGATTTTAAATTTGGATTCCAAAGAAGACACAAGCGTCTTTTCCTTTACTAAAAAGAAATATAAAATTTATTTCATTTTTTGCCCTTGCTTAAAGAATTTATTAGAATTTTTTATTTTATCTTGAATATCATCTCTTAAATATCTGTAAATGGTACCATTATAAGCAACCATTTTAAATATTGTAATAGTTTTTATTACCCTGTAACCAACCTAGGATACGGTATATTGAAGTCCCTATATTGTATGTATGTAACAGGCTGAAGGAAACATATTCTACACCATAAACAAGTTCCATGCATGCATACATACATACAAATTAGAAGAGTTGTGTGCCGCGCCCAATTCCTTATGGGTCGCAGCAGCCTTCACTTGAACGATCAGGTGTTCAAAGTCGCTAGCGGCAGCTTAGCGGATGATATATTGGTTGGTTGCTAGCGTTAGCTTACCAGACAAACTCAGATTTTACGGCGGTAGCCGAAGCAAGGTATTTATTATTGAATTGAATTGTTCAACGGTTAATACAGAACTGAATTTATGGTACTAAAATAAGTCTTAAGCTACAGCAAAAATGGAATATAAATTAAATACAAAGACTTATCGTAAGCAAATAATTATCATGCAAAGGCTCCGTGATAGACAGACAACCTATTTACGCAACTGGCAACAAACGCCTGCCACAGCAACATTGCTGCCGCGCGAATTATGTTCTTTGATAGAACGGATTTCATTCGTTAGATATCTTTAGATATCTTTATTCAATAAATTTAAATTTGGATTTAAATTTGATTAAGTTTTTACTTTAAATGATATCTTTGGATATCGTAAGTTCTTTATTTGGTTTTTTAAAACTTGGACTTCTGTCCGGTTATAATTGAATCTTAAGACTAAAATATAATTTTCTTTGGCATATGCAAATGCCTATTTTGTTTATTTCATAAATTGCTGATTGAGCATTTGCAACGGGAGCGACGGCGACGCTTCCGTTGTTCATGCTTTTGAAATTCGATCCCGGTTCAAGTACCTCTGCATGATTATGCTGATCTCGTCGTTATCAACATTTCCATGCATAGGCTTATTTGTTTTGGCTTCTTGCACAATTATGTTATTTGTTTGCATAACTCCTCCCCCCTTTGATGAGGGATTCTCCTGGATTCCTCTTTTACATTTGTTATAGGAATATATTCCTATGAAGAGGAGTACAAGAGTAATTGATACTATGCCAAAACTGTTGGAAACTATTATTTGTATTTTTATTTCTTTAATTGTTTTTGTGTTTTCTATTTCTTTAAATACGATTTCTTTAAACGTCTGCTTTTCGGTGAAGTTAAATGAGTTTTCTTCCTCTTCTTCATTGGCAAATGATTGTATATAAATTTCTTGGCTGTTTTTGTAGTATGTTTCATCTATGAGGACTGTGCAATTTGTGAATTCTATGAGGAAGTTTCCTCTTAATATTTCGCTATTGGTGGTATTGTTGCAATTGTATTGAATTTCATTATCTTGTGCATTACTGATTAACAATGTACCTTCGTTTATTAATTTTGTCTTAAATTCTACATCTTCTATCATTTTACAAATTCATTTAATTATACAGTTAGAGCTAAGCATGAGTTCATTTATTGTTTTCTGTTCTTCGTATGTATAAGTTTTGTTCTCTATTTTTATTACTCTTTCGGGACTCATGTCGATTCTTTTGTTCTTCTGATTAGTTAGTGGGGTTATTAAGTATACTGTGGTAGTTATTATGTTAGTTGGTATTTTGATTGCTATAATTATATTAGTGTCATAGGTCATGACTCCCATGCGAATTAATTTAATTTTGTAAAAATCTATATTATAGAGTATAAACTCTTCGTTCGTTAGTATTGAGGGGTGAAAAAGGTTATATTTAGCTGACGCTATTGTGTCCAAGATGGTGTTTACTTTATCATGCAAAAATTTCAACTTCAACAGCTGGTCATGGTACATTATGTCTGTTCTGAGCATGGTATTATATGTCTCAATGTTGTTAAGAGTTTTGGTTATTTTTTCCCTGTCATCCAATATTACTTCTTTAAGTGTGTTAATAGAATTTTGTAAGTCGTTATTTATTTTTACTTGTTTGTTAATATTGTTAATTATGTTATTTTGGTTTTCTTGGTTATTAAGGAGATGATTCATAATGATTTCCCTATCATCATCATCCATGAGACCGGTGAGCCACTTCTGAGTTTTTCCTATTGCGTTGATAAGGCCGCGTTTTTGTCTTGCTAGCGAATTCGGGGTTATGGATCTTATTTTGATTTTTATAGTTTCTATCTCTGTATCTAGCCTATGCCTATCTTTCTTAACCAGAATTTTCGTATTATTCTGGATTATGTTGGTTAATTCTAATATTTCTTTTGGACTTATTATATGTAGGACCATTTTGAACTCGCTAACCAGCTCCACCGTACTTTCCCCCAGCGATATGAATCCGGTTTCAGCCTGGATCGGGGTTATGTTGATCATTGCCGTCGACAGTGTTGGCAATAGGCACATGATGAGGAGTGTCAACGTTATCTGAAAATTTTGTAGGTCTTTTAATGTTTGTTGTATGGATGTTTTGTAATTTTGTTTTCCTAAATTTGGGTTCTTCCTTGTGTCTTAAGTTTTTGTAATTTTTTATAAATCCTTCTGTTCTGGTTTCTATGTAAGTCTCCCTGTTATTGTTTAGCTTTGTTATTTTTTCAGCTTTTTGTGCTGACATTCTGTCATATAATTCTTTGTGATCGACTTTATGGTTTTCTACTTCGAACGGTGTAAATTTTGTGGTGGTGTGGTGTGTATTGTTGTAAAAGTATACAGCTCTGGCCATTTGTTCAATTATAGGTCTTTTCTCTTCTATATTTAGTGTACGAATTTTTTCTGTCAATGTATTATTAAGTCTTTCGACATCGCTATTGCCAGTATGACTATTTGGCTTTGTTGAGTGGTATTCTATGCCTTCTTTTTCCAGGAATTCCCTGACGTTCAAGCTATTGAATTCGTTGTCGAAGACAAATTTCTGGACTTTCCCTTTAATGGACAAGAACTGTTCAATGTGTTCTACTATTGTGATACTATTTCTATCGGTCAGTGGCAAGCAAGTGGCATGTTTTGAGAATTTATCAATGAATATTGTGAAAGATTGTTTTGAATTCACATATGTGTCCACATGTATTATCTCGTTGCAGATTTTTGGTGTTTCTGTTAAATAGAAGTTGTTTTTAATGGGTTTCCTATCATATTTCCCACCACTGCAAACGTCGCAATTATTTATTATTCTGTGGATATGTGTTTTTAGATTGGGATGGTAAATTTTAAGTTTAAGTTTCTGATAGGTAGCAACTATCCCGCAATGGCCACTCTCGTTTTTATGAAACATAGCTATTTGGGTGTGCAAGTCGTCTTCAGACTCTATGTCTGTAGCGAACCCGGTACATTTTACGAACCTTACTTTTGGATTGGAAGTGTATTCCTTTGTCAATATTTTTTGAAATTGGTAAAATTCATGGTCGCTTAGGTGTGAAAAAACTCCTATCTTTCCTGCTGTTATTTCTCGTCTGAGGATGTTTACTGCTTGGTTGTTTTCCAAGTCTTTTTTGCTAATATAAATTCTCTTTCTGCCAAACACTTGTACTATGGTGTTGGGTTTCTTTTCTGTGAAAATTATTTGTGTTTTGAATCTGTTGACTGCTGTTTCTAGTATGGACATGTTAAAACCCTGATCTTCTTCTTTAGAGTCAACCGTTTCAGTCATGGATTTGTTGTCTTCTTCGCCTGTTGATTCGACCTCCATTAGGTTAATTTCGTCTTCTTTAATCCTACTCAAAAAATCAGCAATATTATTATTTTTTCCTTTTATGTATTCTATATGGAAATTGTACTCCCCTAAATTAATGAGCCATCTCTGCAGTCTTGGGCTTATATCTTTGCCCGTATATTTAGCCATCAGCCATTTTAAGGGTTGGTGATCGCTCTCGAGGTCAAATTCTCTACCATAAACATACGGTCGAAAGTACTTTACGGCCCACACTATGGCTAGAAGCTCTTTCTCTATAGTCGAGTAGTTACATTCATGTTGATTTAATGTTCGGGATGCATATGCGATTGGGTGGCTCTCTTGAGATAGCACTGCTCCCATCGCGAAATTACTGGCGTCTGTAGTGACAGTGAATTTCTTGGAAAAATTTGGGTATCGTAGGACTGGACTGTTTGTAACTAGTGTCTTCAACTTTTCGAATGCAGCTATATAGCCTGGGTCGTCAGTGTTGATCGTCTCGTTTTTCTTCAGATACCTTGACATGGGGAATACTATTTTTGCATAATCCCTAACGAACTTTCTGTAAAATCCTGTCATTCCTAAGAATGATTTAATCTGTTTTGCCGTTTTGGGTAATTTTAAATTTTGTATAATATTTACTTTGTCTGGGTTCGGTCTAATACCGTGAGTGGTCAGGATGTGGCTAAGAAATTGTGTTTCTTTCTTAAGAAAGTCACACTTATCTACTTGAATTTTCAAATTTGCTTCCTTCAAGGTTCTAAATATTTTCCTTAGGGTGGTCATATGTTCCTGAAGGGAAGTGCTAAAAATTAATATGTCGTCCATGTAGACGATACAGTTGTCATTAATATGATCTTTCAAGACTTCATTCATGAGCCTCTGGAATGTCGATGGAGCATTTTTTAGTCCGAACGGCATTCTGACAAACTCATAATGACCTGACGGTGTTGAAAATGCCGTTTTTGGTGTGTCTTCCTCTCTTACGAGAATTTGGTGAAAACCCTTCGCCAGATCGAGGGTTGTGAAATATTGGGATCTACCTAATTTATCCAATAGAGAGTTTAGATTAGGGATTGGAAATCTGTCATCGACCGTGAATTCATTTAATTTACGGTAATCGATGACGATTCTGAACTTTTTTGACCCTGAATTATCAAGTTTTTTCTCGACGATCCATAAGGGACTGTTGTAGGGTGAGTTACTCTTTTTTATTATGTTCTGCTCAAGCATTTCTTTTATCTGTCTATTTATTTCTTTTTCATGTATTTGGGGATATCTATAAATTTTAGAATGTAAAGGCCTATCCACTGTGGTAATTATTTCGTGGGAAATCCGGTTTGTTGCTGACAAAACGTCCCCCTCTTGAAAAAATAAGTCGTCAGATTCCGCGAATAGGGTTTCGACGGCTCGACGTTCCTCGTCATTTAAATGAGCGAGGTTGAAGCGATCTCCTATTTCTTCTCTGTTAATTGGTTGCAGAGCACAAGCATTGTGCATTGCTTCTGGGTATTCGTAATCCAAAAAATAAAATTTTCTATCGAGTAATTGTACATATCGCTCTGTGTTGTTGATTTGTGCATTGAAGGCTTTTAAGAAATTTTGGCCTATTATTGCCGAGAAATTTTTGTTTGAGAAATCTATGAGTTTCGACTGTAGTGTCCCCGAGTAGGGTATCTCTTTTGGAAGTGGTGTTGTTACGGTGTATTTCACGACATTAATGCCGTTAAGAGTTTTATAAGAGCATGGTTTGGTGAGTTCTGTTTTGGGATATTGAAATTCGAGAATTCTTGATTTTAAGATGCTTGTCGTCGCACCAGTGTCGACTAAGCATTTAATTTTTTCTTTTCCTATTGTCCACACTATTATGGGTAAGGTTGCTCTAGGCAAGGAATCAAAAAATTTACCTGTTCTTCCTCTTCTTCTTCTGCCTGATTTTCTTCTAAAGTCCCAATCTCCATGGGTGTGGGATCATTCTTTTGAGTGTCAACACTCATATGAGACATTCTTGTCTGTCTTGAGTTGTTACCCTTGTTGTTATAGTTAGGTTTAAAATTTGGGTTTTGGGTGGGTTGTGACCTGTTATACAACTGTTGGTTGACTTGGTTACTCTGAGGTGGGCCGGCGTTATTATTGGTGTTTGGCCGGCCAATCTGATTCTGTTTGGTATTGTTATTATTACTAGCAAACTGATTATTTTGGTTTGTGTTTTTATGAGTGGTGCTAGTGTTGGTGTTAGCGTCAGTGTTGGTGTTAGTGTTATTGTTAGTGTTAGTGTTACCCTGTTTGTTATAGGTATTGTTCGAATTTTTTCTATACCTCTGTAAAATAGCTCTGGGATCGTCCAGTGCTTTAATATTTGAATATTTCGTTTGTAAAGCATGCATAGATATGCCCTGATCAACATGAATCATGAATGGAGTGTCTATTTTATTCATTAGCATGTTTAACAAATCTTTATATACTTTATCATTTTCATACATGGCTGGTTTGGATTCGTCGAACATATATATTTTATTTATTTCGCACTTTGCATTCTTAAACTCCTGGAACAAATCTCTTAAACTACTCACTTTGATGAATCTGCATCTATCGAATACGTCCTCGTAGGTCATCCTGGGTCGCATTTGCTCCATCAGTTTGGTCTTCATTTGGTCCCAGCTAGGCTCCATCCCCAATTGTCTGATGAAATTTGCTGCTGTTCCCGACACCTTTTCGTTAGCGACGATGCTAGTGCCAAACTGGATCAGTAATGCGTCTCCCTGGCATAATGTCATGAGGAACTCCACAGATTTTATAAAAGCCAACACATCATGTTGGTCGTCGAGCTGCCTTAGCTGGCGAAACTGCTGGATGATATCTTTGTTTGACAGCCACTGCATTGGTTGTTGTTGTTGTTGATGTTGTTGCTGCTGTTGCTGTTGCAGCTGTTGTTGCTGCTGTTGCTGTTGCAGCTGTTGTTGTTGTTGTTGATTTTGTTGCCTTAATAGGTTCAACTCTCCTTCTTGTTGAAGCAATACTGCTCTTAAATTATCCATCTCTGCTTCCATTGTGGTTTACATTAAAAAATTTCTCGCGGATTAACTTTGGTTAATTCTGAACGTATTTGTCCGATTTAGACTGCGCCAATTATGTTCTTTGATAGAACGGATTTCATTCGTTAGATATCTTTAGATATCTTTATTCAATAAATTTAAATTTGGATTTAAATTTGATTAAGTTTTTTCTTTAAATGATATCTTTGGATATCGTAAGTTTCTTTATTTGGTTTTTTAAAACTTGGACTTCTGTCCGGTTATAATTGAATCTTAAGACTAAAATATAATTTTCTTTGGCATATGCAAATGCCTATTTTGTTTATTTCATAAATTGCTGATTGAGCATTTGCAACGGGAGCGACGGCGACGCTTCCGTTGTTCATGCTTTTGAAATTCGATCCCGGTTCAAGTACCTCTGCATGATTATGCTGATCTCGTCGTTATCAACATTTCCATGCATAGGCTTATTTGTTTTGGCTTCTTGCACAATTATGTTATTTGTTTGCATAACTCGCGTGTATCAATTCCGCTGCCCTTGCTGCAACCTAAGTCGTTAACTATACCCCCTTTAGGTTTGTTGTCGTCCTCGGAGACGCTTAATTCTTTTGCCAGCGCTTGCAGCTTGAGGGAGGCTCTTCTTCGGTACCAGCATTGTTGAATTACACCTATGCAGCAGAGGGTGAGGCCGATGGTTACGACAGTTATGAGCCACACACTGGTTGCTCCTCCCGAGGTCACGTTGTGTCTTAGCTGCCTAATTATATCCAGACTATGCTCATTCATTCTTTTGAGCAGTGGTAGGCTGAGTCGTTGGTCGTGCCCGGTAATTCAGTATTCAGTAGCGGAGAGGCCACAATGCCGGACCCCTTTTTTATGACTCGATTATAGTTGATAAAGATGGTCTCATTTACGTTTTTCTCTCGTTCTCTCGTAATTGTGGGCCCGTCGTCCACTCTGACGCTTGCTGGCAAATCGTTGAGGATAACAGTACCCTCATCCACGTCCGTGAATGGCTCCAGGTGACTGGGTTGTGTGTGACATGCTGCTGATCCTCCCGAGTGCAATCCGCTGGCACAGGTATCGCGGAATGACTTTCTGCAAGGGGTCGCATAATTGGTCGTGGCACAATCTGCTAATGGTTGAACTCCACTGGCTCACTCGGCTACCACATCATCATGCAATTGTAAAATGGTGTTATTATGGGCTACAGGGAACAACATGGCTTTCTTGCAAATAGTTTCTACTTTTGGGTATTAAACAATTATATGAATTACGCTATCTGACTGAAATATTTTAATATTAGTTACACTTATTAAACTTATTATAGGGACCGCTATGAGATGTTCGGCAAAGATAGTTTTTAGATCATCATGATCAAATATTGTTGGATTTATTATATTGGACTTGGCGAGAGGCTTTGTCAACATGAGATTTTGGATTTCGGAAATAATCATTTTATTACGTGCAAGTAAGGTTTCATACAGATGGGGCGTATCAACACCTTCGCTCTTCTTTTCTTTAATTAATTTATTGACTGTGTCTGTTAATAGAGAGACAGGAAATACCTGTGACCCACTTAAAATAGCTACCGCATTCTGCAAAACTTGGTCTAATTACTCAGACGATTCAAATTTCTCACACACCTTTATACAAAACATCATAATATGTACTCTCAAAAACAGAACTAAAATAATCGAAGCCCAAATTACAAATATAGAACTCCAATCTTGTCTTGACATGATAATATTCCTTACCAAATTATAAAAAAATTGCCACCAGCCACAACTAATAAACTGCTCTACAATAAAACACTATACACATACCAGTCCCATTCCCCAACAATGGAAAATTGATTAATTATTCCAATTAACAAACCAAACAAAGCAAAAGATTTGCTAAACTGTCATAGACCAATATCCCTTCTTTCTTGCTTCTCGAAGATAATTTTCTCTAATTTATCTCAAAAAGAATCATGTGGGTGCTCAATCAAGAAAATCTTCTGTCCCCATATCAATACGCTTGTAAACAAAATCGTTCTATTATTGACCCATTACTTATTATAGACAACTACATATGCAACAACCTAGCCACAAGAAATCATATATCGGTTTTTCAATAGACATGTAGAATGCTTTTGATAGAGTTGGCGCGCACTGCATGCTTCAGCAACTGCAAGAATGGAAATTTATCCCGAAAATCATAAACTTCATACGTAGCTATGTTAACAATCGAAGAATAAAAGTGAAAGTCAATAACACTCTTTCGAGTAATATGAACCGTAAACAACGGAATCCCACAAGGGTCCCCACTATCTGTCACACTCTTTCTAATCGCTTTTAGTAAACTTAATATTAATATTAATTTGATTAATCAAAACAAATTCTTTACACACACAATGTAGTCGGATGACCTCTGCCTCTTTTTTAAGCCGAACCTCCATAAAATCCACATAGACAAGCTTTTCTATGAAATTGATCAATGGCACCGGCACTAAAATATCAGCTGAAAAATCTACACACCTACACATATGCAAAAAACAAAAATGTAACAATATTAATATTATGATTAACAATGTAAATATTAAAAACACATAATCTTAAAATACTAGGTCTAACACATCAAAGCTTTAATAAATACATTAAATAGAGTAGACTAAATTTAATTAAATGTTTAAGTAACCATAAGCTAAAAAGCAACACATCATCTCTCATAAACATAACTAAATCTATCATCCTTGGTAAGATTAAATACGGCCTTCCAATTTATGTGAAAAGTAATAAAACAAACCTAAAAAAAAATTACCCACTCCCTATCAATCCTCCATTAGACTCGCATTAGAAGCCTTTCGTGCTACCCCAATTTTCAACATGTTGGCAGAAATTGGACTCCCCGATATTAACACAAGGTTTCAATGGAGCATCGGCAGACATATTAAAACATCACAAATACACAAGGTTCTTTACTTCACGATACATTTTTAAAGCAACTTAAACGGAAAAAAACCAATCAAGAAACCGTCAAGCTTAAAACTTATTACTAAAAAAGCTGCAGGTCTAAACATAGCCCTGACACCAACAAAGAAATATAAGGAAAATATTCCACCATGAACAATAAACGGTCAATCAATTTTAATAGACCTAATGAAATATAAAAAAGACACAACCCCAAACGAAGTCTACAAAACCAATTTTAACAATATAAGAAATGACTATAAGACATGGACTTTCCTCATCCCCGATGCATCAAAAACAAATCACACAACAGCCTTCAGCGTCGTCTCCGTCGTCTTCAAACAGTTAATATCAGCAGTTACACCTGGCCATACTTCGACCTTCTCAGCAGAAGTTCAAGCAATACTCAGTGCGATGGAGCTTGCAAATAACAATAAAAAAAAACAAAATATATCATCTGCACTGATTCACTTTCCACTCTGTTAGCAGTAAAAAATCCAAGTAAGTATAAAAACACAATAACAAAAATACGGGATCTGCCAAACGTGAATTACAAAAGGATAAGGCTGCACTGGATACCAGGACACGTAGGCATTTCAGGAAATATGCAAGCCGACACAGCAGCGAGAACAGCTACACTATCCCCACTTTCTACACAATATAAACAACAAAAAAAGATAGGATATTTCTTATGTATGTACTTTTAGGCTAATTCTATTTTATGAAATAAAGAGAGACCGATTTTAAATTTGGATTCCAAAGAAGACACAAGCGTCTTTTCCTTTACTAGAAAGAAATATAAAATTTATTTCATTTTACAGAACCCTAAAGAGTCTAAACACCCCAAGTTGCATATGTAATAATATTCCAACTATTTTCTCGAAATAAAGTGTTGCCCTTGCTTAAAGAATTTATTAGAATTTTTTATTGTATCTTGAATATCATCTCTTAAATATCTGTAAATGGTACCATTATAAGCAACCATTTTAAATATTGTAATAGTTTTTATTACCCTGTAACCAACCTAGGATACGGTATATTAAAGTCCCTATATTGTATGTATGTAACAGGCTGAAGGAAACATATTCTACACCATAAACAATTTCCATGCATGCATACATACATACAAATTAGAAGAGTTGTGTGCCGCGCCCAATTCCTTATGGGTCGCAGCAGCCTTCACTTGAACGATCAGGTGTTCAAAGTCGCTAGCGGCAGCTTAGCGGATGATATATTGGTTGGTTGCTAGCGTTAGCTTACCAGACAAACTCAGATTTTACGGCGGTAGCCGAAGCAAGGTATTTATTATTGAATTGAATTGTTCAACGGTTAATACAGAACTGAATTTATGGTACTAAAATAAGTCTTAAGCTACAGCAAAAATGGAATATAAATTAAATACAAAGACTTATCGTAAGCAAATAATTATCATGCAAAGGCTCCGTGATAGACAGAGCCGCGTCAGCATAATGCAATGAACAATCAGCGCTACAACCTATTTACGCAACTGGCAACAAACGCCTGCCACAGCAACATTGCTGCCGCGCGTGTATCAATTCCGCTGCCGTTGCTGCAACCTAAGTCGTTAACTATACCCCCTTTAGGTTTGTTGTCGTCCTCGGAGACGCTTAATTCTTTTGCCAGCGCTTGCAGCTTGAGGGAGGCTCTTCTTCGGTACCAGCATTGTTGAATTACACCTATGCAGCAGAGGGTGAGGCCGATGGTTACGACAGTTATGAGCCACACACTGGTTGCTCCTCCCGAGGTCACGTTGTGTCTTAGCTGCCTAATTATATCCAGACTATGCTCATTCATTCTTTTGAGCAGTGGTAGGCTGAGTCGTTGGTCGTGCCCGGTAATTCAGTATTCAGTAGCGGAGAGGCCACAATGCCGGACCCCTTTTTTATGACTCGATTATAGTTGATAAAGATGGTCTCATTTACGTTTTTCTCTCGTTCTCTCGTAATTGTGGGCCCGTCGTCCACTCTGACGCTTGCTGGCAAATCGTTGAGGATAACAGTACCCTCATCCACGTCCGTGAATGGCTCCAGGTGACTGGGTTGTGTGTGACATGCTGCTGATCCTCCCGAGTGCAATCCGCTGGCACAGGTATCGCGGAATGACTTTCTGCAAGGGGTCGCATAATTGGTCGTGGCACAATCTGCTAATGGTTGAACTCCACTGGCTCACTCGGCTACCACATCATCATGCAATTGTAAAATGGTGTTATTATGGGCTACAGGGAACAACATGGCTTTCTTGCAAATAGTTTCTACTTTTGGGTATTAAACAATTATATGAATTACGCTATCTGACTGAAATATTTTAATATTAGTTACACTTATTAAACTTATTATAGGGACCGCTATGAGATGTTCGGCAAAGATAGTTTTTAGATCATCATGATCAAATATTGTTGGATTTATTATATTGGACTTGGCGAGAGGCTTTGTCAACATGAGATTTTGGATTTCGGAAATAATCATTTTATTACGTGCAAGTAAGGTTTCATACAGATGGGGCGTGTCAACACCTTCGCTCTTCTTTTCTTTAATTAATTTATTGACTGTGTCTGTTAATAGGTTTATTTGTTTCTGTATTTCGGTGATCACCATCACCTGCTTATAATTTGATTCTATTCAGGGGCTCACTCTGTGAATTTAATTTTCTCTAGATCAGACACATCGGGTGTGTCCGCCACTATTTTATGCGCGGAGCCTATAAAATTTAAACTTCTGGCTGATCTATGGTGAACTGTGTGAAGTGAAATTGATGTAGTACTATCTGCAAGTATTTTTATGTTATAGCTTAGAACTACCTCAAATTGTCCTTATGGACCACATTCCCCTTAATAAGAACTGACGTTCCTAGGTCACCTTGGATGATACCTTCCGTACATAGTGGGGATAACATGTTGCCCAGTCTTCTGTTACTTTTGAGGTACACCTTCTCTCCTACATCAAACTCCCTATTCTGCCTGTTGGGGTTGTTCCTGGCTAGCGAATCTTACTGCGTCTTTTTTATTTTATTCTCTATTTTTTCCCACAATTCTTTTGGGACTGCGTCTAATATGTCGATTGGTTTTTGCTCTGTCACTGAATGAATGGTTTTATTATACTCGACGGTTGCTCTCATAATTGACTGACTTGTATCGCTGATTTTTTTTTCAATTTTAATACACTTAGCAATTTCTACTAATGTGCTGTGGAAACGCTCAATTATAACAGCTATGCAACGGGGGCGCGTTGACCATGTCAATGTTGAACTGATATTCTAAAAGTAGGGTGATTGTTTTTTTCAGTCAGTTCCCTAAAGTCAATAACAAGTCTCTTATTCTTGTTGCCGTTAGCGTCTAATCCTTTTTTATCAACGACCCAAGCTGGGCTATTGTATGCGGATTTGGATGGTCTTATGATGCCATCCTTTAATAATTGTGAAATTTCTTTATTCACGAAATCTGTCATACCTGCTGGGCATGGGTAAGGTCTTGAAAACATGCCTTTTTGTCTTCAGTCCGTATTATAGCTACTACCAACGTATTGCAAGGTAACGCCTCATTAGAGGTCGAAAATGCATTAATTCTTTTCGTAACATGTTTTTGAACTCATCTCTTACAGAGTCCGGGACAACAATATCGTTTTTGTTTCTAAAGTTTACGTCAGGGCACTGAAAATGTTTTAAGTTCTCAGATGAATTACCATAACTTATGCTGCTCCCCATTAGGTCAATAGTCACCCCTGCCTACGTAAGCAGATCGAAGCCTATTATGGCATCAAATGTATGAAGAGTGTCTAATAGGACATGGAACATTTTTTTTAAATATTACTGGACCCAGGAATAGAGCTCACAGTGAATGGGGTACCGACAGGTGTTACGTTTTTTAACTCCTTTACGGGTTTAACGTAGTTTTTTGCCGACTCAGTATCGATAAGGATTCTTATTGTTTTGCCAGCCAATTGCCGCTCGACGCAATCGGGAGCGTTCCCTAAAAAATTGAGCAAGTCACTGTCTTCTATTAAATTGTCTTCCTCATCTAATTCGGCACGACTGTTTCATGTCCGGCGCCTTATTTTGTCCCTGATTTCCTACAAAATGTGGGTTTTTATACTGGCCTCTTCCTTGTCTGGTTTGGGTGAGATTGCCTAACCTGTTACTGTCACTAGTATGACTCCTTTCCTCAACTACTTTGGCATATGATGCGACAAATACACTTTTTCTATGCTATTTTCGGCTTCCCTGCACTCACTGACAGGAGAGAGCGAATTGCGTTCGTTGTTTCGGCATTTTATAAAAATTTTATTTTAAAATGTCGAGTTTATATGACATTTTCGGAATTCAATAGTCAATAATTTAAAGAGGTATTATTTTGCAAAAATTCTTATATTTTTCTCTGAAAATCCTGAAAAATCTATGAACTATATGATCTCTTTCAATACCATACAATAAAACGAGGTGACAATTACCTTAACTGTAACGTAAAGACCGCCTCTGCGTTTTGCGTCCGATAACTATTTCGATAGGGTACACAAATGAATGCAGGTTTTATCAAACTTTCCACATAAAAAGTTATAGTTTTATCGATTAGTTTGTCCACACAATTGCTCAGAGTAACTATAATTAAAGTACAACAAAAAGCAGCAATAGATTCATAATAGATATTTTTTAGTGAACAATATAAAAGTAAACTTTCTTCAATTAAGTACGAAGTATGTATTTCATCATGTATGTATATGATATTTGAGTTTTACGAAGCAGCTTGTATACAAACTTGTCTATATGCGTGTTTTGCTTATATACATACATACATACATATGTATGTACACACATGGATATACAAATGTTTTATTTTCAATGTACATATGTACATACATATTTCAATTTCAATTAGACTTTAAAATAAAATTTTTGCAGGAGTATAAAACACAAAAAATGGTCAAAAGAAAAACAAATTAATAAATCGAAGTAAAGTTGGGCTCTTTGAAATGGTTTAAAGGCAGTGCTTCGTCGAATTGGTGCCTATATGTACATACATATGTTTGCGTGTATGTAGTCGTTGATTACAATCATGACGGATTTGTATACATACATACTTATTTATGTATGTTTGTATATACATACATACATATGTGTTCTAGTTCTACATGTTTGGGTGCCTATGAAAGTATGCAAATTTTCCAAAGTATGCATGCCCATATGTATGTATGTAAGTTGTGTGTACATATAAGGTTTTTACGAATGTACATCCATATATATGTACAGAGTTAGTTACATTGATTTGTGTCTGACTAGGGGAAATTATTTTTTTAACTTATACTTAACAAAAAGAAATAAACAAAATAATGACACAACTGATTTTTAGCAGACAGTATTTTATAAATTTATAAAAAAAAAAAAAATTAAGCAAAAAATATGGTTTAAGTTATGTAAATTTTAAATTTGAAAAAATTTAAAGCAAAACAGTCCAACATAATGAAATTTCCATTCGCCGCGTGATGGAACACCCGCTGCAGAATAATTAGAGTCTACGCAGACTTTTGATGTATCATATTTTTGATATGTTTATACCCTTGCAGAGGGTATAATAAAATTGGTCAGATGTTTGTAACGCATAGAAATAATCGTTTCCGACCCCATAAAGTATATATATTCTTGATCAGCATCGAAAGCCGAGTCGATATGACCATGTCCGTCTGTCCGTCTGTCTGTTTCTTCGCAAGGAATCGAACTTAAATTTTGAGCTACGTGAATAAAAGTCATATCATTCTCTTCATTGATGATTTATCTAAATTAAGTTCGAGATATGGTAGGATCGGACAACTATAAGTTATAGAAAAATAGGAAAGATCAGAGGTACCTCGGTTAAAATTTGTGTTGTTCAAAACAGTTCTTGTGAGAAAAACTTTGTTTTTTGAGATATCTCATCCAAATTTGGCACATAGATGACAATTCTACTTTTACACCTTACCAGCAAGTTTGATTCAGATCGGATAATAAACACCGACATAAATCAATAAAATCAATAATCAACCCCCCTCAGAAAAAGTATGTTTTTGTGAGAAAAACTTTTTTGTTTTTTAAGATATCTCAACCAAATTTGGTGATCAGATGAGAATTATACTTTTACATCATATCAGTAAGTTTGAATCAGATCGGATAATAAACACCGACATAAATCAATAAAATTAATGAATCAACCCCCATCAGCATCAGTATGTTTGCATATGCAGCCAATTAAATACGTTTATATTTGCTTTTATATATGCGTACACAAACAACATACATGGAAAAATACAAACATACATACATACATATATGCGAACACGTGCTTAAAAAAACTACAAGCTGAGTGCGAAACAGAAAGAGACAAAAAACTAGTTGTATTGTGTTGTTGTTTTCTAGAATTCGTCAGAAAATTTAGAGAGCGAGAAGCTGGACGCTTGAAAATTGAGTTCGCCAACGGCCAGGATTGAACCCACGGTAATGTCATTTCTAGAATTGATCTCTGCTTACTGAGCTACCAAGCTTGAATTTTACGGCATCGCTATTTCGATATACAGTGGTTCACAGCTTATTTCAACCACCACCTTGAAAAAAGTTTGTTAGTCTGTAAAATCCAAACTAAAAGATATATCCAAAAAATTTAAATGCAGATTGTTAGTTTAATGTTTTAACTAATCACATTCATTTCATTTCATTTATTAATATGTCTCCTAAACTTCCTATTAATTAAAAACTAAAAAAGTAACTAAAAAAAACTCCACAGCTTATTTCAACCACTTGCAAAATTAAATTATTAAAGGTATTTTTCCATAAAAATGAAATAAAATTAATATTTGGTATGATCACCCTTTTGGTCAGCCACCATTTGAAGACTTTTTTGGCATCGATTCGACCAATTTTTTGGTCACTTCAGGTGTGATTTTGGCCCATTCCTCAACCAATGCCGTTTTTATGTCCGTTTTGTCCGAAAACAGGATATTCCCGAAGAGAATTTGGCGTAATGGTTGGGCTTCCTGATTCAACTGTCCGGAGCATCATCTATAGATTTGTCAAAGAAAACAGAACGCACTATAAAGGAAGAAAAGCTCCAAATAAAATTTTTAATTCCACGGACGAGCGCCATATTGTGCGGATAATAAGGGATAACCAAAGGATATCAGCTCGAAAGTGGCCAATGATGTTGAAGAAGAGTTGAGCAAGTCGTGTCATCCGGATACAATTCGCTGTGACGTCCGCTGACGACATACAGGCCCATACCATCACATTGCCTCCGAAATGGTTAACTGTTGCCCTTAAATTTTTTGCTTGGAGCTCCGTAATCGGCTTACGCCACACATATGAGGGTCCATCAGACCCGAATATATTAAATTTTGACTCATCGAAGAATAAGACACTGTTCCAAAAGCCACTATTCTTGGCCAAGTGCTCCTGGTCAAATGTTCGGCGACTCTTCTTGCTTTTCTCGCAAATGAAAGGCTTCTTGTGAGGTACTCTGCCATGAAAGTCATGCTCCCGAAGTACACGGCGAATTGTATCCGGATGACACGACTTGCTCAACTCTTCTTCAACATCATTGGCCACTTTCGAGCTGATATCCTTTGGTTATCCCTTATTATCCGCACAATTTGGCGCTCGTCCGTGGAATTAAAAATTTTATTTGGAGCTTTTCTTCCTTTATAGTGCGTTCTGTTTTCTTTGACAAATCTATAGATGATGCTCCGGACAGTTGAATCAGGAAGCCCAACCATTACGCCAAATTCTCTTCGGGAATATCCTGTTTTCGGACAAAACGGACATAAAAACGGCATTGGTTGAGGAATGGGCCAAAATCACACCTGAAGTGACCAAAAAATTGGTCGAATCGATGCCAAAAAGTCTTCAAATGGTGGCTGACCAAAAGGGTGATCATACCAAATATTAATTTTATTTCATTTTTATGGAAAAATACATTTAATAATTTAATTTTGCAAGTGGTTGAAATAAGCTGTGGAGTTTTTTTTAGTTACTTTTTTTAGTTTTTAATTAATAGGAAGTTTAGGAGACATATTAATAAATGAAATGAAATGAATGTGATTAGTTAAAACATTAAACTAACAATCTGCATTTAAATTTTTTGGATATATCTTTTAGTTTGGATTTTACAGACTAACAAACTTTTTTCAAGGTGGTGGTTGAAATAAGCTGTGAACCACTGTACATTGCAAGCGTCCAGCTTCACGCTCTCTAAAATTTCGGACGAATTCAAGAAAACAACAACACAATACAACTAGTTTTCTGTGTCTTTTTGTTTCGCACGCAGCTTTTAGTTTTTTCAAGCACGGGTTCGCATATATGTTTGTATGTATGTTGTATGGCAAATATAAACGTATTTAATTGGCTTCATATGCATACATACTGACGCTGACGGGGGTTGATTCATTGATTTATGTCGGTGTTTATTATCCGATCTGAATCAAACTCGTGGTAAGGTGTAAAAGTAGAAACGTCATGTGTGTGCCAAATTTGGTTGAGATATTCTCACAAGAACTGTTTTGAACAACTCAAATTTTGACCGAGGTACCTCTGATCTTTCCTATTTTGCTATACCTTATGGTTGTCCAATCCGACCAATCTTTTAACTTGATTTGGATAAATCATCAATGAACAAAATTATATGACTTTTATTCACGTAGCTCAAAATCTAAGTTCGAAAAAGTGCGACGAAACAGACATGGTCATATCGACTCGGCTATTGATGCTGATTAAGAATATATATACTTTAGGGGGTCGGAAACGATTATTTCTATGCGTTGCAAACATCTGACCAATTTTATTATACCCTTTGCAAGAGTATAAAAATACATGGATAGGTTTATAATCAAGTAGAGTTATATAAAAAAAGAAGCATCCCAAAAAATGAATTATATCAAATTTAATCGCCAAATATTATTATTACTAAAGTATAGGATATAATTGTAAACTATCAACCTAACTATAATTTACAAGCACTGGCAACTAAGGCCTTCGGCTTAGACGAAAACTACATCCATGCACTAGCCTGGGATTAGAACACGGATCCTCGTTGTTCAGTTGCCTAAATGACTGGGCCAAATAGAAATTTAGATATGTATGAGAGCGAGTGTATAGTTTACGTACGTATACGTACATACAGTGACTGTCGCTGAAAATCGTATACATTCAAAATTTTCGTTACCAACAAAAAAAAACCATGTTCCAAAATTCAAAAAAATTATGAAAAAATTAGCATAGGTTCCTCAAAATATTGTCTTCTTATTCAACAAAAAAAAAAAAACTCAGAAAACATAAGAAAAAAATTCAAATAAGGTATTGATCACTAAAAAACAGAGGCTGTGTTTTGCAAGGAAATTTTTAAACTAATGTTAGTAACGCCAACTTGGGTACTTTGTAGGGTCGCCTATTGCTTTCATAAGTGCCTCAATTTTTTTCGAATCGAATCCCACAATTTTTTGTATGTTTTGGCGCAAATTTCATTTCATACCCCAAAATCTCTATGAGGCCCTCTTCAGATCGTTCATTTTCGAAATTGAGCGATTTCGAATTTTTTTTCTCAAGGATATGCCAAAGATTTGTGATGACATTCATGCTTTAGGGTCGTTGTCTGCGTAGAGGTTAAAAGTAGTTCGAATCCCCAATTTTGCGGCACTTGGTAATAAATTGTCTTCAAGGTTGTTTATATAGCCCTATTGGTTCAAAAGTCCATCAATAAAAACCAAATATTCTAAAACTACACAACAAGTGTACATCAGGCCGATTAAAGCAATTCAGGATCATATTTCAATCGGCCGCGTGGCTGACCAAAATGATTATTTTAGGTCTGCAACTGTGTTGCAGCCTCATCCGGTCTTCTATTAGATTTGGCTGGGGATAACTTTTCCCTCATTTAAGTGATGGACGTCCTCGGACTTCTTTGAGGCCACTTCGAATTTATTTATCAGTTGTACCTGGTGTCTGATTTCCCAGCGGCGGCGGATTTCGTAGAGAATTAGGATGGCTGCCATTACTATGACCAAGGTGATGGTCTTATAATGGACCCCGATACGAGATGGGATAGAAGCTGACTTACGTTTTGCGTATTAGTCAGGCTTAGTTCATCAAGAAGTGGCAGACTGAGTTTATTCCGATAGCTCTTTATGTTAATTTGGGAGATAGCTGCAACCATTGTTATTGACGAACGAGGTGTTGTTGATGGTAACCTCGTCATCGAATGTTACCAGATATGTTCCAGCGACCTCGTCAGCGAATGTTACCAGATATGTTCCAGCGACCACCTGTGTATGGCCACCTTTATCTGTAACATCTGTGGTGTCATCGCAGGAGTCCCATATATGAGGTTTTGCAAGCAATTCTGCAGAATGTTGTGCTCACCGCCACATCACATCCAGTAACAGCATACGACTCCATGCCACAATCTACAACTATGCTATCCTTTTCGAAATCTAAAACTATGTTTTTATGTTGATCTGGATAAACACTAAATTTTACAAATAGTTATTAGATTTGGAAATTTGATGAGAATATACATATATGACATCGTTATTTTGAACGGCCTTAATTCTAACTACTTCTAAAATATCTGTAACACTTATATTTGTGAGATGTTTGTTTCTGATTTCGTTAACTGTTTACATTAAGTTTTTTCGAGTTTTTCTCGAATGCCCTTCGTTTCTGCAGTTGACAATTCGATCGGTTGTATTCAATCGTTGCCAATAGTATGAAGTCAACCTTCTCATCTGTTTGAGAGCTTTTTTTTGTTAATCGTTCCATTCCTGAAGGGTCTCTTGTTAGATTAAATGGGTTCTTGTAGTCCGGCTATCTTAACGTGACATCTACAGGGGGGAGGATGTGGCCCGAAAAAATAAAAGGCTTCGCCAGATTGGTCATCGATTGAGACTGGTACCTCCTGATTATGGTTAATATTTTGACGACTTTGTGACGAATATGTGTTAGGTTTTCGCTGTGGGTAGGCTGTCTAAACCGCGAAGTAGATGCCCATTGGCTCAACGGGCTTAATTTGATTTCGACCTTTAAATTTTGATTTTTAACTATTGGACTAATTTGGACTATGGTTTCCCTTGTCAGTATTCTGTTATGTTCTTGCGCCTTGCAGGTGAAACGTGCGCTTTAATGGATCTTTTTTTATCCTGAAACAAATGAATGTAGTGCATTCTCACTTATATGATATACATTGGCTTCAGAATATTCCCCAATAGTCAAGTGGCAGAGTGATAAGCGGTGGCGGGGTGCCAGACTGGTGACAGTGTTAAGGTGGCAGAGCGATGAGCGGTGATCTTTTATTTTATTATTTTTGTTTTGTTTCTCCTTCTTTTTTCTTTATGTATTTTTTTTTTTTTTTTTGCTTATGGCAAATGCAGTCATAATTTCTTTGTGCTTCGCTTGAAACATTTGCAGATACGGATAGTCACAATAGATTTACGTTAATCTATGTTTTGTAAATCACTAATTGTAAATCACTAATTTGGCGTAGAATTTAATATGGATTCGATATTTGTTCACGAAAACTTTGTCCACGGAGTTTCTCTTTATTTTTTTTAATATATTTTTTGTCGGTGGGAGTCAGCACTTTGTTTCATTGGGCCATTACCCGTTAAAAGCGATTCATCAGTAGGATCAAATTTCAATCGACCGCGTGGATTGGACTTTTCTGGTGATAACTTATATGTTTCTGCATAGCTTTTTCCGTTATTATAATAAAATGTCAAAGAAGCTAACTTCGGCCTTGCAGAAATTTGTATACCCTTGCAGATTAATTAATTACTTTCTCCGTCATATCGGCCTCAAGGTTTTTTACTCAATGTAAATATAATATTTACAAAATTTGAAGGAAAGAACGTAAGGAAATTTCAACTCGCCGCGGCCGGGATCGCCCATAGTACACACAAACGTCGCTATTTTAGTATATGTACAGTCTGTCAAGAAACAGTTTACACAATTGAAAAAAGTTCAATTTTTTGGACTTTATATACAAAAATATTGGGTTTTTATTTAATTTAGCTAATTCTTTTCAATGCTGAACTGTTTAATAGGTATTATTAAGTCAAATTATAAAAAACAGAAACAAAAACAATAACAGTGAAACTAAAAAAACAACAAAAACTTAGAATACTCATATTTGACACAGTCAAGAAACTCTTTACACATTTCATTCTCTTCATCTGTTTTGGTTGCATTCTTAGAAATAACGGGGCTTTACCGTTAACTATGCTTTAAGCATATCTTAATGTAGCTCTACTTTAACGTTTGTTTCACTTTTTGCGAAATTTGGCTGAGCACACACATCTAAAAAGTAATTTGAATTAATATTGAATATGCCCGGTAAAAGATTTAGCTTTGGTCTGGTCCAATAGATTTGGTACAATCGACAGTTGGGTAAATCCTTATCATGCGGAAGACAAAAGCAAATCCGCGAATATCGGTTAGAACTCTTGCCAAGGAGCTCAGAGAAGAGTGTGACGTGGATGTGTCCCATAAGACTGTGCATCAAGCCATTCTGCGGCATGGTTATTCATCCAGAATGGCAGTTAAGAAACTCTTGCTGTCATTAACTAATGTGGAAAAGCGCTTTTCCTTCGCCCTAGCTATGGTCAGACACCCAACAGAGTATTGGAAAGACATCATATATTGCGACGAGACGAAAATTGTGTTGTATTACAATGATGGTAAAAACGCCCAAAGTATGGCGAAAGGTATTCACAGCCATAGCTTGCAAATAACTGTTAACCGTTTTTTTCCTTACGCTCTGTTCGCGAGAACAACCGAAAGAAATCACACTTTCTCGCTCTCGCTCTGAGCAAGACCCTTTGGTTGTTTTCGATCAGGTTTTCGGTGGAGCGCTAACTGTTGAGCAATTTGTTTATCGGTCTTTGAGTGAACAGCGCGTAAAGAGTGAAACGAATACAAACGGCTTTCCATCATCAGAAACAGTTTTAATAAGTGAATTCACAACTGTTTCTTCACTTGTTTCAAATGTTATTTTTTTTTTCACAACTTTTATTTTGGTGTCTTCTTCACTGTCGCACTCTGTAAATATTTCATAATGTCAAGTGGCGTTTCAAATTTGTAGTATGAATGCCAGCTAATTTCACGTCGCATATTTTACACACTGATTTTTTGCATACTGCATCAAATTTAAAAAATTGATGCACTTTTTTATTAGTTTCACGTCCCATTTTGTTAAAACTACTGTGCTCAATCGAAACTCACAAAGCAAATTGACGCGTAAAACCCACGAAACTTCACATACACACATACATGCGCAAAAGACTTTTTGAATCGTTGTTCAGAAGCAAACGGTCCCGGAATGAGCAGAGCAAAAAGAACAGAAAAAAGTGATCTTCGACTGAGCGCGAACAAAATTTATTTACGAACAATCCAATCGGTTGCTCTCAGACCTTTTGCTCAAAGTCTCAGTGAAGAACACTTATTTCGCGACAGTGTGAAACAGTTAACAGTTATTTGCGAGCTATGTCCACCGCATATGAACAAAAAAAAATTATTCCGACAGTCAAATTCGGAAAACTGTCTGTTATGGTTTGGGGGTGCATATCGAGCCAAGGATTAGGTAATCTGGTGTTTATTGAAAACACCATTAATGCCGAGCAAAACCTTGAAATTTTGAATCTGAATTTACCCACGAGTGCGGCAAAATTTGGGTTTATAACCGACAATAAGCTCACTTTCAAGTTCTACTAAAACAACGATCCAAAAAATGAGTAGTATAATGTACGCATTTGGCTCCTTTACAACTGTGGAAAGGTCTTAGATACGCCACTCCAGAGCCCGGATCTTAACCCAATCGAACATGCGTGGTCCTACTTAAAAAAAAGGTCGGAAGAAGGAATCCAACGAACCATGACAACTGAAAGAGTTTGTAATGGAGGAGTGGGAAAAGATCCCTCCAGATTACATTCAAAACTTGACCAATTCAATGAAAAAAGGGCTCCAACATGTACATAATGCTAAGGGGGGTCATACTAAATATCGAAATTTTCAAAATGAGTAATAATTAGTCTTATATATTAAATTTAAAACAAGACATATCAAATGTGTAAAAAGATTCTTGACAGTTTTTACCCATTGTGTAAACTGTTTCTTGACAGACTGTATATTGCAAGCGCCCAGCTTTTCGCTCTCTTAAACTTCGTTTGAATTCAAGAAAATAACAACACAATACTAATGGTTTTCTGTCTCTTTCGCACTCTGAGTGTAGTTTTCTCAAGCACGTGTTCGCATGTATGTACACTAGTCGGCCAAAGAATTTAGACATGAAAAATTCGCAACATTTTTGCTTAACTTTTTTCTGTTCATAAAGGAAATATTTTTATTAATTCTCATAAATTGGTGTAGTTTTGTAGTTAACCTTAAAAATATAAAAGGATGGATTATTCTGAGTAATGTGTGGAAAACTTTTTTTAGTTACAAACTAAGCATGGCATAAGTATTTAGACAAATTTTTTAAATGCCATTAATCCAAAGTTTTAAAAGAAGAAGAAAGAAAAATTTTACAAATAATAAAAAATATACCCTCCTATGAAGTCTGTCACCTTTTGGAGACTTTTTGGTGTAGACTCAACCAAGCTATGGTTATAAATCCAAGGAAATATCCTTCCATAGTGTCTGAATTTCAACAATTGATTCATCTCGACTTCTGGAGAGGTTACCAGACCGTTTTCTTTTTAAAATCGACCAGAAGTTTTCTATAATATTTAGATCTAGACTTTGAGGGAACCAATCCAACGTTTTAACTCCTTGCTTTGCCTTATGTCATGGAACGTTGTCCTGTTGGAATATAAAGCACTCTCCAATCAACTTATCCCCAGAGGGGAATGCATAATGATTCAGAACCTCTAAATATTTATCTTTGTCCACAGCCAGTAAATGCAACGCATCCCCAAAACATTACGGACCGACTTGAATGGCTTATTCTTTCACGCTCTGGTGCAACTTTTTTCCGATCTGCTTTGGTAAGCGGACGTAAACCGACCGTATGTTCCAAAATAGGCCTCTTTGAGACGTCTACGCACGGTTCTCTTACTAATGTCAATTTTGACTCCTTTTAGCTGATTAGCAGCTGATTGCGGAGTCAGTAAGACAGTTTGCTTAAATTTTCGCAAAATACACCAATCATCATGGTGAGTTGTTTTACGTGGTCGGCCACTTCGGGAAACGTTTTTTGTTTTTTGGTTTCTTTTTTATATTTATTTATTTGATAAGAAACAGTTGGCCGTGGAATTTTAAATAGTTCAATGAATTTCGATACCGAAATACCAGAGTTATATTTAATAATAAATTCATTTTTTATGAATTCAGTCAGTTCTTTTCCTTTCACCATATTAAGTAACTTTTTGAATAAAATATAAAACTTAAAGCCAAACTAAAAATACTTAAATTTAGCTAATTTAGAAAAAAAAATTGTAATTGGTCCATCAACAGATTAATGCAGACTAATGAAATCAAATGTCTAAATACTTATACAATTGAAAAACATTCCCCGACACTTGAAAACTGATGTTGTCTAAATACTTTTGCCGACTAGTGTATGTACATTGTTTGTGTATACATCCATAAAACCGAATATAAATGTTTCTTGTTGGCTGCATATACATACATACTGATGTAGATGGGTCGTTGAATCAATGATTTTATTGATTTATGTCGGTCTTTATTATCTGATCTGATTTAAACTTACTGTTTGGTGTAAAGGAATTGACATGTAAAAACGTAGAAGAAACAGACAGACGGTCAGACGGTAATGGTCATATCGACTCGGCTAGTGATGCTGATCACGAATATATATACTTTATAGGGTCGGAAACGTATATTTTTATGCGTACAAACATCTGACCACTTTTATTATTTCCTCTACTAGAGTATAAAAATAATTTATCATAATTACTTACGTATACTCAACATTAAGTTGTTGTCCCCGCTCATGGTCAGAATAAAAAGTTGTCCTGTGTCGCAGTACTCAAACAAAAAAATCTACAAAAAAAACTGTTGAATTTATCAGGTTTTTTTTAAACCATGTTATTGAAAATTATTTGTGTCATTATTTTGTTGGAGTCTTGTTAAAAAATTGTAAGTTGTCCGTATGCGTTGTCCAATGTATAAAAATAATACCCGGCCTTGATAGATAACAAAACGTTTTTATCTTGTGTCAACCAATTAGCATATAATTGCGTATGTATATACGTATGTCCATTCAATTACATATTTACTTGAGTAAAAAAATGAACATCTTACTAAAATCATTTATTATATGTTATATATATATTATTACATATTTATTATTATAATTGAAAAAAACCGTAAACAAATTTGGAAAAAAATTCACTAATTTTTGCCACAAAAATTAATTTGTGACAACTTCGGTGTAGTTTATTATTTTCTAAAATTTTTATACAAATTTACTTACATCTATCTATTTCTATACAAACCTAATATACATACATAATATGATAATTATGTAATCTTTTTGGACACAGCTTTTAAAACTTAGCAAAAGTATGTGCTGCTTATCCACTGCGTCTTCATTAAACACCATATTTTGATTCAAGGTGTTTACTAGAGAGTTTCTTTGGTGTTTTTTTCTATCTTTTGACTATATAACTACTCTTACTCTTACTACTTATGTAAGCTAACAATCTGTGCCAGTCCGGACCACCCCTGATGAATTGTCTCTCGTAGTAAATTTTTGTGGTGCTATGCAATTATTCAAACATCATGTCCATGCTTTTGGATTTAATTTAGGACTCTATGGTGATGTGTCCAACAAACGAGGCGTTTTATAGGAGAGATAAAGTCGGGTGTTCATTGCCTTATGTTTAGGGTAGTTGTCTTACTGGAAATATAAATCTGACCCTATACCAAGATTTCAAATAGCCAAATGGCCAAAAATATTGTATCTCGACTCCGAAAAAATCGCCTTGCTTCTCCACGTACCCCTTAACAAATTCCAAACACTTATTTCTATTTATTTAATTCAAGTTGATGGCCCTAGGAACGGTTTCTGAATGGAGATGATTTTACTTTTTCGCTCTAAAGCAATTCGAGCTACAAAACGGATCTTGTCCACCAAATGCTTTATTTGGCGCTTGGCAAGATGGACTAATTTGGACTATGGTTTCCCTTGTCAGTATTCTGTTATGTTCTTGCGCCTTGCAGGTGAAACGTGCGCTTTAATGGATCTTTTTTTATCCTGAAACAAATGAATGTAGTGCATTCTCACTTATATGATATACATTGGCTTCAGAATATTCCCCAATAGTCAAGTGGCAGAGTGATAAGCGGTGGCGGGGTGCCAGACTGGTGACAGTGTTAAGGTGGCAGAGCGATGAGCGGTGATCTTTTATTTTATTATTTTTGTTTTGTTTCTCCTTCTTTTTCTTTTTTTTTTTTTTTTTTTTTTTTTTTTTTGCTTATGGCAAATGCAGTCATAATTTCTTTGTGCTTCGCTTGAAACATTTGCAGATACGGATAGTCACAATAGATTTACGTTAATCTATGTTTTGTAAATCACTAATTGTAAATCACTAATTTGGCGTAGAATTTAATATGGATTCGATATTTGTTCACGAAAACTTTGTCCACGGAGTTTCTCTTTATTTTTTTTAATATATTTTTTGTCGGTGGGAGTCAGCACTTTGTTTCATTGGGCCATTACCCGTTAAAAGCGATTCATCAGTAGGATCAAATTTCAATCGACCGCGTGGATTGGACTTTTCTGGTGATAACTTATATGTTTCTGCATAGCTTTTTCCGTTATTATAATAAAATGTCAAAGAAGCTAACTTCGGCCTTGCAGAAATTTGTATACCCTTGCAGATTAATTAATTACTTTCTCCGTCATATCGGCCTCAAGGTTTTTTACTCAATGTAAATATAATATTTACAAAATTTGAAGGAAAGAACGTAAGGAAATTTCAACTCGCCGCGGCCGGGATCGCCCATAGTACACACAAACGTCGCTATTTTAGTATATGTACAGTCTGTCAAGAAACAGTTTACACAATTGAAAAAAGTTCAATTTTTGGACTTTATATACAAAAATATTGGGTTTTTATTTAATTTAGCTAATTCTTTTCAATGCTGAACTGTTTAATAGGTATTATTAAGTCAAATTATAAAAAACAGAAACAAAAACAATAACAGTGAAACTAAAAAAACAACAAAAACTTAGAATACTCATATTTGACACAGTCAAGAAACTCTTTACACATTTCATTCTCTTCATCTGTTTTGGTTGCATTCTTGGAAATAACGGGGCTTTACCGTTAACTATGCTTTAAGCATATCTTAATGTAGCTCTACTTTAACGTTTGTTTCACTTTTTGCGAAATTTGGCTGAGCACACACATCTAAAAAGTAATTTGAATTAATATTGAATATGCCCGGTAAAAGATTTAGCTTTGGTCTGGTCCAATAGATTTGGTACAATCGACAGTTGGGTAAATCCTTATCATGCGGAAGACAAAAGCAAATCCGCGAATATCGGTTAGAACTCTTGCCAAGGAGCTCAGAGAAGAGTGTGACGTGGATGTGTCCCATAAGACTGTGCATCAAGCCATTCTGCGGCATGGTTATTCATCCAGAATGGCAGTTAAGAAACTCTTGCTGTCATTAACTAATGTGGAAAAGCGCTTTTCCTTCGCCCTAGCTATGGTCAGACACCCAACAGAGTATTGGAAAGACATCATATATTGCGACGAGATGAAAATTGTGTTGTATTACAATGATGGTAAAAACGCCCAAAGTATGGCGAAAGGTATTCACAGCCATAGCTTGCAAATAACTGTTAACCGTTTTTTTCCTTACGCTCTGTTCGCGAGAACAACCGAAAGAAATCACACTTTCTCGCTCTCGCTCTGAGCAAGACCCTTTGGTTGTTTTCGATCAGGTTTTCGGTGGAGCGCTAACTGTTGAGCAATTTGTTTATCGGTCTTTGAGTGAACAGCGCGTAAAGAGTGAAACGAATACAAACGGCTTTCCATCATCAGAAACAGTTTTAATAAGTGAATTCACAACTGTTTCTTCACTTGTTTCAAATGTTATTTTTTTTTTTCACAACTTTTATTTTGGTGTCTTCTTCACTGTCGCACTCTGTAAATATTTCATAATGTCAAGTGGCGTTTCAAATTTGTAGTATGAATGCCAGCTAATTTCACGTCGCATATTTTACACACTGATTTTTTGCATACTGCATCAAATTTAAAAAATTGATGCACTTTTTTATTAGTTTCACGTCCCATTTTGTTAAAACTACTGTGCTCAATCGAAACTCACAAAGCAAATTGACGCGTAAAACCCACGAAACTTCACATACACACATACATGCGCAAAAGACTTTTTGAATCGTTGTTCAGAAGCAAACGGTCCCGGAATGAGCAGAGCAAAAAAGAACAGAAAAAAGTGATCTTCGACTGAGCGCGAACAAAATTTATTTACGAACAATCCAATCGGTTGCTCTCAGACCTTTTGCTCAAAGTCTCAGTGAAGAACACTTATTTCGCGACAGTGTGAAACAGTTAACAGTTATTTGCGAGCTATGTCCACCGCATATGAACAAAAAAAAATTATTCCGACAGTCAAATTCGGAAAACTGTCTGTTATGGTTTGGGGGTGCATATCGAGCCAAGGAGTAGGTAATCTGGTGTTTATTGAAAACACCATTAATGCCGAGCAAAACCTTGAAATTTTGAATCTGAATTTACCCACGAGTGCGGCAAAATTTGGGTTTATAACCGACAATAAGCTCACTTTCAAGTTCTACTAAAACAACGATCCAAAAAATGAGTAGTATAATGTACGCATTTGGCTCCTTTACAACTGTGGAAAGGTCTTAGATACGCCACTCCAGAGCCCGGATCTTAACCCAATCGAACATGCGTGGTCCTACTTAAAAAAAAGGTCGGAAGAAGGAATCCAACGAACCATGACAACTGAAAGAGTTTGTAATGGAGGAGTGGGAAAAGATCCCTCCAGATTACATTCAAAACTTGACCAATTCAATGAAAAAAGGGCTCCAACATGTACATAATGCTAAGGGGGGTCATACTAAATATCGAAATTTTCAAAATGAGTAATAATTAGTCTTATATATTAAATTTAAAACAAGACATATCAAATGTGTAAAAAGATTCTTGACAGTTTTTACCCATTGTGTAAACTGTTTCTTGACAGACTGTATATTGCAAGCGCCCAGCTTTTCGCTCTCTTAAACTTCGTTTGAATTCAAGAAAATAACAACACAATACTAATGGTTTTCTGTCTCTTTCGCACTCTGAGTGTAGTTTTCTCAAGCACGTGTTCGCATGTATGTACACTAGTCGGCCAAAGAATTTAGACATGAAAAATTCGCAACATTTTTGCTTAACTTTTTTCTGTTCATAAAGGAAATATTTTTATTAATTCTCATAAATTGGTGTAGTTTTGTAGTTAACCTTAAAAATATAAAAGGATGGATTATTCTGAGTAATGTGTGGAAAACTTTTTTTAGTTACAAACTAAGCATGGCATAAGTATTTAGACAAATTTTTTAAATGCCATTAATCCAAAGTTTTAAAAGAAGAAGAAAGAAAAATTTTACAAATAATAAAAAATATACCCTCCTATGAAGTCTATCACCTTTTGGAGACGTTTTGGTGTAGACTCAACCAAGCTATGGATATAAATCCAAGGAAATATCCTTCCATAGTGTCTGAATTTCAACAATTGATTCATCTCGACTTCTGGAGAGGTTACCAGACCGTTTTCTTTTTAAAATCGACCAGAAGTTTTCTATAATATTTAGATCTAGACTTTGAGGGAACCAATCCAACGTTTTAACTCCTTGCTTTGCCTTATGTCATGGAACGTTGTCCTGTTGGAATATAAAGCACTCTCCAATCAACTTATCCCCAGAGGGGAATGCATAATGATTCAGAACCTCTAAATATTTATCTTTGTCCACAGCCAGTAAATGCAACGCATCCCCAAAACATTACGGACCGACTTGAATGGCTTATTCTTTCACGCTCTGGTGCAACTTTTTCCGATCTGCTTTGGTAAGCGGACGTAAACCGACCGTATGTTCAAAAATAGGCCTCTTTGAGACGTCTACGCACGGTTCTCTTACTAATGTCAATTTTGACTCCTTTTAGCTGATTAGCAGCTGATTGCGGAGTCAGTAAGACAGTTTGCTTAAATTTTCGCAAAATACACCAATCATCATGGTGAGTTGTTTTACGTGGTCGGCCACTTCGGGAAACGTTTTTTGTTTTTTGGTTTCTTTTTTATATTTTTTTATTTGATAAGAAACAGTTGGCCGTGGAATTTTAAATAGTTCAATGAATTTCGATACCGAAATACCAGAGTTATATTTAATATTAAATTCATTTTTTATGAATTCAGTCAGTTCTTTTCCTTTCACCATATTAAGTAACTTTTTGAATAAAATATAAAACTTAAAGCCAAACTAAAAATACTTAAATTTAGCTAATTTAGAAAAAAAAAATTGTAATTGGTCCATCAACAGATTAATGCAGACTAATGAAATCAAATGTCTAAATACTTATACAATTGAAAAACATTCCCCGACACTTGAAAACTGATGTTGTCTAAATACTTTTGCCGACTAGTGTATGTACATTGTTTGTGTATACATCCATAAAACCGAATATAAATGTTTCTTGTTGGCTGCATATACATATATACTGATGTAGATGGGTCGTTGAATCAATGATTTTATTGATTTATGTCGGTCTTTATTATCCGATCTGATTTAAACTTACTGTTTGGTGTAAAGGAATTGACATGTAAAAACGTAGAAGAAACAGACAGACGGTCAGACGGTAATGGTCATATCGACTCGGCTAGTGATGCTGATCACGAATATATATACTTTATAGGGTCGGAAACGTATATTTTTATGCGTACAAACATCTGACCAATTTTATTATTTCCTCTACTAGAGTATAAAAATAATTTATCATAATTACTTACGTATACTCAACATTAAGTTGTTGTCCCCGCTCATGGTCAGAATAAAAAGTTGTCCTGTGTCGCAGTACTCAAACAAAAAAATCTACAAAAAAAACTGTTGAATTTATCAGGTTTTTTTTAAACCATGTTATTGAAAATTATTTGTGTCATTATTTTGTTGGAGTCTTGTTAAAAAATTGTAAGTTGTCCGTATGCGTTGTCCAATGTATAAAAATAATACCCGGCCTTGATAGATAACAAAACGTTTTTATCTTGTGTCAACCAATTAGCATATAATTGCGTATGTATATACGTATGTCCATTCAATTACATATTTACTTGAGTAAAAAAATGAACATCTTACTAAAATCATTTATTATATGTTATATATATATTATTACATATTTATTATTATAATTGAAAAAAACCGTAAACAAATTTGGAAAAAAATTCACTAATTTTTGCCACAAAAATTAATTTGTGACAACTTCGGTGTAGTTTATTATTTTCTAAAATTTTTATACAAATTTACTTACATCTATCTATTTCTATACAAACCTAATATACATACATAATATGATAATTATGTAATCTTTTGGACACATGGACACAGCTTTTAAAACTTAGCAAAAGTATGTGCTGCTTATCCACTGCGTCTTCATTAAACACCATATTTTGATTCAAGGTGTTTACTAGAGAGTTTCTTTGGTGTTTTTTCTATCTTTTGACTATATAACTACTCTTACTCTTACTACTTATGTAAGCTAACAATCTGTGCCAGTCCGGACCACCCCTGATGAATTGTCTCTCGTAGTAAATTTTTGTGGTGCTATGCAATTATTCAAACATCATGTCCATGCTTTTGGATTTAATTTAGGACTCTATGGTGATGTGTCCAACAAACGAGGCGTTTTATAGGAGAGATAAAGTCGGGTGTTCATTGCCTTATGTTTAGGGTAGTTGTCTTACTGGAAATATAAATCTGACCCTAAACCAAGATTTCAAATAGCCAAATGTCCAAAAATATTGTATCTCGACTCCGAAAAAATCGCCTTGCTTCTCCACGTACCCCTTAACAAATTCCAAACACTTATTTCTATTTATTTAATTCAAGTTGTGGCCCTAGGAACGGTTTCTGAATGGAGATGATTTTACTTTTTCGAGCTACAAAACGGATCTTGTCCACCAAATGCTTTATTTGGCGCTTGGCAAGATGGACTAATTTGGACTATGGTTTCCCTTGTCAGTATTCTGTTATGTTCTTGCGCCTTGCAGGTGAAACGTGCGCTTTAATGGATCTTTTTTATCCTGAAACAAATGAATGTAGTGCATTCTCACTTATATGATATACATTGGCTTCAAAATATTCCCCAATAGTCAAGTGGCAGAGTGATAAGCGGTGGCGGGGTGCCAGACTGGTGACAGTGTTAAGGTGGCAGAGCGATGAGCGGTGATCTTTTATTTTATTATTTTTGTTTTGTTTCTCCTTCTTTTTTTTTTATGTATTTTTTTTTTGCTTATGGCAAATGCAGTCATAATTTCTTTATGCTTCGCTTGAAACATTTGCAGATACGGATAGTCACAATAGATTTATTTAAATCTATGTTTTGTAAATCACTAATTGTAAATCACTAATTTGGCGTAGAATTTAATATGGATTCGATATTTGTTCACGAAAACTTTGTCCACGGAGTTTCTCTTTATTTTTTTTAATATATTTTTTGTCGGTGGGAGTCAGCACTTTGTTTCATTGGGCCATTACCCGTTAAAAGCGATTCATCAGTAGGATCAAATTTCAATCGACCGCGTGGATTGGACTTTTCTGGTGATAACTTATATGTTTCTGCATAGCTTTTTCCGTTATTATAATAAAATGTCAAAGAAGCTAACTTCGGCCTTGCAGAAATTTGTATACCCTTGCAGATTAATTAATTACTTTCTCCGTCATATCGGCCTCAAGGTTTTTTACTCAATGTAAATATAATATTTACAAAATTTGAAGGAAAGAACGTAAGGAAATTTCAACTCGCCGCGGCCGGGATCGCCCATAGTACACACAAACGTCGCTATTTTAGTATATGTACAGTCTGTCAAGAAACAGTTTACACAATTGAAAAAAGTTCAATTTTTGGACTTTATATACAAAAATATTGGGTTTTTATTTAATTTAGCTAATTCTTTTCAATGCTGAACTGTTTAATAGGTATTATTAAGTCAAATTATAAAAAACAGAAACAAAAACAATAACAGCGAAACTAAAAAAACAACAAAAACTTAGAATACTCATATTTGACACAGTCAAGAAACTCTTTACACATTTCATTCTCTTCATCTGTTTTGGTTGCATTCTTGGAAATAACGGGGCTTTACCGTTAACTATGCTTTAAGCATATCTTAATGTAGCTCTACTTTAACGTTTGTTTCACTTTTTGCGAAATTTGGCTGAGCACACACATCTAAAAAGTAATTTGAATTAATATTGAATATGCCCGGTAAAAGATTTAGCTTTGGTCTGGTCCAATAGATTTGGTACAATCGACAGTTGGGTAAATCCTTATCATGCGGAAGACAAAAGCAAATCCGCGAATATCGGTTAGAACTCTTGCCAAGGAGCTCAGAGAAGAGTGTGACGTGGATGTGTCCCATAAGACTGTGCATCAAGCCATTCTGCGGCATGGTTATTCATCCAGAATGGCAGTTAAGAAACTCTTGCTGTCATTAACTAATGTGGAAAAGCGCTTTTCCTTCGCCCTAGCTATGGTCAGACACCCAACAGAGTATTGGAAAGACATCATATATTGCGACGAGATGAAAATTGTGTTGTATTACAATGATGGTAAAAACGCCCAAAGTATGGCGAAAGGTATTCACAGCCATAGCTTGCAAATAACTGTTAACCGTTTTTTTCCTTACGCTCTGTTCGCGAGAACAACCGAAAGAAATCACACTTTCTCGCTCTCGCTCTGAGCAAGACCCTTTGGTTGTTTTCGATCAGGTTTTCGGTGGAGCGCTAACTGTTGAGCAATTTGTTTATCGGTCTTTGAGTGAACAGCGCGTAAAGAGTGAAACGAATACAAACGGCTTTCCATCATCAGAAACAGTTTTAATAAGTGAATTCACAACTGTTTCTTCACTTGTTTCAAATGTTATTTTTTTTTTTTCACAACTTTTATTTTGGTGTCTTCTTCACTGTCGCACTCTGTAAATATTTCATAATGTCAAGTGGCGTTTCAAATTTGTAGTATGAATGCCAGCTAATTTCACGTCGCATATTTTACACACTGATTTTTTGCATACTGCATCAAATTTAAAAAATTGATGCACTTTTTTATTAGTTTCACGTCCCATTTTGTTAAAACTACTGTGCTCAATCGAAACTCACAAAGCAAATTGACGCGTAAAACCCACGAAACTTCACATACACACATACATGCGCAAAAGACTTTTTGAATCGTTGTTCAGAAGCAAACGGTCCCGGAATGAGCAGAGCAAAAAAGAACAGAAAAAAGTGATCTTCGACTGAGCGCGAACAAAATTTATTTACGAACAATCCAATCGGTTGCTCTCAGACCTTTTGCTCAAAGTCTCAGTGAAGAACACTTATTTCGCGACAGTGTGAAACAGTTAACAGTTATTTGCGAGCTATGTCCACCGCATATGAACAAAAAAAAATTATTCCGACAGTCAAATTCGGAAAACTGTCTGTTATGGTTTGGGGGTGCATATCGAGCCAAGGAGTAGGTAATCTGGTGTTTATTGAAAACACCATTAATGCCGAGCAAAACCTTGAAATTTTGAATCTGAATTTACCCACGAGTGCGGCAAAATTTGGGTTTATAACCGACAATAAGCTCACTTTCAAGTTCTACTAAAACAACGATACAAAAAATGAGTAGTATAATGTACGCATTTGGCTCCTTTACAACTGTGGAAAGGTCTTAGATACGCCACTCCAGAGCCCGGATCTTAACCCAATCGAACATGCGTGGTCCTACTTAAAAAAAAGGTCGGAAGAAGGAATCCAACGAACCATGACAACTGAAAGAGTTTGTAATGGAGGAGTGGGAAAAGATCCCTCCAGATTACATTCAAAACTTGACCAATTCAATGAAAAAAGGGCTCCAACATGTACATAATACTAAATATCGAAATTTTCAAAATGAGTAATAATTAGTCTTATATATTAAATTTAAAACAAGACATATCAAATGTGTAAAAAGATTCTTGACAGTTTTTACCCATTGTGTAAACTGTTTCTTGACAGACTGTATATTGCAAGCGCCCAGCTTTTCGCTCTCTTAAACTTCGTTTGAATTCAAGAAAATAACAACACAATACTAATGGTTTTCTGTCTCTTTCGCACTCTGAGTGTAGTTTTCTCAAGCACGTGTTCGCATGTATGTACACTAGTCAGCCAAAGAATTTAGACATGAAAAATTCGCAACATTTTTGCTTAACTTTTTTCTGTTCATAAAGGAAATATTTTTATTAATTCTCATAAATTGGTGTAGTTTTGTAGTTAACCTTAAAAATATAAAAGGATGGATTATTCTGAGTAATGTGTGGAAAACTTTTTTTAGTTACAAACTAAGCATGGCATAAGTATTTAGACAAATTTTTTAAATGCCATTAATCCAAAGTTTTAAAAGAAGAAGAAAGAAAAAATTTTACAAATAATAAAAAATATACCCTCCTATGAAGTCTATCACCTTTTGGAGACGTTTTGGTGCAGACTCAACCAAGCTATGGATATAAATCCAAGGAAATATCCTTCCATAGTGTCTGAATTTCAACAATTGATTCATCTCGACTTCTGGAGAGGTTACCAGACCGTTTTCTTTTTAAAATCGACCAGAAGTTTTCTGTAATATTTAGATCTAGACTTTGAGGGAACCAATCCAACGTTTTAACTCCTTGCTTTGCCTTATGTCATGGAACGTTGTCCTGTTGGAATATAAAGCACTCTCCAATCAACTTATCCCCAGAGGGGAATGCATAATGATTCAGAACCTCTAAATATTTATCTTTGTCCACAGCCAGTAAATGCAACGCATCCCCAAAACATTACGGACCGACTTGAATGGCTTATTCTTTCACGCTCTGGTGCAACTTTTTTCCGATCTGCTTTGGTAAGCGGACGTAAACCGACCGTATGTTCAAAAATAGGCCTCTTTGAGACGTCTACGCACGGTTCTCTTACTAATGTCAATTTTGACTCCTTTTAGCTGATTAGCAGCTGATTGCGGAGTCAGTAAGACAGTTTGCTTAAATTTTCGCAAAATACACCAATCATCATGGTGAGTTGTTTTACGTGGTCGGCCACATCGGGAAACGTTTTTTGTTTTTTGGTTTCTTTTTTTATATTTATTTATTTGATAAGAAACAGTTGGCCGTGGAATTTTAAATAGTTCAATGAATTTCGATACCGAAATACCAGAGTTATATTTAATAATAAATTCATTTTTTTTGAATTCAGTCAGTTCTTTTCCTTTCACCATATTAAGTAACTTTTTGAATGAAATATAAAACTTAAAGCCAAACTAAAAATACTTAAATTTAGCTAATTTAGAAAAAAAAAATTGTAATTGGTCCATCAACAGATTAATGCAGACTAATGAAATCAAATGTCTAAATACTTATACAATTGAAAAACATTCCCCGACACTTGAAAACTGATGTTGTCTAAATACTTTTGCCGACTAGTGTATGTACATTGTTTGTGTATACATCCATAAAACCGAATATAAATGTTTCTTGTTGGCTGCATATACATACATACTGATGTAGATGGGTCGTTGAATCAATGATTTTATTGATTTATGTCGGTCTTTATTATCCGATCTGATTTAAACTTACTGTTTGGTGTAAAGGAATTGACATGTAAAAACGTAGAAGAAACAGACAGACGGTCAGACGGACATGGTCATATCGACTCGGCTAGTGATGCTGATCACGAATATATATACTTTATAGGGTCGGAAACGTATATTTTTATGCGTACAAACATCTGACCAATATTATTATTTCCTCTACTAGAGTATAAAAATAATTTATCATAATTACTTACGTATACTCAACATTAAGTTGTTGTCCCCGCTCATGGTCAGAATAAAAAGTTGTCCTGTGTCGCAGTACTCAAACAAAAAACTCTACAAAAAAAACTGTTGAATTTATCAGGTTTTTTTTAAACCATGTTATTGAAAATTATTTGTGTCATTATTTTGTTGGAGTCTTGTTAAAAAATTGTAAGTTGTCCGTATGCGTTGTCCAATGTATAAAAATAATACCCGGCCTTGATAGATAACAAAACGTTTTTATCTTGTGTCAACCAATTAGCATATAATTGCGTATGTATATACGTATGTCCATTCAATTACATATTTACTTGAGTAAAAAAATGAACATCTTACTAAAATCATTTATTATATGTTATATATATATTATTACATATTTATTATTATAATTGAAAAAAACCGTAAACAAATTTGGAAAAAAATTCACTAATTTTTGCCACAAAAATTAATTTGTGACAACTTCGGTGTAGTTTATTATTTTCTAAAATTTTTATACAAATTTACTTACATCTATCTATTTCTATACAAACCTAATATACATACATAATATGATAATTATGTAATCTTTTTGGACACAGCTTTTAAAACTTAGCAAAAGTATGTGCTGCTTATCCACTGCGTCTTCATTAAACACCATATTTTGATTCAAGGTGTTTACTAGAGAGTTTCTTTGGTGTTTTTTTCTATCTTTTGACTATATAACTACTCTTACTCTTACTACTTATGTAAGCTAACAATCTGTGCCAGTCCGGACCACCCCTGATGAATTGTCTCTCGTAGTAAATTTTTGTGGTGCTATGCAATTATTCAAACATCATGTCCATGCTTTTGGATTTAATTTAGGACTCTATGGTGATGTGTCCAACAAACGAGGCGTTTTATAGGAGAGATAAAGTCGGGTGTTCATTGCCTTATGTTTAGGGTAGTTGTCTTACTGGAAATATAAATCTGACCCTAAACCAAGATTTCAAATAGCCAAATGTCCAAAAATATTGTATCTCGACTCCGAAAAAATCGCCTTGCTTCTCCACGTACCCCTTAACAAATTCCAAACACTTATTTCTATTTATTTAATTCAAGTTGATGGCCCTAGGAACGGTTTCTGAATGGAGATGATTTTACTTTTTCGCTCTAAAGCAATTCGAGCTACAAAACGGATCTTGTCCACCAAATGCTTTATTTGGCGCTTGGCAAGATCAAAAAGTGCGGATGGTCCTCCAGATCGATAATTGAAAGAAAGAAGAAACTTATTGAATTGACTCTAGGTTTTTGTTATATAATACTATGTCGGTTTGTAGCGGAGTGCAGGAACATGTTACGTAGGCGGAAAAGGACTTGAGTCTAACCTTAACTCCAACAAATTCGATTTCCTGAAATTCAGGAGAGTGATTAATGTCAGAGGGTAAGGTAGAGTCAATTGCTATCAAAACTCCTCCACCTACGTGATTGGTCCGATCACGCCTAAAAATTGAAAACTTTGAAGAAGAACAGATGCAGCGCTATTATAAGGTTTCAACCATGTTTCTGAAAAAGCTAAAATATTAAAATAAAATACTAAACTATCTACATATAGTCTAGGAAGCTTAGATTTAAGTCCTCTTACATTCTGATAGACCAGACAAAGAGACAAAATTAGTTATTTGAACCACCAGCAGATGCTGATGGTCCGGAACTAGCTTAAGTGGCGGGGAGAGAAAGCCTAACAGGATCTCGAGTTTTCTTTTTGATGTAATCTTTAACTAAAATGTGATCCGTCCAAAAACTGTTACTACAAATACAGTTCGACTGCGACACTAATTTTAAAAGAAGAGATCTCTCTTGGATGTTTAAATTTAAATTTTTCCACCGATATTTCTATTGGTTTACGGAGACCAGTCATAGGAACAACTTTAGCATGAATAACCGCAGCTGAGCCAAACTGAGTGTCCGTATGTAGGCCTCTGACAAGATCCCCATTGGCAATATTCACAAGTAGTCCAGTAAACAATAGACTTTTAAGACCTTAAAAACAAGCTGCTGGAGTAAAAGAAAAATACTTTCAAGATATTTAGCGAATTTAAATTTACTGTACGACCTCGACATTATACCCAAGCACCAGGTTGGCTTTTGGAAAAACCTTGGATTAGTGAACAATGGCACTTAATTGTAAATGCAATCCCTAATCCTTTAGAAAATAAATAGTTTTGTATACTATTTTTATACCCTTTCAGAAGGTATAATAAAATTGGTGAAATAAATTTGAAATAATCATTTCCGACCTTATAAAATTTATATATTCTTGATCAGCATCAATAGCCGAGTCGATATGGCCATGTCCATCTGACCGACTGTCTGCAAGTTTCTTCGCAAGGAATCGATTAAAAATCATTGAATAAAAGTCATATCATTCTGTTCATTGATCATTTTTCCAACTCAAGGTTATGATTTGGTCGGATCGCACAACTATAAGGTAGAGAATCAGGGTACCTCAGGCAAAATTAGATTTGTTCAAACAGTTCTTGTGAGAAAACTTTTTTGGTTGTCTAAATCAAATGTGGTATGCAGGTGGTAATTTAACTTTTACTTCATACCAGTAAATTTAAATCAGATTGGATAATAAATACGAACATACCGGCGAGTTGAAATTCCCTTATGTTGCTTTATTTGCTTCAATTTTTTTAAATTTGTTATTTACAATATTTAAAAAACCTTAAGCCGATATGACTGAGAAAGGAATTAATTAAACTGCAGGTGTACACAAACTTTGGCACGGCCGATGTTAGCTTCTTTGATTTGGTTTGAATATTACAAATAATGTCAACGTGGTAGCATATGGATAACACGATTTCAAAAGCTTCAAGCTGTGTCTTAAGAAGAACTAACTGGATATTCCCGATCGAAGGCATATCGATCAAATACAAAAAAATTACTGGCTGATAGAAGATAAATCTCAGTTTAACCTTGAAAACAAATTTACAATTATATGATTTCTAATAAAATATTTTTAGACTGTATTGCAATTTTGTAGAACAGCGAGGTAGTCAACTATGGAAACGATGCAACGTTTCTAATCAACAACCCTAATAACCCTTGTCCCCCCTGTGGTATGTGTCGAATCCATTAAGGCCTTTATCTACCTTTAATAAAAGAACGAATAGTTAAGATGAACAAAATCTATTTTACATAGACGTTCTACAAAACCACCTAAAATCTATTGTCCATGTTAACTTCATAATAAAAACTATTAGAGTATCTATGCACAACCACATACCGCGAATTTGTTTCCATTATCTGAATTATCAATGATGAATTGGAAAATTGTCGTATGAAAACCATCATGCTTATCTTACCAATTTTGTGCTACCTTAACCAATGTCTGTTATTTTCGTTACTATATTTGTGTTAATATTGTTTTTTGTCGTTCCTTGTTATCTAGCTTATGGTCTACAAACCCTGATCTATTTGCTTATTAGTGTGGTGTACAATTGAAAGTTTAAAATTTACGATAAATATGAATTTCGGTGCATGTGGGACGTATTATATATTGTGTTGAGCAATAGACAACATTCTAGGAACACTGGGTTCAAGATCCGCATTGCCTTGTTCGATAGCTGCTTTATCTATGTCGCTATCTCCAGCTACTTTAAAAGACTTGAAGTCGTCTAATATAGCGGTGCATCTTTGCCTTCCATGTACTTCTTGAAGTCGCACAATGTTTCTTCAGAAGCTTTTGGCAATTAGTGTTGGCGAATTAGTGCGCTGGCTCTCCATTGGTGTATCTGTGAGTTTAGTATTTGTGCTGGGCAATAAAAAGGCTGGTATTGGCTAAGAACGCGGGTATCGAACCGGCAACATATTTGCCTTGGCAAGCTTACTGTTGGCCTTAGCACGCTTAAGGAGCTCATTCTGGCCAGCGCCAATGTTCTCCTTCTTGCCACCAGTCACGGCAGCTGGGACAGTGCGACGAAGAGCCTAAACGGTGGTCAATGCGAGATCTCCTCGGGAGTGTTCTTCTTGGCCGACTGACTGGCGGTGACCATGTTGGGTTTCAGCAGAGTACCCTCCAGGTAGACATGGTGGTCATTAAGGGCCTTGTAGACGGCAGCCAGCACCGTTTCGGTGACCTTCTGGGCACGATCCAAATCGTGGTCACCATCGGGCAAGACCTCAGGCTCCACAATTGGAACAATACGTTGCGACTAGCAGATGGAAGCATAGCGAGCCAAAACATTGTCATTCTCCAAGATCGACTGGTATGATGGGGTGTTCTTGCCGATCTTCAGGACGCAACGCTACTTGGCGAAATCGCAACCGTCCTTCATGTACTGGGCGCAACGAGCAGTCAAATCATCCAAACCGTGGGTGGTCACCTCATCCTCAAAGCCGAACAATGGGACAACACCCTTATCGACTTTAATACTGGGAATGATGCCCTTTTTCTTGAGGATATCAACGAATGGTGTACCATCATCGGCCTTCTGGTACAGAGTCTCGTGGAACAGAATCATACCAGAGATGTTCTCAGAGATCTTAGGAACAGTGCTGAACAACAGCTGACTGTAGGCGCGACGGTTATCTTCAGTGTTCTCCACACCAATGACCTGCAGACGCTTGCCCATGGTCGAGACAGACTCATCGGCGGCGAGAATACCCTTGCCAGGGGCGACAGTAGCCTGGGCAATGCCTCTAAGCTCATCCTGCAGCTCCTTGAAGTAGGTAGTCATATTTGAGATTCGAGTGTAGTTCGAACTGGAAACTGAATCTAGATAATTGGGTTTTTACAAATTTTCTTTAGCTGCTTTGCTACTGGCTGGCTCTGCTGCTGCTGCTGCACTGAGATATGCAAAAGCAAAAGGGGGCAGATCACACTATCCAATGCACGCTGAAAAGTCGCGAAAGCTAAGTGGAGTCCGAAAGACATCACCTTCCATTTATAAACCCATTCCCGGGTTGACTTACCCACAAGCACAAGGTGCGTTGTGAGGGCTCTTCGAGGGTTTGATACGATCTTGGTTACACAGGTAATACCGTTGTTCATTGTATTGATGTGCGCAGCAATGTTAGTGACCCATTTTAGCGTATTAAATTTAGGTAGGATAATGTACTCCCTGTACTCTGAGTAGCCACAGGGGCTTAAGCTAGGTGGCTTCAAAAAAAGCGAATTTAAAATGTGTGGAAGAGAAAACCCGCACTTGTGAAATTTTGCCGAGTTACGACAAATTGATTGCTGCGAAAGAGTTATAGTAATGTTGTTGCGAAATTAGGTGCTAAGCGTATTGTAAATAGAAACATTCGGATGGCTTATATTTGTCTTGCCGGTAAGCCAGTTAAATTAATAGTGGTTTTATTTATAATAATGTTGCCTTATATGGATCAAGGTAATGTTTACATTGGAATGTAAACATACAGTGGGACCGCTTTAACCCAACTTAACCGAAGAGATTGCAAACAATTTGCAAATGATCTCCACTGTGCAAGTGGGTACTTATGCTTAATATTAATATACCAGTTTACAGTATTGTACTACTGCGGCTTTTGTCACGAAAACACTATGTATTTTTCTACACTGCAACTTTTTTTATGCCTATAGTTGTGTGTGACATATTCTGTCCTTATTATTATTATTTTGCGGGGGTTTGATATATTGTAATATAAAAATATTATTTAAAACTGATTAATTTTTTGCTTTTGTTTGATTATTTGTATTTTTCTTTAATTTTTGTATGTTACATTTCAGTACTCTATCTATGTTACTTTTGGTACAGAAATTCTTTTTTGTTTTTTGTGCAACTATTACTACCTTTAGATATCCTGTTTCTTCAATAATACTTGATCTCCTATGGTTATTTTTGTGTTATGAGTATCTTTATCATAGAAATTTATATTTATTATTTTATTTTTCTCTATCAGGTATTGTGTCCTTTTCAGTGCAGTTTGTGGCCTAGTTGTTTCGAAAACATCGGTAAGATTTCTGACTATACATATGTTTTCAAAAAACCCTAGAACAACTAAATACAGCAATTTCGGTACTATTTTCGATCAGAAGCCATCAAGCCGAAAAATATTTGTCTCGGCCTAATGGAGCGAAAATATCATGTATTCTCGGTAAAGGAAATTTGTTTAATATTAATTTTTTCCAATATCTTTTAGTCTCGACTTTCGTTTGAAGACATTATTGACTGAGATGTATTCCGTATCTAATGCAAATAAAACTAAAGAATCAAAAGTTTCTTTTAACTAAGTATAGTTGTTACTATTTATTGCGTTTTTAAGGGTTACTTCGAGGTCCGTTTGTATGAAGTAAGCAAATCGTCCCGGCCGATTTAGAGTATACCCTCTACCATTAAAAGATATTTCATAAAATCAGACTCATTCGGAATCCCCATTAATAGAATATAATTTTTATACTCTTGCAGAGGGTATATTAATTTTGGTCAGAAGTTTGCAACGCACAGAAGGAAGCATCTCCGACTATATAAAGTATATATATTCTTGATCAGCATGAATAGCCGAGTCGATATGACCATGTCCGTCTGTCCGTCTGACCGTCTGTCCGTCTGTCTGGATCAACAGCTTCTCCTCCGAGACCATAAGAGCTACAGAGCTGAGATTTTCAGCATTTGCTGCAGGCATTGTATATCTCGGAATCATCCCGATCGGACGACTGGGATCATATAGCTCCCATAGGAACGATCGGTCATGAATAAGCTTTATCCTCAATAACTCTGTTGTTTTTCAACCGAAGGCCACGAAATTTGATATTTGTGAGTTTAATAAACTTCTTAATACTTCAATCAAGTTTTATGAGAATCGGTTGGCTATATCATATAGCTGCTATAGGAACAATCGGTACAAAAAAAAATTTTGTATGAAAAATTTTTTTCCTCAAGCTCAAAATTTTGAATTTGTAAATTTGGTGTGTTTAATTTAAAATAATGCTTCTGGTGAATTATATAGAGAAAATCTGCAAGGGTATACGAACTTCGGCACGGCTGAAGTTAGTCCATCTTTCTAGTTTTTTATAAAATTCTCCTAGCAAGCCGAAACAGCAGACGCATGCTTGCTTTTTTGCTTTCTCCTATTAGTGAACGAAACAAATGCGGTACAAAGCAACGTGCGCATACTATCTCGATCACAAATTTCAGTTGCTGCTGACCATGGTATTTCAGTACAAAATTTATCTATATATATCCCCGATATTTATTGACCGATTTCAATGAAATATGGTCAAATGGTACATGTTGGCTATATAACTGAGTTTACAAAAATATAGCTTTAATACAACTCTAGTTATGTTTTTTTTTCTATTTTGCGGGGGCGGAAGTGGGCGTGTAAAACAATTTGAAACAAACTAGATCTGCGTAGATACTAGACGGACGACACCAAATTTGATTGCTTTAGCTTTTATAGTCTCTGAGATCGAAGTGATCATACGGGCGAACGGACAGACGGATATGGTCGGAAAATTGTCCTTCTCTCTGTTACATACATTTTGACGACTTTACATGGGTACAAGGTATAAGGTTACTTTTTATTTTTTACTCGTCACATATATATAATCGTTTTTTATACCCTTGCAGAGGGTATAATAAAATTGGTCAGATGTTTGTAACGCATAGAAATAATCGTTTCCGACCCCATAAAGTATATATATTCTTGATCAGCATCGAAAGCCGAGTCGATATGACCATGTCCGTCTGTCCGTCTGTCCGTCTGTCTGTTTCTACATACTTAATCGATCTTAAATTTTGAGCTACGTGAATAAAAGTCATATCATTCTGTCCGTTGATGTTGCAAGCAAATTAAGTTCAAAGATTGGTCGGATCGGACAACTATAAGTGATAGAAAAATAGGAAAGATCAGAGGTACCTCGGTCAAAATGTGAGTTGTTCAAAACAGTTCTTGTGAGAAGTTCTTTTATATATTCGTACACAAACAACATACATGGAAACATACAAACATACATACATACATATATGCGAACACGTGCTTGAAAAAACTACAAGCTGAGTGCGATACAGAAAGAGACAAAAAACTATTTGTATTGTGTTGTTGTTTTCTAGAATTCGTCAGAAAATTTAGAGAGCGAGAAGCTGGACGCTTGCAATGTATACCGAAATAGCGAGGCAGTGAATTATAAGTTTGGTAGCGCAATAGGTAGAGATCGATTCTAGAAATGACGTGAGCGGAGGTTCAAATCCGACCGTTGGCAAACTCGAATTTTTTCTTACTGTTTCTTTTTTTGGTTCAAATTTTTTTAAAATTTTATATTTCCAATTTTTAAAATATCTTGAATCCGATATGACGGAGAAAGTAATCAATTAATCTGCAAGGGTATACAAACTTCGGCACGGCCGAAGTTAGCTTCTTTGATATTTTTAGCGATATATTGCTACTTATGTCTCTGATGTATGCCGTCAAATGCGGTCAAAGTAGGCCACACAGGCCTACGTGTTTGATAATGTATTGAAAAGAGAAGATGTGAACGACCACCTGCGTGTCGGACGCCTAAGTACGTCCAAGACACACGAAAACATTGATGAACTGAAGTATATTGGTCAATCGTAGAATTATCGTTAGAGAAGTTGCCGAACACCTAAACATATCGATTGACTCGTGCCATTTGTTTTTTAAAAAATAATTTGGGCATGAGATGGATTGTCGAAGCTAGTACGGGATTTGTGGAAATGAAAGCACCACAGTAACGCCCCTAATCAAACATCGTTACTTGTCTACACTTTCTTGACCAAAACAAACACATTAATGATGCCGCAACAACCGAATTCCCCAGGCACCCTGTGATTATTTTTGTTACCGAAACTGATGAGGCTCATGAAGGGTCGACGATTGACCAGGTAAAAACGGCATCGAAGGAGGTATTGAATAAGATTAACAAAAATGATTTTTGGAACTGCTTCGAGGATCGGCAGAGTCGTTTGCGGAAGTGCATAATATCCAGTGGAAATTAGTTTGAAGAGGACAAAGTTGAGGTTGATGAATAAATATATTATTTGTGGGGAAAAATAACGTTTTTTTTTACTTTGGGAATGTACAGTTACGAAATTTATTATAGCACCACTTGCTTAAGCAATATGTTTAAAGGACTCGTAGTTTTATTTAAGGGTTTAAGGAACATGTAAATACGTTTTCGAACTCAAAAATTATATAACTATTGGAAGAAGAAAAAAGATTATAATAATATTCAACGTTTTCAACGTTATTGGAGGAACTTCATGAAATGTTCAAAAAATAGCGAAAATAAATATAGCACCACTTTTTGAATATTAACTTAAAAAAAAAAAATTTTTTTTTTCTAAAATTCATTACCGAATAATAATTAGCTATTAAAAATGAGACTAAATTATAAACTAGATACTTAGTTGCATTGCCCTTATTGGCTTCGTATTGAGTTTACTAGCTCTGGGCAACGTTTAACCAGTATTTTCGCCCAGGACTCGTAAATAACATACCAAAGTGCCTTGTTTCTTGTTGGTTTAGCTAGAGCAAGTCCTTTTCTTCTATAAGACCAAAGGTTTTCGATAGGGTTTAAGTCAGATGACTGTGCTGGCCACTCCATACCATTTATTGAATTCGTTGAGAACCACTGCTTGGCCTTCTTGCTGTGGTCTTTTGGGTCGTTATCCTGCTGAGAGCCCCATAATAGCAGCATATTATCTTCAGCGTAGGGTAGCATCATCGTTTCCAAGATATTAAAATAAATATGTTGATCCATGATTGATTTAATGCAGTATATTGGACCAACACCAATATATGAAAAACACCGTAATTCCATGTTACTAGAGCCGCCATGTTTAATTGTCCTCAGGATGTAGTTCGGGTTAAATTTCGAGTTCTGTGGATTCCAGTGGTACGATCTAGAGCCTTTTCCATCATACATAACAACCTTACTCTTATCAGTCCATAGCATGATCCTTCGTTTTTGTGTAGGCCAATTCTCATATTTTAGGCGGTTGGCAATATGTCTGGCGTTCGAAAGTGGAACCTTTCTTGGGCTGCAGGCTTTTAAATTGAGCTGCCTGAGGTATGTGAAAACTGTTTGGACGCCAGTCAATATATTCAAGTCCTATTTAAGCTCGATTGCAGCCCCAAAGGAATACTCTGTGGTTTTCCGAACTAAAAGTCGGACTTTCAGCTGGTCCAGATTTCGCTTTCGCCTACGAGTTACAGGCTTTATTTGGAAATTAATCGCGTTTCTTATCATTTTATAAAAGAAACAAACCAATTTTCCAACTTCAGGATATGATTTTCACTCCAAAATCAATTTTTATACCCTTGCAGAGGGTATATTAATTTTGGTCAGAAGTTTGCAACGCACAGAAGGAAGCATCTCCGACTATATAAAGTATATATATTCTTGATCAGCATGAATAGCCGAGTCGATATGACCATGTCCGTCTGTCCGTCTGTCCGTCTGTCTGGATCAACAGCTTCTCCTCCGAGACCATAAGAGCTACAGAGCTGAAATTTTCAGCATAGGCTCCTTTTTGCTGCAGGCATTGTATATCTCGGAATCATCCCGATCGGACGACTATATCATATAGCTCCCATAGGATCGATCGGTCAGGAATAAGCTTTATCCTCAATAACTCCGTTGTTTTTCAACCGAATGCCACGAAATTTGATATTTATGAGTTTAATATGCTTCTTGATACTTCAACTAAGTTTGATCTGAATCGGACGACTATATCATATAGCTCCCATAGGAACGATCGGTCATGAATAAGGTTTATCCTCAATATCTCTGTTGTTTTTCAACCGAATGCCACGAAATTTGATATTTGTGAGTTTAATATGCTTCTTGATACTTCAACTAAGTTTGATCTGAATCGGACGACTCCATAGGAACGATCGGTCATGAATAAGGTTTATCCTCAATATCTCTTTCGAAATTGTATTTGTGAGTTTAATATGCTTCTTGATACTTCACCAAGTTTGATCTGAATCGGCGACTATATCATAGCTCCCATAGGACCGATCGGTCATGAATAAGGCTTAGCCTTAATAACTCTGTTGTTTTTCAACCGAATGCCACGAAATTTGATATTTGTGAGTTTAATAAACTTCTTAATACTTCAATCAAGTTTTATCAGAATCGGTTGGCTATATCATATAGCTGCTATAGGAACAATCGGTACAAAAAAAAATTTTGTATGAAAAATTTTTTTCCTCAAGCTCAAAATTTTGAATTTGTAAATTTGGTATGTTTAATTTACAATAATGTTTCTGATGAATTATATAGAGAAAATCTGCAAGGGTATACGAACTTCGGCACTGCCGAAGTTAGTCCATCTTTCTAGTTTTGATTACATTTCGTTTTTTCGATGAGCAGTGCTTTTCGTGACCCATTATTTTGTAAAAAAATTATTTTATTTAAATGCTGGTGCTTCTAACAATCAATTTGAAGTCAAAACTCTAAAACAAGTCCTTTTTTTTAAGGCAACTCTGCAAAAATGTGCAAAAAAACAGGATGTGGTGCTATTTTTATTTTCGCCATTTTTTGGTACCATTACACAAAAATCCCCAAAATTTTGAAATCCATTATACTTAATGGGAATGGTTATCCTTTTTTTATCTAAGGATAATTAACAGCTATGCATTACGTGTCGAATTTAAAAAAATTGTATTATAATTTTTTTGCTTTTTGAAAAATAAGAAAAAATGTCAGAGCGGTGCTATATTTTTTTTCGCAGCTGTATGTCAATGCCTCAGTGAGTGACATCATTATTACTCGAATTAATAAGTCGCTTAAAGGTGTCTTTACCTACCGCTATAGTGTTTGTCGTCAAAACTGCGGGATTTCGAGTGTATTTGTGTTGATTTCAATAAGTCGAACAACTTCTGATCGTGTTCTGGTGTGCTCCAATTCGAATAGCTATTTATTTGCTCATCCGAATCGCAAAATAAGCCAATCCCCTCATTAATCTAATAATCAAGAACACATTTGTATTTTTTGGATAATACCTAGAATACTAGCAATATAAAACTGATGTGTTACTAAATCTTTTTTTTAATTCTAATTCTATCTCGATACGCCATAATGTCCGTCCTATTCCATTAACTTTTACTGTTGTTATACTGTTGTTGTTTACTAATTTTGGCCAAGAAGTTTGCAACGCACAGAAGGAAGCATCTACGACTATATATATCAGCATCTGTCTGTCTGCCCTACTGTCCTGTCCTTCTGTCTGGATCAACAGCTTCTCCTCTAAGACCCTTATAGCTACAGATCTTATTTTCACCATAGGCTTCATATTGCTCCATCGATCGGTAATTAGTAATATTTAACCTCAATAACACTTTTGTTTTTTAGCCCAATGCCGAAATTTAATATTTGCGAGTATAATATACCTATTAATACTTTTACTGAGTTTCAATAGAATCGGTTGACTATATCATATAACCATCAGTAAAAAAAATTTTTGTTTCTCAAACTAGGGACACAAAATATGAAACTTGGAAATATAGTATTTGTAAAAAAATGTTTGTTGAGAATTCGTTGATATCCCTCTAGTACTGGGAAGTAGTTCGTAGCTGGTGAAATGACTACTTACTAGGGTACCACCATTACTTACTTTGCTGACCCTAAGCAATGCATTTCATCATTTCGTTTCTTGTATGAAATGTCCGCAAAAAGGGTCAATCGCCACCACATCGTTTACAGCGAACTAGAGAAATGGGTCATCATGAAAGGGTTAGTTACATGGGTACCCATGAAAGGGGTAGTTACATGGGTACCCATGAAAGAGGTAGTTATATGGGTACCCATGAATGGGGTAGCTACATGGGTACTCAATCGAGGGGTGGGAAAAAGAGTACCCAGAATGAAAAAAAAATTGGAATAGTTTTAATGAAATTTTTTTTATTTAAAAATACATTTTTCTCCTTTCAATCCATTTCATTTTAATTTTTTTTTTTTTTTTTTTTTGTTGATGCTGGTGTTTTTAAAGAAACGCTTCTTATGCAGCTGCATGGCCCTTCGCAGTTGTTCTTCAGGTGATCCACTGCTATCAACCAAATTTATTGCATCTAGGGAAAAAATGTGAAGATTAAATTTTTTAATTGAATCGGCAATGGATTAAATAATACCTACCTAGTAATACTAAAAAACGCTCTCGGTTTTCAAGGCAGCTTTTGTTTTATTTCTGGTAAATTTTGTCACTTGTATTTTCTTTGAATAAATTTTGTTGCGATATTTACGATTATTGGGGACGTTGCTGCTTCAGAACTTCACTTGCAATGCTTGATTGTATTTGGTCAACCGGTAAACGCAGCCGCATACGAACATCGAGGAAGAGCAGAAAGCATAAACGAAAAGAAACGGTACTTGCATAACAATTGTTTTTGAAAATTAGAAACAGTGACAGAAAGCGAAGATTGTTTTTTTCCTACACCTATGCGCTATTCGCAAAATACCAAAAATATCTGTGATGATAGTACGGTTTTTTTCCTTTATGTTTTTTGCCGCTTTCGTGCATATGTATACTTTTGTGCTCGGTGGTTGGGCGGTTCTTACCATAGGGTCAGTGAAGTAAGTACCCATGTAAGGACTAGTGGGGAAGGTAGTTCAACTATGGTCAATTGCCACCATCAGTACTACAGGGATGCTGTAGCTTGTTCCCATTAGCTATTCTCGAAATATAAATCGCAGCCCCCGTATACTTCTTAATGGTTCTGGTAGAGACACGGCAGAAGTTGGACCAAGCTTCTAGTTTTTATATTAGTTTTATTAGTCCGGTCGTGTATCTATAAGAAGTAATGCAACTGAGCTCAGGTTCATATAACTAATGTGGACTTCCATTTTTTTTTTTTTATATTTGTAAATGCGTTTTGAGGGCTTATCGGTGTTGTCCGACTCCGTCAAGAACCGAATGTCTTAAGATTGATGACTGTTAATTTATGTTATTTGCGTTACTTGTCATTTTGTCATACGAATTTTTTAACCCTTTTTTAAATGGTGATGCCACAGTAGACGGCGCCCAAAAAGAAATCTTCAGCACCACAGCCGTCCTATAGAATTTTTTTTAATTGCTCCTCCCCCTTAAGCAGCAAACCAAAATAATAAAACAAACAAACAGCAACAAATATCGCTTACCCAAAATAAATAATTTAAATGCCTTCAAATATAGTAAATTACGTGCCTTTCGCTACATGGGATCCTAAGTTCAACCAGGCCTGCTACTTATCGTAAAGATTATAATTTGCAGTTATGTTATATGTACCTTGTAAAATAAAGCAAAGTTGGGTTTCCGCAAAATTTTAGGGTATGCCAAAATATTAAAAAATTTGAAACTTATGCAAATATCGACCGGGTGTACATCCTAAATATGTTAACTTAAATTTTATTCATACCGCCACGAAGCTGTATTCAACTTTCAAAGGTGATCGGAATAGTCTTTGTGTCTTAGACAGAATTAAAAACTTCACGAAGTGTTAGCAGTAAACGTTATCAAATCAAAATTAGGTGGCCAAGCCTGAAATATGTATTACAAATTCTGAGCAGACCACACAATTCGTCACTTGATTTTAAGTCTTAACTTACCAAATTATTCTGGGATCACAGAAATAACGTGCACTTTTTAAAGGACATGCTTCTCTAAAGGTCCCGAAAATGATCAGAGCACCACTGATGGGGTTTGTTTGTAGGAGGGTGGAGCGTCTAGACAAATAGATTGCCAATTTTCTTCGAACTTCTATCTATGGGGCCAGTCCCAGATTATGGATGTCCAGGTGGAAAAGAAAAAGAAGACGGGGCGTCGATTTTCCTTCTCTGGATATTCACTTTATTCTCCAAATGATATATATATGTATATAGTGGAATTTAATCGCGAAATAAATGGAATTTAGGGAGAATTGCAGATGGCAATGTGTAATAGAAAAATATAAGCAAACGAAATGTATAAGTATCAAAAATTCGACTGTTCGTTATGGCGGCTTCCATAGAACTCGCCCGTCACGCCAGTGTGCCCGTCCGACACCTGGGCAAAAATCTTCCCCGCCGCTACTCCTGGTCACCGTCGGCGTGAACATACCGCCCCCCTTGCAACAAGTTGCAATAGCCCGGTAGGCAAGTGGGAGGATGGGGAGCGGCGCCGTCCGGGAGCGCCTAGATTCCGCAGGAGCCGGAGATGATCCAGCCGAACACTGTGCTCTGGGCGGCAGGGACGCCACTCTGGCCGGGCACACATCCGGGCTGGATGACTTCGGAGTAGACGTCTGCCCCGAGCACCAAAGCCACTGCCGCCGGATGGTAGTAGCCAGGATCCGCTAACACCAGTGTGGCGAATTTTCCCTGGACCGCGGCGGGGATCTCCCGGATGGGAGTGCGGATGTCGAGCTCCTTCTCGACCTTCAGCACGACCTCCTTCTGGACGCCGGAATCTGTCCTGGAGCGGATGATGGCATGGCACGCCTGGTCCTTGCCCACTGGAGCCACCGCCAACCCCAGATCCTTGGCGAAGGCCGCGCTGATGCGACTGTCAGGCGCGCAGGCGTCCAACAGAACGCGGGCCTCGACCTCCTTCTCGCCATTGTCGACCTTGACCACCGCCGTCGGCATGACGTGAAGCGTCCTCAGGTGCAACAGCGACGCGAGGTTGGGCGCTCGGGATGAGCTGCCCGCTGTTTCGCCCCCTGTTGCGCCCCGAGCCGGCGTCCGATATGGTCGGGTTGACGCTCGGGAGGCCCTCCTGTCGCCTGAGTCCACTGTGTGCAAAAGCGTGTGGTGCGCTCCTCCACAGCGGCGACATCCGCCGAACTCCGACACGACCTGGCTGAGTGCTCGTGGGCCAAACAGTTGGCACAGTACTTGTTGACAAGCACTGCCCGCAGCCGCTTCTCCGCACGAAGGTTGAGGACCCTTCGGCCCTGCCGGAGCCCGTGGACTCCTCGACAAACACGGCAGCGGTAGGCGTTTCCTCCTGGGGGTGGCGACGGGCGGCTGGGCGAGAAGGCGGTGCCATCCTTATGTTGTGAAAACGAAAACTGCAATGAGAAGAGATGGTTAAAACCTATGTGCCTCGGAACACCGGACATGGAACAACGGAGACGTGGACAAACAGGACGGAAACGGAACGGATAGATGCGATAGTGTCACATTGGAGGAGGAGTTGCTTCATGGTCGCTGGATAGGAGAATCAGCTTCGCGACCGGCCTTTTAATAATGCCACGGGAAGTCCGTACGTCGGCGACACGTACTAAGCCGTCAGCCCCGGTGTGGACAAGCTCCAGTCGCCCCAACCGCCAGTCGGTTGGAGGAAGATTGTCCTCACATATGACCACCAGGTCGTCGGCTTGCAGGCTACGGGACGGGAACTTCCACTTGTTCCTCTTATGCAACTCCTTTAAATATTCATCCTTCCAGCGTCGGCAGAAGTGGTGATGAAGCGCTTTCAGGCGCTGCCAGCGATTCACCAACGACATGGGTTCCGCATGGATCTCGGGCTCGGCTATGGCCACCAAGGGGCCTCCCACTAGGAAGTGTCCAGGACTCAAGGACACCAGATCTGCCGGATCTTCGCTCATAGGCGAAATGGGACGTGAATTCAAACACGCCTCGATCCTACATAGAAGGGTGGAGAGTTCCTCGAAGGTGTATCGCGTGTTGGCAGTGGATCGATAGAACAGCTTCTTGAAGCTTTTCACCCCAGCTTCCCACAAACCTCCCATGTGAGGCGCGCTCGGCGGAATGAAATGCCAGGATAGGATTCGTTGGCCAAAACGGTTGGTAATGCAACGCTTCGTTGCCTCCAAAAAGTCCCTTCCTAGGGACTTGGATGCCCCGACGAAGGTTTTGCCGTTGTCGGAATAGATCCGTTGCGGACATGACCTCCGCGACACAAATCGGGAAAACGCCGCCAGGAACTTCTCTGTGGTCAGGTCTGATGTCGCTTCGAGGTGGATGGCCTTCGTGCTAAAACATACAAATACGCAGACGTAGCCTTTGGTGATGAGACAGGCTCGTCCGGTATAATTTTTGACCTCGAAGGGCCCAGCGAAATCAATGCCAGTGTGCGTGAAAGGCCGGGCAAAGGTGACCCGTACTCGGGGAAGCTCGCCCATGAGCTGCGTCTGCTGCCGACGCATCCAGAGAATGCACACCTTGCATCCACGGACATGGGCCTTCACGGCATTCTTCACCTTCGGAATCCAGAATTTTGCTCGCAGCACTCGCACCATTAATTGATTACCGCCGTGCAGGGTGATGCGGTGTACGAAATCGATGAGGAGGCGGGTCAAACGAGCGTTGTACGGTAGGAGGATGGGATGACGTTCATCATAGTTGAGCGATTCGGAGGCCCGCAGGCGCCCGCAAGACCTAAGGATACCAAGCTGGTCTAGAAATGGATTCAAATTCGCCAGTGAACTTGATGATGGAATCGGACGACCTTCGGAGAGGCAGCGGATTTCTGCAGCAAACTCTCTACGCTGCGCCTGTTGGATCAGGACTCTTTCAGCTGCGTGCAGTTCTTCATTGGAGAGCTCGGGGGTTGTTGGCCGAGACGATTGCCGACAACAGAATCGGCGGACATAGGCTGTCACCCGTAGGGCCCTGCCGAAGTCCGAGAACCGGTCGGTTAGGTCGGCCTCCGCCTGGGTGGCGATGTGTCGTAGATGTCGGCCAGCACTCGGAAGGGAGACGAAGCCAGTTTGGTCCATGCCACCACAGCTGGCTAGCAGCTAAGTCGGCTGCCGATACTCCCCGGCTCGCTAGATCGGCTGGATTATCCTCAGACCGCACATGAGCCCAGTCGCGGACTGCTGTGTTGTTGGAGATGGAGGACACTCGGTTGGCGACGAAAGTGGACCAACTGCATGGGGCTTGTTCAGCCAAGCGAGAACAATGGTGGAGTCGGTCCAGAAGAAAGCTTTGGCGTTACGGATTGGAAGTTCGGGGCTCACTGCCGCATAGAGGTCCGCAAGAAGTACCGCCCCACTTAACTCCAGACGGGGCAAAGACACCGTCTTCACCGGGGCCACTCGGGTCTTAGCTGTGAGCAGATGCACACTTGCGTGATCTCCATGCTGGACGTGCACATATAGCGCTGCACCGTAAGCCTTCTGGGACGCATCGCAAAAACCGTGAAGTTGCCACGTGACGTCGGGTCGAACTTCTACCCATCGGGTCTGTAGAGACGAAGAAGAACTGGTCCTGATTTGCCTGCCATCGGATGCCTAGCGTTTTGGCGGTGCTTGCGTCCTCTAGCTCTAAAAATTCGGCATTTAGGAGATGCTCCTGGGGAATATCACGTAACACGTCCTTCTGATTGGAGGTCAATTTACATAGAGGAAAACCAGCGGAGGCGAGGACTTCCTGAAGCTCCCGGATCGTCGCGCGAGCTTCTTCCGTTTTGCTCCATTTCCGCACCTAATTAGATAAGTACGCGGATCGCCAGGAACGGGGCGCAGTTCACCCCAAAGGTTACTGTATGGAGTTCGCAGTCCTGAAGGATCCCATATTTGTCTCGACATAAGATGCGCTGAAAAGGGGTATGATCGGAGGATACGAGAATCTGGCGGTACATCTGCGTGATGTCAGCATTGAACACAACTCGGAAGAAACGCCATTTGAGGATCTGTAGCGTGAGGTCCGCTTGAAGGGTAGGGCCAGGGTACAGGATATCATTCAAGCTAACACCTCTGGTGGACGGACTTGAGGCGTTGAAGACGACACGGAGCTTGGTCGTGGTGCTTTCGGGCTTAAATACCGCATGATGGGGCAAATAGAAATTTTTGGAATCAGTAGTTGGTGGAACGCGAATCATATGCCCTAATTCCTCAAATTCACGCAGGACTGCTTCATATTGCTCTTTCAAAACTGGGGTTATCCCTAGGCGAGCCGCATTCCTGAGGAATTGGGCCATGGCGATGGATCTGGAATGCTCTAAGTCTATGTTTTCCGGGTATTTGAAGTGTAAGGACACTTCAAACCGTCCGTCCTCCCTTCGTTTGGTGGTCTCCCGGAAATGAGTTTCGCACATCTTGTCATCTTCTTTTTCCGGTTTTACTAGAAGATCTTCCCCCTCCCGAAATTTGGTGAGCAACTTATCCAAACTCATGTTGCTTGGGACTACAGTGACCCTTGCGGCCAGAACGGATGACGAAGGAGTGGAAGACTTGGCCTTGGGTCCACATAGAACCCACCCAAATATAGTTTCAAGGCCGACGAGAAAACCGCATATGTTCTATTTGATCCTTTCCTCTAGGATTTGGGGGAAGAGGTCGACACCGATTGGCAAATCAATGCTGGAACTCTGATTAAAGTGGGGGTCGGCTAAGGCTATACCCGTGATGTTTCCCTCTAATTTCGCGGAAGTCGGACAGGATGGAAGGGAGCTGGCAAGATTCGGCAGGGCGAAAGTAGAAGTTTCCACTTCTTTTTCTTGTTCCCGTGAAGACGTTAGTTACAATTGACACAGCTTTTGAGCGCGAGGCACCACGCATTCGGAAATGCCGCTGATTTGCGCGTAGATCACACGAAACGGTGGTTTTACCAGGTTAAACATTCTTTCTGACACAAAGGTGCTCTCCGAACCAGTGTCGATTCGGTCCCTAGATGACGGATGGTCACCATAGCGGTCCCGAGTAAGCCCTTGCGTGGGGCGGAAACCAGGAAATTATGAATGGGGTGACTCGAGGAAGGGTTCTCACCGGAATCAGTTCGGAAAGGATTCGCTGCTGGAGGAACGGAAGACGTATGACAACTGTGGGTGCTGGGATAGTCACGTAACTGATGACCGCGGGCGATACAATTCAGACATAGTTTTTGCTGCTTGATGGCCGCCATTCGATTCGGAACGGACATACTTAAGAATTTTGGACAGAAGGTTTCTCACCGGAATTAGTGCGCAATGGAGGCGCTGTGGGCTGCGTTCGGAAAGGATTCGCTGCTGGAGGAACGGAAAGACAGTGCCCGGTGCAGCAGAGTATGATGCCGCTCATTGCATGTATGACAACTGTGGGCGCTGGGACAGTCACGTAACTAATGACCGCGGGCGAAACAATTCAGACATAGTTTTTGCTGCTTGATGGCCGTCATTCGATTCGGAACGGACATACTTAAGAATTTTGGACAGATTCGAATCGGATGATTCTCTCTCCCACACAGTTTACAGGACACTGGCGTCACAGTCACCTGAGTGCTCAGTGCTTGAAACCTGGCGGATGGAGCGGATCTTCGGACAGCGAATGGAAGAGGTTGGGATGTGGAGCTCGATTTTCGGTCTTCGAGGGTCTCTAACACGCGGTACCGGTCGACCAAAAAATTGTTTAAGTCGGACCACGTGGACAAGTCGGTCTTGTTAGGAATGGATTGTTCCCATAAGCCGACGGTGGAGTGGGGTAGCTTGGATGTGCAGAGGGCCACCAACAGTACATCCCAATTTTCCGTACTAACTCCGGACCGTTCCAGAGTCGTCAAAAATCCTTAAATGGTCGTTTGCAGATCCTTGAGGGCAGTACACGTCTCATTCGTGACTGGAGACAAGTTGAACAGCATTTTTGTCAGAGTGGCTACTAAGTGCCGCTTATTTTCAAACCGCGTGAAAACCGTCGTTGGTAAGAGGTGAGCTAGACACGATTGCCTTAGCCTCGCCTCTGGTCTTGGATACGAGGTGGAACAATTTCTCCACCGGCGCCTACCTCAGATTGTCGATGTACTTCGCTGTGAACAAGTCGCGGAAGGTAGGCCATTGATTATAATCCCCGGAAAACACGTCGACCTCGCACGGAGGTAGTCGATAGCCTTGGGTGACTTGGCTCGTGGAGTGCGGCGTTGGCGGGGGAGGAGCAGGGGGTGTTTGGAGTCGCTCAATGCGTTCTCCGAGAGTGGTGCCGCAGCGGACATATACCATGTAGGCACACTCATATTTGAGCTTGACTGTGGAGATATCAGAGTGATATTCCTCACACGTATCCACGGAAAGCGCTCGCGTACACGTCAGATACTCCGCCTCTACTCTGCCCCAAAGGACTTTATTCTGGTCGAGGTGCATCCGAAGAGCAAACATGGAAACTTCCTCCTCGATCGAGGCCATTGTGTTCACTTCGAACACGGTCAGACTATCGCAGGCTGCGATGAAATGACTTAACGCCATCTTGGATGCGAATAAACGCTTTTGGGACTCGGATCTAGTCAGGACTTGGGCAGTTGGAACCGAGATGGTGATTCGCGGAACCTCGGCGGATTTCTCTGAGCCCGGTAGGGTGGACGATGGCACTCGGCTGGGCAAGGATGCTCGTTTGCGCGGAGTTTGAGAGAGGTAAGGCGATGTCGGAGCGCTACTAGAACCGGACGGACAGCGTTTGATTGTATCAGTGATACGAGGGACTTTACTAGTTGGCGATGACGACGTGGACCGACGCGGCACGGAGAGACGATCAGGCTTCGGGAGACTCTTGGCAGGGTCTGTGGGCATAGTCGGATCAGACACCGGCTACCCAATGAAAAATAAGAAATGGATGCGGAACTTGGAGTGGACTGTATTATATGTAGGTACGAATAACAAAAAAAAAAGGAACGGAGCTAAAAACACCGCGGAGGACAGTGTTATAGAATGTGGACTGTAAATGTGGAACGTATCAGTGCTAGGATGTGTAAGATTATAAATAATTATGTATGGAGATATAAATATTTATGTAATAGTATGTAGTATGTGTAAAAATGTATATAAATTATATAAAATAAAATGATATATAATGATATTTGGATTTAGTGCAGGAAATGGATGGAGTGTCGGAACGAAAAGTAACGTTTGGAAAAAACGGACACAACAAATGTTGGACGAGCGGAAGTGGTACCCACAGATTTGGATCTTGAGCGGTATTCGGTTAATTGGGTTTCTATTTTTTTTTTTTCACCTGAATACTACCAAGACCTATCGTCGGGCCGAAAGGATCCTCGCTCGGAATTGCGCGGAATTTTTTTATAGGAGAAAAAAAACTCGGAATTTCGGGCGCAGGATTGGGGTCGATTGTTCTCGGGACCCGACAACGTAACCACTTCGCTTCGGACCAAAAATTAAACTTTTTTTCGAAAAAACAATTTTTTATCCAATTTATTAATTTTAATGTTGACTCCAATTTTAATTTAAATTAAATTAATTTAAATTAAATTAAATTAATTTAAACTAAATCAAAATTCGAATAAAAAATCAAAATTAATAAATTCGATGATTGTATGGGAATCGGACTTGGACACGGAAATTTTCAATTTATTAATTTTAATTTTAATTTGAATAAAAAAATTAATTTTAATTTTTTTTTTAATTTTAATTTTAATTTGAATTAAAATTAATTTTAATTTTAATTTAAATCAAATAAAAATCCAAATCAAAAAAAATTAAATTAATAAATTGCATGAGTCGGAACCAGTGACTCATCTGAGCATCACTGATTTATGGTCAGCTGGGAAAAAGCTCACTGCCCGTTTTTTTGTCTTTGTTGTTGTGGAAAAAAGAACAAAAAATAAATTAATCAATTTGCTATTTGATTAATTCACTTTACGGAAACTTTTATTTGTTTGTGGAGAAACCACCACCGGAAAATGCGCGACCGGCTTATATACACAATTAATAAACGCAATATAATTATGCGTATGTATGTATGGAGGTATGTATGTGGCTGTATATAAGCCGCGCCAGCGCACTATGGACACTTTGGAAAGTAAAAGAAACAAAACCGCGCGATTTTCTTTTTTTTAATCAAGATGTCGGACTTGGACTTGGAACGAATCGCGGGACTTTATACACTTGGAAGTTTTTTATATATATAATTTCCAGCGGGAACCGCACTCGCGTATATGTAAACGGTATGTATGTATATGTATATGTATTTATGTATGGATATGTAGATATGTACATATGTAAATATATGTACTGGGAAATATATATATATATTTTGGAAGGAAAAAATGGATAGGACAATCACTCAGGACTGGAAAAACATGTACATGTGAATGTCCATACAATTCGGAGTGTTATGGAAAAAAGCGGGAACTTTTCACTGCCGGTCTGTATGTATGAATTGGAACAAATGGAAATAAGAAATTTTTCTACTTATCAGAATCTCCACCGGTGCGAATGCTGGGGCGAGCGGAACGATGTATCCGGCTCGAAGGACCAATGTTTGTAGGAGGGAGGAGCGTCTAGACAAATAGATTGCCAATTTTCTTCGAACTTCTATCTATGGGGCCAGTCCCAGATTATGGATGTCCAGGTGGAAAAGAAAAAGAAGACGGGGCGTCCATTTTCCTTCTCTGGATATTCACTTTATTCTCCAAATGATATATATATGTATATAGTGGAATTTAATCGCGAAATAAATGGAATTTAGGGAGAATTGCAGATGGCAATGTGTAATAGAAAAATATAAGCAAACGAAATGTATAAGTATCAAAAATTCGACTGTTCGTTATGGCGGCTTCCATAGAACTCGCCCGTCACGCCAGTGTGCCCGTCCGACACCTGGGCAAAAATCTTCCCCGCCGCTACTCCTGGTCACCGTCGGCGTGAACAGGGTTTGTCGCTCTCTTTACCGAGTCGAAAATAATTGAACAATATTTTATGCAACATATCGAGATAGCATTATAATTAAAATGAAGTAAGCAAGTCGTCCCTGCCGACTTAGAGTATACCCGGTACCAATAAGAGATATGTTACAAACTCAAACTCCTTCGAAATCCCATTAACTGAATATAAATTATTTTATAAAATTCTCCTAGCAGGTCGGAACACCAAATTCATGCTTTCTCGCTCACTCATGTCAGTGAACGAAAGTAATGCGTCATTCAGTACAAAGCAACGTGCGCATGCTATCCCCCTCACACATTTCAGCTGCTGGTACCCATGACATTTCAGTACAAAACATATATACGTATTGTCTCCGATATTTATTGATCGATTTCGATCAAATTTGGTCAGACGGTACATATTGGCTATATAATTGAGTTTGCCAAAAATACAACAAAATACTATAGCTTTAATACAACTCTAGTTACAGTTTTTTCTAATTTGCGGGCGCGGAAATGGGCGTGGTAAAAATTTGAAACAAACTTGATCTGCGTAGACACTAGACGGATGTTGACACCAAGTTTGGTTACTTATAATCTCAAAGATCTAGGTGTTCATACAGACAGACGAACAGACGAACATGGCTATATCGACTCGGCTGTTGATGCTGATCAAGAATATATATACTTTATGGGGTCGGAAAATTTTCCTTCTGCCTGTTAAATACATTTTAGCGACTTTAATATACCTTTGAAACCTATGGGTACATGGTATAAAAACATGTCAGTTTGATATTATCGATCACAACTTCCCAATTCCTTGTGCTCGTATTTTAGACATTCTCATTTTCGCGAATTGTCTAGCATTCCAACTAGATGAGTGAAATGAGCACAGAGCAAACCAGATACATTTGTGCGCCTTTTTAAAGCAAATAACAATGTTGTCATTACCTCAGATCATGTCATATAATGAGATATCTATTTCCCTGGATTTAAATATCCCTATCCAACCAGTCAATGAAAAATTCATGTAAATTCTGCTAATTGTGCATTTTGGGACAGATTGCAGAAGGCGGAACCCTCCGCAAAAAAAAAACGCCCTCAGACATTGACATAGAATTAACGAATGGGCATATGCTTGTTTGGCATATACCATACTACTACATAAGTATATGTGCATTCTCATTATTAACAAAAAATGAATGAAAAACAGAATACATTTTTTTTTCATTTTTTAAACTTATTTAGAATATATGTTTTGTTAAAGATATATAAAATTTTTTTGAAATTATCTTTTAGAAAATTATATTAACAAAAAAATTGTTGAACTCAAAAAAATACAATAAAAAATACAATAAAAAAAAAAAACTCCCCCAGACATTGACAAAGAATTAATGAAACTCCAATCATATTGTATAATTTCCCCTCCAAATATTAAAGAAAGCACATCTGCGCTGTTATGAGTTCTTTTTTACTCACTTTCTAATTCGAAAAAACTTGTATTCTGTACACTTCAACGTTTGACCGTAACTAAAGCACAATATTAGCAGACTGCACATATACTTATTTCATAAGAAACCGACGATCTGCCTCGCAAATTTAAGATATCGGTACTAAGAAAGAAGTCCAATGAGATGTCGTGGAATATGTAGGGGAGAGTGCCTGGTTGTGGGCCGGGTTTTGTTACGAATCCATAAAATATAGTCGGCTTGCTCAAATGTGGAATTGAATACATCGCTGGAAAGGTAGTTTAATTGGCTTTCCCTAAGAAAGTATAGTGCTATTTCATAACCCAACAATTTTTATAACGTAAAGACACCTTATTTATAAAAAAAAAATAAATGGGTCCAGGTGTAGGCCACCTGGAAAAAAAAAATTTAAGGGGAATCGTCTGAAATATCACGTTCCACGGAAGCTTCCTGCACATTTTGTTCAACGCCTGAAACGAAGTCAGCCTCATTGTATATGTCGGGATTGTATGGAGCAATACCCGATGCTGCGAAGCCGGCCTTAATTATCTTTGGCGTTAAGGCCAGATCTAAAGCCTCACAAACGATTCTCGAAATATGTCGGATTTGTAAAACCTATAAAAAGTAAAAAAAAATGAAAACAAAAGGTAATTAAAACCGAAATTTTATAAGGTTTCCAACCATATTGGCATTTTCTTTTCCACGCGGAACATTGCGATTTAAAATAATGGGTCAGGGGGCCAAATACCGATACGTCAAGTGGCTGCAGTTTATGGCTGCAGTGGCAAACGAGAGAATGTGAACACCGTTTTCAGCAGCCATATCCTGTGCTTCTATAGACAAATGAGAACTGTGGTTGTCCAAAACCAGAAGGACAGGACGATTTCTCGAAGGCTTTGTATATCAAATGAAATGGCGCATATACCTATTGAATAAAATCATTCTGAGGCATCCAACCAGATTGATTAGCAAATCCGAGAGTACCATCTGAAACGTTGTCCAAAAAGCATGACTGCATATTATTACGCGGATAAAGGAAAAACGAGGGAATTGAAATTCCGCTAGCTCTGATTGTTTGATTCCGTGTGATTCAAAATGCATTTTAAAACAAGTTTTTATGTTTCATAAGCAAAAAACAGGTTGGCCCACATGGGGGCTCCTTGTGTGGCTGGACATTATTTTCAAAAAAGCCTCAAATATCTTGCGTACTGCACTTTGAATTTTGGATGACAAAATATATAGAATAAACTATTTTTTAATCCATTGCATCAGATTTAAAAACTCGTTTTTTATTAAAAGTTTTTAATTTAAAAAACCGAAAAAAACTTTATTTTCTGATTTTCAACTCGATAGCTAGAACAGATGTACTCGCTATATATATTTACACAGACATCAGCGAAAAAAGTACCTAACTATATCATATCAAACTCATGGCAGAAATTTGAGCCCACAATTCAAAAGCATGCCCGAACAAATTCGGTGGCCAGCGTCTGGACCCCGGCCCACAGCCGGGCACTCTCCCCTACATATGCTATATGTATGCATATAAAAACATGCATACTTCAAAACAATGTACCACAAGATTTTAATAAAATACAAGGTAAAAAAATGCACATATGTATACTTATTTCACTGAGGTACATACTAGAGCATTGCATGAATGCAAGAAAAACGATATTCGAATGTACAATGTTAAAATTGAATTGAGTGAGGACAAGTAAAAACCAAATGAGTACGATTGAATGAGTGAATTTGTGCATCACTCGGTTTCACAACAATTAGTCCGAAGAGAAATAAAGTGAGTGAGAGAGCAATCGAAGTAATGAGATGTTGTATTTCGAATACATTCGAGTATTTTACAAAGCGAAAAATAAAAACAACACGCTGGCATTGCCGCCTTATACATACATACATTTTCAGGTTTGCCTTCCATTTTAAACGTCTTGCTCATAGCTCTTTGAAAGCACAGAATATTTTACAAACTACTCGAGTAACTCGAATTATCGCAAAGCTTTTCGAAGATTTCATTACGTTTCGCTCTTCATTCATTGTACTCAGCTGTTTGACATAAGACAAATTATGCACATATACTTATACACACTCATATTCTGTTGCCGGTTTCACTCACTCATATTCCATTCAATTCGAATGTACTCAATGTGGCTTTGTTATGAAAACTTTCATGCAGTGCTCTAATACATACATTATACGTATGTAAATACATTTATGCAGTCCTCGGTAGATGAGTTGTCTAAGCGGCCCAGTCATTTAGGCAACTGAACAACGATGATCCGGGTTCGAATCCCAGGCTAGTGCATGGGTGTGGTTTTCGTCTAAGCCAAAGGCCTTTGTTGCCAGTGCTTGTAAAATATAGATAGGTTGATAGTTTACAACTATATCCTATACTTTAATAATAATAATAATAAAATACATTCATATTTGTGTTCAAATTTAAGTATATTGACGATTGCAACTAAGTGTTACAATATGTAGTAAGTGTGTATTTAAATGCATACCAATACAGAAAGAACAATAGGATCAAACACATTTTATAGTGATTCTTATTTCGAACTAGGTGCTGGTAATTTTGCGGAATGTGATGTCTTCCATAAAAAATCAAACCCCGTTCAAAGCTTCTACACATTAAGTACCTAGCTCACTCAAAGCCATAAAATTTACAAATACAAAATCATTTCTACAAAGTAGTAATACTTACTGATAACTTCAGAGTCATTCAAAACCTACTAAGCCCATAATCCAAGAACTGTATATCACCAGGAATTTTGGATAAGATCTAACGATGCATCCTCCTATTGTTGCATCAAACTTGGATGAGAGAAAACATATAATTGCGTCTGCTCGTACTTTTGTCAAGCACGTGTTCATATACCTGTTGTTTGTGTGTACATAGGTAAAAGTTATATTTACGTTTGTAAGAGTAAACGGTTGGGTGTGCTATACAGTTTAGCCACAAGTTGCATGGTTGTATCCACGGTCCTTTCGGGGATACTCCTACTGCGATGATACATCTTATAGGCGATGTGGGGAAAGCGTTGATGACCGGTGTTTGGATCCTGGTTAGGTGCGATTTGGCACACCACCCATAAATAGGGAGGCTGTAGTCGATTTTGGATAGAATTAAGGCTTCTGTTATGCGTATTAGCGTGGACGTATGAATGAGAACTTCGAGCTGAGAAACTTAATAAAATTATATCTGGATTCGAGTTGTTTTCTTAAAGTAAGGCAGTGTTCTTTAAAAGTGTACCTAGAATCGAAGGTGATGCCTAATATTTTTAACTTGTTAGCACTCGTTATATTAAAGTTATTAAATTGTAAAGTTGGCAAGATACATTGATGGTTGCGACATATATGAAGTTGTTTGTACTTCGCAATAGAAAGAGCTCCTGACGAAGAACCCCACTTGTCTAGCTCTTGTAAAATTAAAGAAAAAGTCCCTATAACAGCATTTAAGTTTTTTTTTTCGTGAAAATTATTGCGTCGTCTGCGTAGACTGATGTGAGTACTTTTTTGTGTTTGCAGATAATACCATTAATTTTGTCAAAAGCTATTATGAATAGAATGACCGACAATGAGTGGGGAGCCTTGTGGAATACCATTAGCAAGGGTGTGGGAGTCTGAAATGATTTTATTAACTCTCGAGACGTGATTTTTGGCGGAAAGGGCGTTTGACACGAAGTGTTGGATTCGCAGCAAAGCATCAGAGGTGCTCTGCTGTCGCTTGAAAGCTACTTGGTTGGTTGAGATTAAGTTGTTGCGGGTGATGAACCACATCAGACGAGTGGCAATTATTTTTTCAACTGTCTTCCCTGCGCAGGAAAGTAACGATATTGGACGAAAACTCTTGACTTCGTTAGCAGGCTCGTTTGGTTTGGGAATCGGAATTATTGTGGCGCTGTGCCACGTATGCGGATATGTGCCTGTCTGGAGCATGGTGTTGTAAATATGAAGTAATATATTTTTCATTGATAGGGGCATGTTTTTAAGCATGGGATAAGAAATCCTGTCCGCTTCAGGAGTTTTACCTTTAGCAGATTGAGGTGAAGCTTCGAGTTCTATTAGGGAGAATGGGGATTCAAGCAGCTTTGCAGAGCTGGATAGTGATGACGGACAATAGATTATGTTTTTGAACACATTTTTTGTTGTACGTATTCGGACGAAAAGGACGCTTGAGTAATTGGACCAGTGTTTACCAAATAATTCTGCCATATCAAATGAAGATGTGATTGCTATATTATTTGAGTTCAAGCATTTTATTTGAGTGGGTGGGGAGCCAGCTAGGCTTCGTACATCAGCCCACAGCCTTTTTGGGAAAGATGATGGACAGATTTTTGAAGTGAAAGATTGAAGAGTCCTCCGTTTAGATGCAAGTAAGCTCTTTTTAAAAATGGCGTTGGCTTTTTAATATGCTATTAATTTGTTTTGGGACATATTTCCTGTAAAGTTATGCCAGAGCTGTTTTTTATTACTACGTAGTTCTTGTAATTCTTTAGTCCACCATGGAACTATGGTTTTATGTGGCACTCGCTTACTTTGGGGAATACCGCAATTAGCCGATGCTCTAACACCTTTAGTTAGCTTGCAACCTGATGGTTTAGCGAGCGGAGCACCCAGATTTTAGCTATTTCGCAGAAGTAAACCTGATAGCAGGCCCAGTTGGCGGAGTCCGTTTTGTATTTCGGTAGGGGTAGAGTTTTGACAGTCTGAAAATTCAAGGAAACCGATATGAAAATAGGGTAATGGCGAGTGCCGTGCAAGTTATCTGTTATGGACCATTTACATTTGTGTAGGATTTGGGCTGAAGCAAGAGAAAGATCTATGTGAATGAAAGAATCGTGTGAGAAATGAGTAGGAGAGCCATCATTTAGCAGAAGGAAGTTAGATAACGAATGGACACTTTCGATTTTTTCCCCACGAGAATTTTCCTGTTAAGATCCCCATAAAAGGCTCCAAATTGATTTTCTTAACTAATTGTAAACAAAATAAAAAACTATTTTTAAACGTGTATGTTGAAAAATGAGTTTATTTTCCACATATGAATATTCCCGTATCGCTGAATTTTTCAAGAATTATCGAAAAAATAGAAAATGATGCTAAACTTATGGATTTTTTTTTATGATTTTCTTGTTCTGAATTAAATTTTTTTAAAATGTTGAGTTTACAGAGTAAAATTTACATACCTATTTTGTTGAGTACAGCTGTAAGTATTCATTAAACCTTAACTTTGCGTTAATAAGTTTGTTTGGTACTTGCAGGCTCCTTTAATAAGAACATTGTTTGTATTACAGATATTAAAACCCGGAATTCTAATGGCTTCCATAATGGAAGATGGACTAGTACTAAAAGGATACCATAAGAAGCTGAAAACTATGAAGCGAAAATATTTTGTTCTTTATAAAGAAACATGCAATGGTGCATCACGATTGGAGTATTTTGATTCTGAAAAAAAATTTGTGCAGAAGTCGGAGCCGAAACGAGTTATTTATTTAAAGAACTGTTTCAATATAAACCGACGTTTCGACACAAAACAAAAATTTGTTCTGGTGCTTTCATCAAAAGAAGGTGGTTTTGGCATGGTGTTGGATAGTGAGAACGATTTACGTAAATGGCTAGATCATTTAATGTGTTTACAAAAAGATAATATAACTGATGAAGTATATTCAACGTATGGTGAGTTATTAATAGTACGAATATTTTACTTTTGTAAATAAAGGTTATTAAATGAATTTATAAAATCTAGTCTATCACAGTGGATTTTGGAAATATTGAGTTTTGGCAATGTAGTGGATGATTGAATAATATTTTAATTAATTGAACAATATTGACTGCCTTCTGCATGCTCCACATCTATTAACAAACCTAAAGCTTTTCCTTCATGTTAAAAAATAATCTCGTCCTTCACTATCAGAATGTTAGAGGACTAAGATCTAAGCTGTCTTAACTCTATGTAGACAGCGTATCCTTTAATTTTTATATTCTTGCCTTTATTGAGACGTGGTTGAAGCCTGACATTCCAAGTGGCATAAACATGCACAAAACATGCAACATAGACATTAAATGACCAATGCTGCAGATGCAAGCCGTTTCCACACCCCTTAAAGGTAAAAAAATATTTAATGCTGCCAAAAAGCGATGTCGCTTATCGGAGTAGACTTCTTAAGTGTACAAAGTCCAAGGAAAGTTCAATGCGTCACTACGAAACACATAGAAGCACACTTGGATTTCGCCTACACAATTTAAAGTGACCAAGTCGGATATGGTGCAATATTCCATAGACTGAAGAACATAAAATTGACTTCTTTGGTTGACCCAGGGTCTGGGCAGTAAGTTTGCCGCCCAGAAAACATAGAATACCACGTGATCAACGTGATGCCATGGCCAGCTCAGTCGCCAGATTTACACCCGATTGAAAATTTATGGGGGACATTAAACTTAGTGAATTCGAATCTACCCAGATGCCATGCCGTTGTTGCTAATAAGGAGTTTACGACCAAGTATTAAGTCTCAAAAACCTAAATTGACCTTTGATTTTAGGTTGAAAATAACTTCAAATTGAAAATTTTTCATTTCACTGCTATTGTGATCAAGATAATTTATACTTTTTCCACTACCTATGTATTTCATTTCTTAAAATGTGAAAAGTAATTTTCAACTAAAAATAGTATTTTTTTAAATTTAATATACATACTAATTCTAAATTTAAAAGAATATCAAAATTCCGCAACATTTCTCCGCCGCAACAAAACGGCATGCCTCCGCCAAAAAAAATGCACTTTGCAGGGATATGTCGTCGGAAATATTACGCTATGCCTTCCTGGATGTGTACTAAGAATTTTTGCTGTTTCTTTATGCCAGCCTATTCACAAGTTATTCTCCTTGTCTGTTGAAACATCCTATTTCCCGATTAAGAGAAAGGAATCTTTTATCATTCCTCTCCACAAAAATGGTAATAAGTCCGATGTGTCAAATTATAGGGGTATTTCCAAATTGTCCGCGATTCCAAAAGCTTCTTTTAGAATTTACATCTTTAACGATCAAAGGATTTGAAGAAGCTAAGCAAACTGATACCATATGTACTGACTTTAGTAAAGCTTTTTACTCTTTTAGCCATAAGTTACTACTTTCTAAGCTCAACGAAATTGGATTTCCAACTTCATTACTGAGTTGGATTTTTGAGTACCTAACAAACAGAAAAAAGAAAGTTCTTTTTAAATCTTCTTATTCTAAACGCATCAATGTGATGTGCCTCAGGGTAGTCATCTGGGTCCGCTGTTCTTTACCCTCTTTATCAATGATCTTCCCTCCGTCATGCTCGAGTGCTAATCTATGCTGACGGTGTTAAGCTATGCCTTAGTTTCAAAGATATGGTTTCGCCCAGTCAATTAAAGGCTGACCTTAACAATTTTCAGTGTTGGTATCAACATAATCGTTTAAATTCAAGCACTGGAAAGTGTAAGGTTATGACTTGCAAAAGGGAATGTCCTCAACTATGTGGTGAGTTATTTCCTAAATAATTGTCCATTAGAACGTCTTAATGTAATGAACGGTTTGGGTGTACTCATGGACCATAAATTGACCTTCAACTCCCATGTTTCCACAATTGTTGGCAAAGCAATGAGTGTCCTGGGATTTGTAAAGAGGTGGTTAAAAGAATTTGACGATTCCTTTACTACAAAAATCCGCTTTACCTCTTTGGTCCGCCCCATTTCGGAATACGGATCTTGTGTTTGGTCGCCTCAATATGAGTCACACCAAATGAGAATTGAATCTGTGCAAAAGCAGTTTTTACTATTTGCTCTTCGTGGTCTGAACTGGGACTACAACGTCAAGCTTCCCTCGTACACAAGTAGTCTTTTGATTTACCTCCCCTCCCTTATTAACCGTAGAATAATGCTTGGCGTAGTTTTTATGCATAAGCTTCTAATTGGTGATGCAGACTCGCCTGAGCTTTTAACCCAAGTAGAATTTTCTATACCTTTCAGGCCTACTAGAAACTATTTTCCTTCATTCCTTAAACGCTGTACTACTACTACTATTCTTTGCATTCCATTTCAAGTCCTTTTATCTGATTACATCGTCTTTACCGATTGATCAGTTCAAAGATCTTTCTATTCTAAAAGCTTCTATTATTCTCTAGCTCGTAAGCAGGTGTATGTACTTTTCGTTTACTTGTCTGTTTGTGTTCCCCGCGACTCGTGCCGTACGTCATGCGACATGCGCCTCTCGGTCGGTTCGGCGGGAGGACAACCTTCTGGAAATTCGTCAGCGACTGAACTACGGCCACGATTAAACTGTCTAGTTTAATGGTGATTTCTCGCCATACAAAAAACAAAGTTGATCGATATATTTTTTTTGGTAAATGAAATGGTAATGAAATTAATATAATGCCAAATTAATTTTTTTAAATTTGGATTTTTCCAAACCAATTGTGCATAAAAACGATATATGTGCAAAAAAATTACAAACTATTATGACATTGCCAGATTTTAAGTATTTACATTTGAATTGTCAATTCCCGATATATAAATAGGAGCAATCGTATAGGCTAATATGTACTAGGTGACCAAATTTAGTAGAAGTCGGAGTAGAAATATTGGAAATGTACGAATGTACAGAATTGGCAAGAGCAGCAACGGGTGATATCAGTGAGCGAGAAAGCATGAGCTCGTTCCATTGTAACGTATGATGTATGAGTTTCGCTCAATGTTAGGAGTACGCGATTTGCTGTTTTAGCTTGTTCAGAAAATGTTATAAAAAATTGTATAATTTATGAATGGCGATTATGTGCATTAACTTTGATGGAATATCTCTAATTAGTACAGGGTATATTCCAAGTCGACAGGGAAGACTTGCTTTCTTCATTATTTCAGTTTTTCCTGCATCCGTTTTCGGTTTTCGTTCTTCTTTTTGAGATTCCGGCTTTTGTGCTATCCTAGTCTTTAATTCTCTCTTAGGCAGAATTCTCTATCCGGCTGTCCCCATCTTGAATTAAGTTTTCAACTACTTGACTTTTTCATAACTCTTATTAAAATGCATATGAATATTTATATGTTTGCTTATTTGTTACTGACTTTAATATATTTCTATTTCCATCAAATGCTTCAACCACCTCCACCACGGACCTTAACTATTTGGATCAAGCTTAGTTTAATAACACTCTTCATTATTTATCAATCCGTGATCTCCTATGTTGTGTTTTGGAATTTTTGATTTATCTCCACCAGGCACATGCTATTACTACTATTAGTACTATTCTCAAAATTTTGGTTAGCTCTTTCCTTAGGATTTTTGTATTCCACATCATCTCCTTTATTTATCTACAATAAGCCAAAACAAAAAGTAGCTTCTTTATTAATTCTAAAGGGGGAACTTAGCAACATGATTTGCAATTCAACTCATTACTTATTGAACCTCGAGCTCGATCTCTGATAGATTCCTACAACTTCCACAATTTCTATTGTGAAAATATCTTTCTAAAAAAAAGAGCTTACGAAAAAATTCCACTTGGAAAACATTTACCTGGAAAAACTATTAACCGAGTACGCAAACCAAATAAGGATACTTTGTATGGTAAAAACAAATAATACTGAAATCATTGTATATGACATCAAAGTTTCGAGTTTCAAAGATATAAATTATAGCAGGTTATTGAATCTACTCTCTGAGGAGGTGAAGAATAGAAGTAATAGAGCTGCAAAAATGTTGTAGTCTTTAAGCACTTTATAAAAGTTGTAGGAATAGACAATTTCAAATATTCTTATAATTAAATGGTTCTGATTTAATACCATTTTTTAGAGAGGGGGAGGTTGTTTCCCTTAAAAAAAAATGGTAAAGCGGAAGAATTAACGGACAATACAATCTGCCTACAATCTAAGTACACAGCTAGGTATTATACTGGAAGTGGATCAGTACACCGGTTTTACCCCTTCATCCGATAGGATCTGTCTGACTGATTTTTCTGAAGCTATGCAAACTTCTGGCGTTTAGTATTGAAGAAACTATAAATCTGTTTGGAATTAGCTTGGTGTTGTAGCAATGAGTATAATATTTTCACCCACAGTTGATTTACCTACTGTACTTACTGTGTGTTTTCAGAATTTTTTCAGATTGTACTTAAAATTTGGTGATGATAAGCTGAGAAAGTAACGTGGTCTGCTCCAAGAAGCTTTCATAACTAAGACTAAGATTCAATTTTCAAACAAAGCTTTTGCAATGTCTTTAGTACTTTTTGCAGCTGTGGCAATAGCTTGTAAGTTTGGTTAATTGATAATTGATGGGTTTCTGTGACTGACTGTCTAGTTTTACCTTTTTTAAATTTTGTGCGTATTACATAAAATAAATACCGTGGGAAGTGTTGGAGCCAATGTCATTGGCTGCTTTGTGTTTTTCTTTGATTAATCAGGCAACAGTTCTCACATTTTTCCGATAATGGTGTTGCAGTTTTGCTAAGAATATGGACGTCAAGGTCTGAGTGGATCATCGAAATATTCGTACATTTTGACAAGCTTTTCAGGGCTTAACTTAAATTTTGTATTTGTGTCCTTTTAGTTCGAAAACTTTAACTAGTGACAGTTGGTATGTACTTTTCATGCCAGTGATGTCACCTTCCTCTTTAAGCTGTGAAAAGAATTAATCCAAATCAATCTTTTCATTAATATCCTCCTCTAACGTGCAAACATTTTTCATTCCTAGGTTTGTTTTAATGTTACCGAATTTTAAAAAATTATAAGGATATTATTTTATCCTTATGAGTGACAGTTTTTTATTTTATCAGCCGCAACTGACTGCTTGTATTTTACTTTGCTTTGTAACCTTGTGGTTTCTGAACAATTTGAACATTATAAATACTTCGCATGATAATGCCGCTATTAACTCCTTTTTCTCCTCAGATACTCTACAGGTACGCCATATTCTGTAAGGTATGGATTTTTCATAGACACCAAGTGGAATAGTGGACTCTGGTTAATTCTTATTCAAAACTTTTAACATTTGTGTGGGTCTTAAAGTATGTAATAGCCCCCTGAATGGATAGTGGATATAGTGGATTTATTTATTTATTAATGTTTAATTTTGCATGGTAAAATGTTGCCGGGGTTATGTAGTGCTAATGTGCTTTGTGCCTCCTAATCAAAGCCTTAGCATTTTAATTTGTTCTCTGAGTTTGATATTATTTTCTTTGTTATTTTTAACGTAGTGGGTTCTGTTTGTTAATTTGATGTTTAATTGTTGGTACCGTACCATGTATTGCATGGAAGTTTAATTTTAGGAGCAGTTTTGACCAGAAGGTTTATATTTTGAGATATGTGCTATTGTTATTAACATTGCAGTGCAGCAGATATATTTAAAAGACGAAACAGGGCATATTATAAATTTTCCTTTTGTCTAATTTATTTCAGCTAGAATGGCTATGATCTCGGCTTACAGGATTGTTGAAAAGTGGGGTAGTATACCCCATTTTAGGGTATTGTTTTCTGTGATAAAAAAAAGTGGCATTGTTTGCAACGATCCGTCTGTGTATATCAATTTTCGGCATTTATTTTCCTGAGTGTTGATCTTGGTGCTTAGGTCGTAGATTAAAAGAGCGTAGTCCATTTTCGGGACCAAGGTTAATTTCATTAAATGCGTGTGTGTCTAGCAATAAAATTTGCTAAGCATTCTATGAAATTGAGTTTGTTTTTTTAAGTCTGATGGTCAGATGGTTGGTAACCCGACCCGATAAAGGTCGATTCTTGATCAGAATTAATAGCCGCGTCGATATGGCCACGTCCAGTTGTCAGTTTCATCGTGCTTTTTTAAACTTTAATTTTGAGCTACGTGAATAAAAGTCATATCATTCTGTTCATTGATCATTTATCCAAATCAAGTTAAAGTTATATATTGTAAAGATGAAGTCTACAATCAAATAATAAAGCGTTGATTGTTCCTTGATGGTATAGACCGAATTGATTTTATTTTATAAAATGCTCTGTTGCTTAGCCTAAGAGTGTTTAGTATATAAGTAAGTTTGAGTTCTGTCGCTCAAAGCAGCGGCAGAACGGGAGTATATAGCATGCCATATGTATATTGTGAAATATGTATGTATATGCAGAAGGTATATACATACATGCGCTTGGTACCGAATGGTCAGAACGTCATAGTGCTTACGCTGCAGTTCTCACGCTGCGGGCCAGTCCACATATAAGTGGCTGATCATATTGCGGCACTTGACGGCGGTTATATTATGTAAACAAAGCGGTAAACAAAATCGGTTTTGTTCAAAACAGCTCTTGTGAGAAAAACTATTGTGTTTTTTAAGCTACCAAGTGGTCCGCATCATGAGAACTGCAGCGTAAGCACTATGACGTTTTGACCATTCCGGTACCAATCGCGTGAATATGCCTTCTGCATATACATACACATTTAACAAAATATATAAATGCATATGGTATGCTATATACTTCCGTTCTGTCGCTGCTTTGAGCGACAGAACTCCAAGTTACTTATGTAGTTTTAGGCTAAGTTCTATTTTGAAATAAAGACGGAGCGAATATTAATTCGGACTCCAAAGAAGACAGAATTGTCTTTCTTGTACACTTTTCCTTTACTAAAATGAAATAAAAAATATTTTTCATTTTACACTACCAAGTTTGTTTTTTAGATCCATCTAGTATGTACGCTGGTCAAGTTTATTCAAATTTTTGCCATGCCTACTTCCGCCCCTTCAATTTAACAAAAACGAAAACATAGAGTAAAATTAAAGTTCTCGTATTCTTGTTTGGCACAGTCGATGATATAGCTCATATGTACCAGTCGACCAAATTTCAAATTTGAAATAAGATAATAAATATCGGATTTATACGAACAAACGTTAGGCACCGAAAATCCAAGTGCAGCAATGTCTGACATGAGTGAGCGAGATAGTATGGGTTCGCTGCTTTGTACGTAACGATGCAGAAATTTTGTTCACTGATAGGAGTGAAAAAGAAAGCATGCATTTGCTGTTGCGGCAAGTTAAGAGTTGCATTTAAATTTTTGAAATTTTTTTATTAATAAATTGATGGGGACTTAAGGGAGTTGACATTTTCCAAGTCGACAAAGACATCTTGCTTGCGTCATTTCTAATGTTTTTGATAGACAGCAGTCAATTGAGATTGAATTAATCGCACAAAAGAGGCTCGCGTCGATTGGAGTAAGAAAATGTTTAGACCGTAATGCTCCGAAAGAAATTATAAAATCGTGACAGGTTATGAATGATGGGTATAAGCGTATGAGTCGGAAACTATAAGGCAATCGACCGTATGGGTGTTTCAACATGAGCCAAATCCTACAAAAATTTTCGAGAACGAAGCAAATGGTCGCCTCGTTCCTATATGGGCGCTATGTGATTATTTGTGCAGTTCGCCTTGAAAACGACTTCTGATATTAGAAGAATGCCCTTATTCAGTCACCCTTAGCAATATATGTATATAAAATATGAGTGCTGCTATTTATATTTTAGAAATAGCAAATAAATACAAGAGTTTTTCATTCCTCGGCGTTCGCATATCGTTAAATTTTCTGGTGAGATGTGTGTCAACCAACATTCACAAGGGCGATTGCTACTTAGTTTTGCTGCTTTTAAACGTATTTTGAAACACCACGGTCGAACTTTTTAGCTTTTTTTTTTAGATGCGTGCCGCTTTTTGAGCGATTGGTAAGTTTATGGGGTACGCAACGTAAACAAACCATTTTTACAACTAGGTGTACATGCGACATGAAAAGTATTGAAGTGGAACTAATGTGCATGGATGTTTCTATCCCACCGTATGTCACATGTCCATCCTGGACAGTTCAGGTACACTTCTCTCCATATATGCTCTGAACAAAGTAGAGATGGTTCATATGGTCAATTTTCCTCAAAATAAATTTAATAACCAATTTAAACTAAAATTTTAACTCTTATCAGTGAACAAAAAAACGTCTGCTATATTGCTCACTCATGTTAGACGTTGCTGTTTTTAGCATTTCAATGCAAAACGTTTATATGTATACATCCGATATTTATTATCCGATTTCAAATTTAAAATTTGGACAACTCATACAATGGCTATATAATTGGCTGTGCCCAATAAGAATACGATGACTTTGATTGGGCCACTTAGACAACTCATCTACCGAGGACTGCCCATTTTTCATTAAAAAATACTATTTCTCAAGCATCTGAAAATTTGGTTTTAAAAATACATATATAAAAAGAAATGGCCATAGAATAATTTACATCTTCCTTAAGCACTTTTATTTGGGCATAACCGCTTTCCTCCTTACTCAGTTCATTCTGTACTCACACATGTGTATCGCCTTGGCAGCTAAGTTGAATATGATTATAATCTGTGTGCATTTCTTTATGTTTCTGATATTTATAAATTAATCCTGTGCGACACATAGGTCTATTGAGGAATCAATTTTGCTGGAAGCGACCAAATAGAAGGAAAATATAAAATTAAATTCAGGAAGATCAAAATGATATATAAAATGGCATTATACATAAAATATATACCTTTATACAAAATAAAAGAACACATGAATAACATACTATCTTATATAAGACACCACAATTTCAAATGAAATGTAATGAAATAATTAATTGTATGTTTTACTTTTTTCTTATTTCAGATCATGTTTGGCAAGTCGTAGTTAAAAAAAAAGGCATTTCTGAAAAAGCGGGTATCACTGGAAATTATCATTGCTGTTTAACCTTCAGATCTTTGACTTTTATGTGTTTTGGCCCAGACAAAATTCAAAATGGAGCTAACCGAATACCAAAAGTTGAGATTCTATTAACGACGATTAGACGGTAACATTCCACTGAAATATTATAAATATAATGATCAAGTATAAATGATATGTATTTACATATCCTTATATAACGGCCGAGTACGTTAAGACTAAGATTATTAAAAACGTTTGGAGGCGAAATCACTTTTTTAGACTTTAATAAAATACTGCGAAGCGCTTAAATTGTATATTATACCACTCTTCATGTTATTAAGTATATTAGCAAGATTTTCATTATTATTTTAAATTTTAGATGCGGACACGCTTTCCCACAGTGTATATTTTTTATGGAACTTGGCCGACAAAGTGTACTGGGTTCTGGTGAGTTGTGGATGGAAACTGAAGACGCAGCCACTTCTAGGAATATGCACGATATGATACTGAGGTAAATGTTGTTTCAGTCTTATTTCTTTCTGTTTTGTTTCCTTCTGGACAGTGTCAGAAACGAGTAATCTAAGTTTTTGTTGTATTTTTTTGTTTCACTCTTATAATTGCTGAGTACTGAAAAAAGTTTGCTAAATTAAATAAAAACTCATTATAATAGATTTAAAATCTAAAGCCAAAATGTAGTTCTTACCCATTCTGTAAACTCATTTATGACAGACTGTATGTCTACACGATACACCCAAAACATACCCAAATGTACAAGTTGACCGAATTCTGACACTTTAAATAGTCTACATACATATATAGTTGTGAACATATTTTAAGTTAACATAACCCATAGAAAATAACGTTTCCGACCCCATAAAGTATATATATTCTTTATCTGCATTAGTAGCCACATCGATAGGACTATGTCCGTCTATTCGCCTGTCCGCATTGCATTTGTTTTAGATCTTTATAAGCTACGTGAATAAAACTCACAGGATTCTGTTTCTTAATCGAATATGCTGATCAAGCTTCAAAATTTTTTCTTGTGAGAAAAACTTTTTTTTTTTAAACTATCTTAACCAAATTTGGTATACAGACTTTCGCACCACACCAGTATGTTTGAATCAGACCGAATAATAAATACCGAAGTAAATCAATAAAAACAACTTCCAGAAGCAACCATTAATATTAATATACATACATACATACTTGTATACAAACACGTGCTTGACAAAAAACTTCATTTTTCACATCATCCTAAGCAGTTTTATAACTTTATAAATACTAAACGTAAGACGTCCTTAATTCCATACTGCTTAAGTTTCGAAAATAAATCACAATTTTCACTGATATTAATCACACCAAATGAAAATCGAATCTGTGTAAAAGCAGTTTCTACTTTTTGCTCTTCGTAGTCTACTACTACTAGAAGCTATATTCCCTTATTCCTTTATTGTGATTGCAATGGACTTTATCGACTGATCAGTTCATAGATCTGTGTTTGTTTTTCCTACACTATAAGCTTCAATTCTTTCCTATCTAGCTCATAAGTAGCTGTAGTTTTCGTTTGTTTGTGATCGCCGTCGTGGGGTTCGTTATGATGCTGGCGGCCCTTAGTCTGTTGGGCGAGAGGAGTAGTCAAATATTGCACCCTTTGGGGTTAGCGCGAAAAAATTTTTTTTATTATATTATATGTATTAAGAATATATGTATATTATGAATACTTGTTTCTGTTTTTGTTCTTGAAGAATAATATGAATAATATTAATTATTAATATAAAAATATATGAAACAAATACTTACATATATAAGTGGTAATTCAGTTAAAACGCGACAAACTTTAAATCACAATACAAAAAATGGCAAGAGAAAGTCTGATGCCAGGAGGTGCCTCATCTCTTTTCAGAGAGCTATGTTTCCTGCAGGTTCTTGCTTTGAATCTGGATTCAGGAATAAGCATGGCCACGGTCTGAATGTGGTAAATCTGGATCGGAATGGATGAACTCGATACTGATAGAGCGTATATGCTGCTGCCACACGCAGTTGGGATGACGATTAGAACGGGCGACCGACGCATCAGTTTATACCGGAAGTACGCATTGTTTTCAGCTGGAATGACTGGCCATAGATTTTCTTAATGAATTTATGCATCAGAGAGTTATGAGTGCGGCGTCCGCTTGACTATGCGGTACTAAGTGCGATGACTGGCAGCATGTGTTAGTTGGCTGTCCACTCTATGCAGATTTGCGAGACCTCGACGAACTTGGTGGAGACACCAGAGCAGCTGGAGATCCTGGATACGTTTGCGAGAGCGGTGTTTGCAAGGCGGCGTGGCATGCACCACTGTGCAGCTACAGTGAAGTAACCAGTGCCGGGCTGATGATAGCCGAAACTGGTAGTTGAGTGCAACTTGTTTCATGAGAGGCCTTACCAGAGCGCCTTCGGGATGACTCATTCCATGTTCATCGTCCACAAAAATGGCGAGTAGCTTCGGGTGCCAACAGGGAACTAAAGCTCTTAATTTGGTACTACGCGACGGGATAGTGGCCCATTTGCTAGCCCAATAGTGACTGGTCCCCTTGAGTTAGATCGTTGTGGTTGTTGGTTGATGGCCAATTGAAGGAAGATCCTTTTAGCTCGGCGTGGTGTTGCGTTTCAACCGGATGTTGTACCCATTGAGGTACAACAAATTCGACTGTCCCAATATATATGATTCTTGTTTCGACTGCTGTACAGTGTGGACGTGCCTGTAGAGTGAATGCGAATCTTAGTATGGAGGAGAATCGAACATAGAATGGAAAAAACCCAAGGGCAAAAAATCCAGAGAAATAACTATAACAAGCTTACAAGTTGTTTCGAAATAAACAAGTAGATTAACCGTCGGAATAACGATGACTTGTTTACAGGTTTCAACTGCGTGTGATTTGTGGATGTACCCGTCTTTCGTGTTAGTTGTACGGAACATTCGCACCGTTTGTTATTCTCATTCTCATACCGTCCAGTATTATGAGATTGTAAAAGTTAATTTTAACCAAATCTAATTGTCACTTGTCCTGACATATATATATTTATGCACATACAGATTAATTTTTATATAAATCGAAATATTCCTCTATAATATTTTCGCAGTATAATACTACTGTGATTTAAAGGTAAGAGTGACCACCCTCGACGACAGTTCCCTTTTAATCCCGCTGTCAACATGACGATAGAAACCAATATCTCATATATGCAGTGTCATATACTGCAAACCCTTCATCTAACCCGTCTGGACAACAGTTTTACAAAATACCAACAGTCAATCTTCAGATTTTTTTTACAAAATTTATTTTATTTTATTCCATTTCCATGTTTTATTATTGATGTTTTTTAGTTTAGCTGTTTGATCATTATTACGACGAGCCATTCATTTCCCGGGATGGCACTCGATACCATCTATAGTTAAGCTTCCAATTGAATCCCTCCCATTTTGAGTCGGATGCTGTGATATTGTCTCATTCACTATAACATCAATGATGGATCAAAGAGCAGTCCAACGATTTTGCAACATTTTGGCCAAAATTGGCTCCAGCCAACCCTGAGTGCACTCAAAATGCAAAAGACTTGATTAATCCCGAACCTTTCTCAATTTAGCCTTCTAAATTTTTTCCAAGCTTTCACTGGCATCATCCACCGAGATGATCTCTTTGAGTAAAGATCGTGGATATCGATTGAGGACACTCCAAACATTATGCAACATTGTTGTCCATGCCTCATTATGGAAAACAACGACAATTGATGTGGTGGGCAGCTTGGAGGCATAATGTTTGCGGCGAGAGTGTTCATGCCGTACATCTCTTAGGGATCGATTTAGTGTGAGATTATTGTTTGGTTATCATCCTTTAACGCCCAGCATTGGGTATCTCAACATCATATTTGCCAGCTTCTTTAACACTCTATACAGTCTGAATATCGGGTAACTAGCACAAAATCAAATATGACCCAAACTAATGAGGTTAATAGGATAATGCGGCAGGTATTTGAACGTATGAGTCCGCGCATTTTCCGCGTAGAGCTTAGAAACGATTTATGGATTTAGACTTGTCTACGAGTCGCGACCACTATTAATTCGTACGGCAAACTGATAAGAAAAATTTCACCACTATTAATTCGTACGGTGTACATATTTAACGCACCGTACGAATTAAAAGTGGTAAAATTTTTATCAGCTAAGCAAAGCTTTCAATGAAATTATTGTTTTCGTTGTTATTGTAGAAGTACAACAAAAATTTGTTGCTCTAACATTAGGAAAATAAAATTATCTTTCAGAAATAAATAGGTGTGCATGTGTTATCCACTTTAATATTGAAAATATCGACTATTAAACATTGCATTTCGGTAAAAAAGCTTGCCGTACAAACTAATAGTGGTCGGGGCTCGTATATCAACATATGGGCAATTCTCTAAAGTCGAATGTGACGTTCGTACGCATTCAAAGTAAAAAAAATCAAATGCCAAAATATTTTTTTATTTCGACAAATAGTGGATCTATAGGTATTGATAAGCACTATAATTGGTGATAAGGGTGATTTTGGCCAAGCGCTCGTTTTCGAGAAAATTAAAAAAAACCAACGAGTTCGCACGCTACAAAAACAGAAGTCACGAAAAGTTCAACCTCAGATGTTAGCGAAACCTTAAAAAATAATTTCTTGAAAATAATTTTAAATTATTAGAAATTGATGCATCTTAGTAATGTTTTTTATTTGATTCAAAAATATTGAGTAGTTTATTTTTAATTCAGTTTTAATCAGGATCGCACGTGACAGGTCGAACGTGACATTTTTTCCACCATACATTCTTTTTTTACTTTTTTTGTATTTATTTTCATTATTCTTTACTTTTTCTCTAAACAGTTTGCATTTTTCACTGTTTGGTATAATCATCTACAAGAAAAAAAAAATTATATTTTTAATATCGTTACTCACAACATGAATTTCAAATTCACTTTAGCTTGTTAAAATTTGTTATTTTCCTTACTACGGTGTCGCACGCTACACACTTTAAATTAACCACTCCGGTCAAACAGATTGATATCTTCGAGTTAAATTGATTTTATTAAATTTGCAATACGAATGTATGTGTGCTAATGAATTTTCATGCTAGTTGCACAAATACTTTTGACTTAATGATAACAAAACCTATTTATCGAGGTCGCACGTGACATCGAAATATACGATGGATTTAACTCTTTGAACAGAAAGAAAGATTTTAAAATGCAAATTACATTTCGTAGTGGCTCTCTTTAAGAACATAAATAAAAACAAAATCTGGAATAGAAATACTCAAAACAGAACTTTTGCACTTGTTCGGCTTGAGTGTCAATATTTCGAGATGTGTTATAGATAAATGTAAAATTGTTTTATAATGATTAAATTTAATATATTCGTTATAAAAAAATGCAAGAACAACATGCTTTCAGTGAGTTTGAATTTCTTAGCTGTGGTTGACCTTTCTGGAGAATTGCCCATATGTTAAATCAACTGACAATTAGATGATGCAAGTTTATTGTTATGATATTGAGATTAAAATATTTAATATTTTTCTTATTTCTGTAGTGCTCCTTTTATATATTATATAATGTGCGATAATCTCTTCTTCATTTTAACTATATCATCATGTTCCTCTAGGTAGATTCCATATGAGGTTATGTTTCAATGTTATTATGGTGACAATCAATTGAATTCTTTAATTTCAAAAATGTGTTATTTTATTTAGTTGCTTATGTTTATCGTTATCAGCACACTTTTGTTGCTCGCATACCGGAAGTTAGTGCATCCTTTTTTTCGATAAGTCTTTTTTTTGTCGATATATGTATTTGTTATACAGCTTATCGTCAGCTGTGATTCGCCCATAACCTCTTGCTAGGAACGCTTTCTACATACTGGTGTACATACTGCTTCAATCTTTTATTTGATTCAATATTTTAAGATCCTTCCCGATGCAAAATGTGCCTTGATCCCCAATAATTCTAATTGGTACATCGAAAAGGGATATCGATGACATAAAGACATTAGTGTACCTTTCGTTATTAATATTTCTCGTGTGATGTAAATAAACAATCTTGGAGAATTCGTCGATTTGAACTATAATATACTCCTTCTTATCAGAATTTTCGCTCAATTTGTCAGTAATATCAGTGTCCAAAGTCTGCGACGGTATGTTCACATTAGGAATTGGATAAAGCACCGGCTGTATGTTTGCATATACACCCACCAACCGTGGACTATATATGTAGATAGTGGCGAAAATGTTTCAATGCATTAATAATGTTAGCTTCTCCAGTTCATATGAATGATATCGAGACTTTGAAACATACGTTCTTTTACTAAAATAATCAACGTCGCAAAGTTTTTTGTTGATTTTATTTAACAAAATCAGGCAATAACCAGCGCCGGTATATTAATCAATGGACGCTGAGGGTCTAAGATAATTAACGTATTTATAAGTTTCTAACGAATTTGTTAATGCTTCAATATTAAATATTTTGGGTGTTAAACATTAGTTGAATTGTTTGTGAAACTCTGGCATAAATTACCAAAACTAAATGAGCACACCACACGCCCAACCAACCAATACGCGGGAAGAAATTTACAAAACACAGCCAAGAATACGAATTTTATATCTAGTTACGGGCTAAATAGAACAGAATATAAGTTTTTGTAAACAAAAATAGAGTTCAAAACTGATTACACTGTAAAGGCGATTGTATCAATGGATTTGAAAAGCCTCATGCAACGCATAGTAGTTAGTAGAACAGCGTAAAAGAGATAAGGGTATATAATTTCTGGTACAGAAATTGTATACGAATTGGTATACGACTGTATACCTACCACCATTAGGGAACTTGTGCATGAAGATAACGTGAAGCATTATTCTACTATTAGTAAGGAAAGACAGGTAAAGTAAAAGAAGTCTACTAGAATATGATGACAAATTGATATTTCGATACCAGTTCAGGCCGGGAAGAGCAAAGAGGAACTGTTGTCAGACAGATTCAATTTTTGCTTGGCGTGGAGATCTTATAACAAACACAAGAACTCCCATACCTTTGTCAACAGTAGTGGAAATATGAAACTTGAAAATAAACGGTCCATAAGGACAGCCAAATCATTTATCTCACCGCGACGTTTCAAAGGTATATTATTAAGAAAGTACGTTACTAGCTTATTCTTTCAACAGATTGATCTTCTTTATACAATTGTACAGACATGGATCTAGTTGTTTCTATGTTTTATAATATCCTATGTTCGCTTCTTTGGGTTTGTGTCGCACACAAGACTCCGGTGTTATCTTCTAGACCTCCCTTGTTTTCTCTTGAGTTATCGAACTTAAAAAAATCTAGATATGTTAGAAAATAATCTGATTTCCCTTTTTACGTAGTTGGTCATTCGAATTTTATAATGGTGTAACACGCAATGCTATAAAGATTACCTTCAGCGCTGCAAATTCAAGTTCTTCCGTAATCCAAAACAGTTCTACAACTTTGTCAATACCAAAAACGTAAAAAAAACCATCTCGTATTTTTTTGAAAACAATACAGCGGTCACTGATAAAGCATTGCTGATTTGTTTGCTTTTCAAAACAGAATATCGTGCAAATCTTCCGTATTCTTACCAGTTAAAAAAGTCTATTTGTATTTGTATTCGACCGTGGTGCTTCGAAAGCATTTAAAGCCTGCTTCATGTGGCAACCGAGTCGCTAGAGCAACGTAGAACTGCCAATTCTGAGAGGTACGCTGCCATTTGTTTGCCGGAGGTCTTCGGAGAAATTCGCAAAACCAAACAATGACTTCCATTTATTTCCCCACATAAAAAAAAACAATTTACGAGTACCGAAGAAGCAGTTGAATAGTTCACAGACCATATTTAGAAGGTGTCTCAAAAGGAGTGGAAAATTGATATGACTGCTGTTATTATTTGAGAAACAATAAAGCCATTTTCATTTAAAATATTTTGTTCTTATTGGATATGACCATGTATCTTATTAATTGTTCTAAATAAGAATACTACTAACTACTAAGAATACATTTAAAGTTGCTTGAAAGTGGGCTAAAATTTTATACTACATGGTGGAGTCGCTGCTCTACCTCTAATGGTCTTTGAGATCTAGGTGTTCGTATGGTCTACCTGTTATATACATTTTGGCGACTTTAATATATCCTTTTACCCTATTGGGTACACAGATTGTCCAAAAGGAAAAACTCAATAATATAATAAAAACGGAAATGATTTAATATATCCTTTTACCCTATTGGGTACACAGATTGTCCAAGAGGAAAAACTCAATAATATAATAAAAACGGAAATGATTTTGTAAGGTTGGCAATATTTCCATTAGTGGAAATCAAGTGGTAGTATAATCTAAGTAAGATAAGTCATTAAGTTATCTGACTGTTATTTTGTTAGTTAAGTAGAAAGAAATTAATTAAAGATGTCCTCTGAAACTAATAATTTGTCAGAGATGAAATGGAGAATTGCAGTGTATTGCTTAAGTCCAGTAATGACTTATTCGCCGACGTTTGTTTGCTTTTCGCTCTATTTGATGACCCTTGTGTCTCTCTCTATTCTACTCTTCCACTGTTCCATTGTGGCTTCTTTCTTGTAATTTTGTCGAGTTCAGCTAGGCGCTAAGTCCTGAGTCTTATAGTCATGACTTTCAACGCGACACTCATGCAAGTCACATTAGACTGGGATAATATATGTCGTTCTTGGTGCGACAAGGTCGACAAAGTAAACAGTCAAATAATGGAAAGCTACTTGAACAGACACAAAACTCGGTACGCGATATACACCGTCAAATACACCTTCAGAAGATAACATGGAAGGCGGAAAAGATAATTGTCTAGAGAATCAACTTAATTTGCCACTTGGGTCTCCAAGCGATCCAATGAAAGAGGTGAAGATGTCCACGGTGGTCCTGTCGAATCTTGCAGGCTCGCCTCTAGCCTGTCCAAAACGCAAAAAGCTGGAAGGGAACATCCCATGTCTTGCCCTATAGGATAACGCAAGACCATTTCTTATTCGTCACCACAGACCCACCTGTAAAAGCGGCTCTTAAAAAGGGAAGTTTTATCTCACGATTAATTGGTGTTACCTGTATAGTAGCATTTCACTCTTATATTCGTTACTTTGATTACGTTCTTAACGATTGTATTCCGCTCGCAAAATCGGTTGCGTCTAACAGTCCCTGTGCAATTTAAGATTTGTTGAAAATGAGGATTATAAAAAACCAAGTCGTCTAGCAGATTTCCTTAATGATGTCACTCGCTATAACCGTAGAATAGAAAATCCAATTAAGATTATCTTCAACGTTGTATACTTAATTTTTATATTTTTCATGCGATCCTTAGCATTTTATAAGCACAGACTATCCAAAAATATCTTTTATTTTCATCTTCCATTTATCCGTTTTTCCACAAACTCCCACATAATTGGACACCTCGATTTTAGACTTTGAAGTTTTAAACTAGAGAGGAATCTCAAAGTTGTCTGCTGCTCCGAAGACTTTAAATATATAACTTCTTAATTACAACACTTCTGTAGCTTTATTGTTTCATATTCCCAAAATGGATTCATTAACATAGATCAATTGAATAAACTTGGCCTCCCTGGCTTTGCTTAGTTGGATGTATATCTAGCTATTTGTGCACAGAGTGTCCTAAATTAAAAATTCACTATCAAAGACCAAAGAGTTATCCAAGTGACCTCGTTGGTGGCACTGAGATTATTGCTGGTACCCTTTTATTCATGATATTTTCTTTAACCTTTTCTGCCTTAGTACCTTAGTTTTAATGATCGAAGTTATCCAAGTCGGCTACAAGCTAATCTTCAAAATTTTCAGAGTAAATGCGAAATGAACTTATTAAACCTGCTTCATGTACATAAATATATTTTAAGAGAGTCACCGACTATCCTTTTTCGAGTGCGAACGTGGATGTCTTTTCTATCGCCAGTGCCTTTTTTCCATTTTCCTTTAATATTCTCTTCTTAGACACAGTTAATACCGTTTAATTTTTTCTAACCATGCCCCCCCCCCCATTTAGGGGATAACCGCTTTGCTAGTCTTAGCGTTAGCCCCAAACCCAAAAAAAAGACGATATCAAAAGTTTCCAGAGGAATTCCCTGATTTACCTGAATCTACCCAACAAAATCCCCGATTCATAATCATAACATCAAAAAACACTGACAAACCGATGTCGGAGTTTTCATGTTTCGCAGTACATCGAGCTCTTAATGTCATAAGTAATGACGTCAATTCCATCGCCTCCCTTCGCGACGGCAACCTCTTAATGCTAATAAAGTCAAAGCAAATCGCCGAGAAATTCATTAAAGTTACCAATTTGCCTGGCATCTGCGATGTCGAATGCAAACTCCACAATACTCCAAACTTTGTGAAAGGTACTATTTACTCTCCCTATCTCATAAATGTCCCCACTCAGTTTTCAAGTTTTCCAGAAAAATCGATGGCAATACAAAACCTTCTGGCGTAATTTTGATCACTTTTGATCTTTACAGCTTACCAAGAACACACACTCAAAATAAAGACTACGAAAAAATGTAGTATGCGAGAAGCTCGTATTATTCGAAAACAACAACAACCAAACATTACAGTAAATTCTTCTACTTCGTATGCTGCTGTCATAGCAAACAGCCCGCCCTACTCCCCATGGAGCCACCAAACCAACAACTTTAGTTTGCGATAAGCAAGCTACAACAAACTATGCTGAACCCCAAACCTCTTCATAAATCCCAACACCTTACAAAAACACTAAAATCTCTCTTACAAACGACACAACAAAATCTCGTGCTCTTGGATTGGCAGCACAAGAAAATCTGAAACCTAATCACAAAAACTACTTATCTAATTCAAACGAATCAATTAAATCAATCTACTCTCCCTACTACTCTATCCCTTCAACAGAAAGCAAATTACAAAACTCTGATGCATCAATAAAGGATTCGGACTCATAGTCAGGATCAAGCCCATTGATATACCAATTTCTTGTAAACGTACAACATTGCTCCAGAATCTTTCGATGTCCATTAAAATTTTACAATGGAACATAAACGGTATCCACAATAACTATAATGAACATATACTGGCTACTTCTACAACTTCCCACAAAACACATCGGCCAAACAAGGTATCGGTGTACTTATCAAACGGAATATCCCTCACACGTGCAACCACATCAAATCTCCCAACAACTTTATCTAGATAGTAATATCAACATAATGAATACATATATCCCACTATGTCACGGCTTTAAAAATAACAACATATCGGATATATTAGACCAATTTCAATTTCAATATTTTTGAGGGACTTTAATTCGTGGAGCCTCCTTTGGGGATCTCCGAAAATTAATGCCAGAGGCGAAAAAATTGATTGTGCAATCTCTCGGAAAAATTTAGTTATCCTTAACGATGGGTCTGCACGCATCTATCAACTAGAGGCCTGCACGAGTACACTCATTAACGATAGTCTTTCAAATATTTAGAAATTTTCGTGTATTTTGTTCGTTAAATTGCTTCCAAACGAATGAAACGAGTTGCAAAGTCCCGAAGTATCTTTTTTTGCCTAAACGCCGAACAAACGAAATCTGCGAAAAAAACAAACCAAACGAAACAAGTAGAAGGACAAACGAAGCAAATGAGTACGGGACGTCTTTCAAGTATTTTCGGTACCTTCAAGTATTCGCGGGAATTCATATGCACACATATTTTTATAAAATCAATTTATTTTCAGCTGTTACATATCGTATAAGTATATCGAGTCTGAGCCGAACGAAATATTTAAATGATGTGATACATGTATATGTATATGTAATCACTTATTTACAAATTTGCTTCACATCTCAATGATATCAACACAAATTACCCACAGGTGTAGCTGGTCCATCATCCATAACCCCCATGGCAGCGATCACTTTCCGATAACCATTGAAATCTCCGTACATTTCAGCCCCGATATGACCCCACCGCTGACGAAGTACAAAAACGATCTGGCAAATTGGGGTCTCTTTGAAAACAAATGCTCGAAGTTAGCCGAAAATACACTTATTAACATTACCCGTGTCCTAATGCTCTACAAAATCGAATACGGCCTTCCTATTTTCGGATGGTTCGCAAAGCCTCACATCAAAAAAATACAATCACCATATCACGGGAGAATCTGGGCTACCCAGCATTTCGGATCGCATCGAGGAAACAACCATGCAGCTAATCCCAAAGTTATACACCACAGACAACAACCTACTACATAAAGCCTTCACTGTGATTTTCAAAAAAAAAAAAAATCGAAACACAACTGTTTGTCAACTCTCAGGCGCTGCGCCAATTACAGCATACAGCTTGGCTTACCTTCACCTAAGTCTTATCGGTCCAACAAACCGGCATATTGGTCCTGTGATAAACCCGCCGTCAACATTAGCCTACATAACTGCACAAAAAGCAAAACCGGCAGTACGGAATTGCTGTCTCGCTTTCTATGCGAAAAAGACAAACTCGGAGATAAAGCTTGGCTTTACACAGACGGGTCCAGCCTTATTATTTTAATATTATTATTTTAATAACACACCACTTGACCGTTTAAACGAGATTATTGATTTGGGTGCAATCAGAAAGCAAAAGTTAAGCTTCACTCCTCATGTTTTTGTCTCAGTCAGTAAAGCCATGACTGTTCTTGCTTTGCTAAATGGTCGATGGTCGAGAGAATTTTTTTCACCTTACTAGTCCACACTATTCCAGAATACGGATCATGTATATGTATCACATCAATTAAAATTTAATTAGTTAAAAAGCAGTTTCTGCTTTTACTCTTCGTGGCTCAATGCCACTTTGTTATCATAGTCTAGTACACATCACCAAATTTGCCATCCCTTATTACTTAACCGTAGAGTAATGCTTGGTACTGTCTTAACTCCTATTATTCTATCTGTTCCATGTAGAATAAGTATCTTATCTTTAACACATTATGCCTCTAACTATGCCTTAAATGTACCTTTTAGACTGTTTTGCTCTGGGTATAGAGACTTTTCCATTTCCATGCTAAAAATTTGCTAGAGTTCGCGCTTAACAGGTATTATTCTGGTGTTGCTTCAGCCGCTTGAACATATTAAGCATTGTAGCCATCAACGTCTATTATCTGCAGAGACGTAAATTTGTTGTGTATACGGATTGAAATTTTTCAATCTAACAAATTAGATTGGACTCCGAGAGTATATCATAGTTGGTGGGTGCTTTTATAGTCATTTGATTTGGATGTGGAATATACATAGAGTAGAACAAGCAATTCGTTCTGTTGGTTATTTTATGATTTTGATATACTAGAATCAGAGATACGAACAAAATCAAGAAACAATGAATGTCAAAATACTGTCAGTTATTTTAGCCCATTAAAATTTCTAATTGTATGATAGCTAGACTTTTAAGCTTATTGCAAATAATAACAGAATAATTATGAAGAATGATGGAAATGGTAAACTAGGCAATACTTAGAGAAAGAGTTATCAAAATATTGCAAATAATCCATATATAGCTAAGCCAAAACTGGTAAAACATAATGCAGAAAATCACACGTTAGTAACAAATGAAGAGCGTCATTGAACTAAGCTTGCTACAAATAAGCTTGGGTCGCTTGAGTTGATTGAAGCATTAGATGGAAATACATTATTAAAGTCATTAACAAGAAAGCAACATATAAATATTCACATGAATTTTTAATGTAGCAGATAGTTGAACAGCTATCTGAGAATGATGACGGTTCTCTCTATATTGGATGGTGCAATAATAAGGGAGAACCTCAAAAAGAAGAATAAAGATCGTACCATAACAGACGAGACTTGTTATATACTCGACACTGAAATACGTAAGCGGAACTTCAAAAACGTCAAGATATTTTAGAAGAAACAAAATAGTCTACTTGTGAGTCAAAATCAATTCATACATAATAAAAGATTGACAATATTTTTTTTTTTGAAGTGTGAGAATTGCTAAATTCTTTTGACTATCTCTTAACAAATCAAAGAACATCCATTGGTTTACCACCAATTGTGGAAGGTGGGAGTTGAAAGTCAATTTATGGTCCATGAGTGCACCCAAATCGTTCATTACATTAAGTTCTAATGGAGAATTATTTAGGAAATAGGTTATAAGTTGAGGACAGTTCCTATTAAAAGTCATAAACTTACACTTTGCGGTGTTTAAATTTAAACGATTGTGTTGATACCAACACTGAAAATTGTTAAGGTCAGTCTGTAATCGACTGGGCGAAACCATTTCTTTGAAACTAAGGCATAGCTTAACATCGTCAGCATACATTAGAGAATGTAGCACGATGGAGGGATGATCGTTGATAAAGAGGGTAAAGAGCAGCGGACCCGATGACTACCATCTCCGACTATATAAAGTATATAAAGCCGGGTCGATATGACCATGTCCGTCGGTCCGTCTGTCTGGATCAACAGCTTCTCCTCCGAGACCATAAGAGCTACAGAGCTGAAATTTTCAGCATAGGCTCCTTTTTGCTGCAGGCATTGTATATCTCGGAATTATTCCGATCGGACGGCTATATCATATAGTTCCCATAGGACCGATCGGTCATGAATAAGGTTTATCCTTAATAACTCTGTTGTTTTTCATCCGAATGCCACGAAATTTGATATTTATGAGTTTAATATGCTTCTTGATACTTCAACCATGTTTGATCTGAATCGGACGACTATATCATATAGCTCCCATAGGAACGATCGGTCATGAATAAGGTTTATCCTTAATAACTCTGTTGTTTTTCAACCGAATGCCACGAAATTTGATATTTGTGAGTTTAATATACTTCTTAATACTTCAATCAAGTTTTATCAGAATTGGTTGGCTATATCATATAGCTGCTATAGGAACAATCGGTACAAAAAAAAATTTTGAATTTGTAAATTTGGTATGTTTAATTTACAATAATGCTTCTGGTGAATTATATAGAGAAAATTTGCAAGGGTATACGAACTTCGGCACGGTCGAAGTTAGTCCATCTTTCTAGTTATACTTATAATATCTTGGTTTGATGTTTCGTAAGTTAAACAACTCCCGATTGAACCAGGGTGGTCTGTTTGACCGATTTCCCTAGAGGAATAAAACTTCAAAAACAGAGTCAAGCACACTTTAAAAGTTTTGAATGGCGGTGTGTGCAATGTTACAAATATTACCAATCATTATTAAAAATATGAACTGACAAAATCAAATTGCCAAGTCGGACAAACGTGGGATACACGAACAGGTAACAGGTGCAAAAGGACTTAAACATGATCTTAACACTGATAAATTCGATTTCATGAGTGAAAGATGATTGCATTAATTCGGATGGAAGGGCTGCATCGACAGCAGTTAACACATCCCACACCATTGCGGATTGTACGATCTCTTCTATAAATTGCATAATTTGTACAAAGAACTGAAGCATGGGGAATGTCTGGCTTCAACCACGTCTCAGTTAAAGCAAGAATATCAAAATTAAAGGATACGATGTCTACATTGAATTTAGACAGCTTAGATCTTAGCCCTATAACACTGATAGGCCAGAGTGAGGGATGAGATTAGTTTTTTGGCATGCCAGCAGATGCAGACGTGCCGGAAGATGAAGATGAAGGAAAAGCTTTAGGTTTGTTAATAGATGAAGAAGAAGCAAAAGGCAGATAAATCGGAGCCCGAGTTGTCTTTTTTGGTGTATGGTCTTCTACTATTACATGTTCCGGACAAAGATTACTTATGCAGACTTGTTCAAAAGGATTAGGCGGACCTTATTTTAAAGGACGAAACGTCACGGGTATATGAAATCTTAGATTTTTTAATCATTAAATTTAAGGCATGAATTTGTGTCTAAAAGTTCTTGTGGTATTAGGGTGAAGTCTCGAAACAAATATTTGTTTTTTTGGTGGAATACCGGCGTGTGAACTCGACAAACTGACGGGCGTAACAGCCAGTGCTTAATGAGCTCCTATCGTCTGTATTTGGTTGGAAATATCCCTAGCAGAGGATGTTCGCTTCTCGGAAACTACACCTGCTATCTTTGTAGCATGAGGAACACCAAAACTAGGGGAAATATCAATGGAATCCACACCAACAGATGGTATCGTACTAACAATGCATTACGTTGTCAGACAGCCAGAAAGTGATAAATCATCCTGGTATTTCTGGGGATGTGTTTATGCTAATTTTATAAATTTTTTATTTATATGAATATTAATAAAAGAATAAATAAATTAACCAAAAGGAGAATTTGAAGAAAAATATAGACGGATGGGGTAAATTTGAACGATACGAAGTTTGTATTGCAGATTGCCTCCTTATAATTTACCATAACCATTAAGTAATATACAAGGGCTGCTGTTTATATTTCGAGAATAGCTAATAAGAGCAAGCAAATTTCTATAAATTCCAAATTTACAAGTTCAATATTTTGTGTCTATAGCTTCAGAAACAAAAATTTTTTCATACATATTTTTGTACCGATGGCAGCTATATGATATTGTCAACCGATTCTGATAAAACTTGGTTGAAGTATAAAGTATATTAAACTGACAAATGCTAAATTTCGTCGCATTCGCTTAAAAAACTATAAAGTTATTAAGGTTAAACCTTATTCATGACCGATCGTTCCTGTAGGAGCTTTACAATATTGTCGTCCGATCGAGATGATTCCGAATATACAATGCCTGATGCAAAAAGAAGCTATTATATTGAGATTTTTCCAGTTTTCTTACCGAATTCATAATAATACGGAGATGAAATAAAAATTAGAATTAGAAATCATATATCCGTTTTGGATTGATCAATTCGTTTGTTGCGATTGTCGATAGCTTTATTCGTCATTGATAGTTTTATTCATTTTTATTCGACTTGTAACGCGAGCAGAACCTTCTGTCGGTTTATCTCTACTTGTACTGCTTCTTCTTTTTTCCATTTGCTCAATGGCTAAGATTGGTTAATCGGTCGGAACCAACTCGGTCATTGAATCGCACCAATAAAATAACCATTTGTACCACTTTTTGTGCGATTTTTACGTATAGTTTCTGTTCCAAATATACCCGGTTCCTTCAACGACATCACAACACAACAGAGGTTTCTGCAAACGTAAACATTTTCAGGCTCGCTTTATGAGTCTTAGAGCTGGATCAGATTGCTTACAAGACAAGACGATCGACCTGTAAAAAAAATGAAATTTAAAGTAACATTCAAAAAATCGTTTCCGACCCCATAAAGTATATATTCTTTATCAGCATCAATGCCGAGTCGATATGATGATGTTCGTCTGTCAGTCTGTCTGTTTCTTCGCAGCTTTTCGAACTTCAATTTTCAGCTACGTGAATAAAAGTCATATTTTGTTCATTGATCATTTATCCAAATTAAGTTTGAGAATGGGTCGAATCGGACAACTATTACAGGGTATAAAATCAGGGTACCTCGGTCAAAATTGGTATTGTTCACACAGATCTTGTGAGAAAAACTTTTTTTGAGCTAACCCAACCAAATTTGGTATACAGATGGTAATTCTGCAAGGGTATACAAATTTCGGATCGGCCGAAGTTAGCTTCTTTGTTTAACCATAAGGAAACGTTGTTTTTTTTTCAAACTAGTAGAAATTGTGGCAATTTTGAAACACCCAAGTACAAAAAATATGTACAAGCATAACTGTATATTCTCTAGTATATTTTTCCTTTGTGCCATGTTCTTGTAGCTCATGCGAATCTGTTTGTGACTCGAGTCATTAAATCGGCGATTTCCAAAGCATTTTCTTCATAACAAATGGTCGTTTTCTCCACTTAAATGGGTAAATTTTTTCAAAACAAATATCCACTGTAACAAATGATTTCAACTTGATTTCAAATTGATTGGCGCATCTTTGCATACCTCAGTTCCTTATTGAGTTTGAAACATTTTATTTTGGCTGTGGTGCCACGACTCTTTTAGTCAATTTTATTTTAAATTGACGGAAATTTCAATGAAGTTTGACTTTTTACAATACTTTCACTTGCTAAGGGGCATAACCAAGTAGGTTGGGATAGCTTACTAGTTTCGTTAATCATAATTTGGGACCTACAAGGAATTTTTCTAATTTAATGATCACTGACTATATTTATTTCAGTGCCATGTCTGCAAAAACTGAGCCGAACTTGAACATACTAAATGTTTATCAAGGAGGGAGATCTGACGTAGGCCCTGAACCAATGAGAAAACGATCTTCATCTGCAACTGAAGCATCTAAACCAATAAACATGTTACATAATCGCCCAAATACTCTTGATGTAAGGAATGGTATATCGCCCTATAATTATAGTAAGTTCATGTTACTGTAAATTAAAATTGTAAAAAAAATAATTCAACGTTTAAAAAACTGCTTTCGAAACGAAAGCTGGTGAGCTTCAAAGTTTTTTTGCAAGCAGAACCTTGCTGAAAGCGTATCTAAAAACGAGTTTTCAAGAATTTAGTTACAGGTTATATCCAGCTAGAAAAATATATGAAAATACAGTAGGGTAGTTTCATGACGTTTAAATTTTTAAATGTGGCAGCGCATGGATGAAAACTTCCACAACTTAAGCCATTGCAATGCACGTCATTAGGTTACATGAGACTTAAGTGGTTTCGTTTTAACTATGATCAAAATAAAAAATCTAAAAGTTGGAAATTTTTCCATATAACGTTTATTTATTGGTTGAATCTCTCGAATTCCGTATAACACTTATAGCAATATACTGTTAAATTAAAATCCTTTTAATAGGACACGTCTTGTTTGTTTTGTTTCTTTATCAAGAGTGTTCTCTTGGTTTTTTATTCAATTTTATATTTAGCTTATTACATATAGTATTCTAAGCTCTGCCGCTATATATGACCACCTGTTATATTGTATACTCTAAAATGCTGTGGGCATATGCTCATTTGACATACAATATACTACACCTCCCTTTTTTAAAAAAAATAACGTATTATATTATAGTTGTTTAATATAAAAATTATTATTATTTTTTTTATATATTTTATATATGTACTATGTTGTATATAAAAAAAATTTTTTGTTGCTTAACAAATTTTTTTTTTTTTTATTTTAAAATATATATATATTCTTATTCTTTTTTTGTTATTTATTAATCCGTTTTAGCCTATCCTTATGAACTCTTTATTTCCTATTTTTGTTATTCTTTATAATTATATTATTATTGTTTTCTATGCTAATGACCTCAAATGGTCCTATATAAGATTCTGATTTATGACCCGCTTCATTCTTTAGATAAACTTGGTCTCCTATTTCTATTTTAAAATCGAATACTTTCCTATCATTTATTTCATTTTGCTTAATTTTGTTTTTCTCCAAAAGTATTTGAGCTCTCTTATACGCGTTTTCTATCTAAAATTAACTTCTTTTGAATAATCTTATCTTATATATAGGTTCTATAGTATTTACGCTATTAAATTGTATTGGTAAGTTGTTTTGTCTACCAAATACTAGTTCATATGGACAATAATTATAAGTTACTTATGGTGTTTTGTTTAAACAATACACGAAATACTGTAACTATACGTCCCAATCAGTTTTATCTACTGAAATGTATGAGTGAGTGTACTTTGTCAAATCACTAATTAGAGTAATTGCGTATTTATTTCCATTTTCCGAACGTGGTAGTGGACCAATTGTGTCTACTATCACTCTGTCAAAAGCATATTGTGGATTTTCGGTTATTATCATAGGTGATCTTGTGTGTTTTGTCGTTTTCGACGTCAGGCATTTTGGACAGTTCTTTATGTAGTCTTTTACATGTTTAGTCATGTTTTTCCAATAATATTGTCTCTTTATTTTTGATATCGTTTTAGTTATACCTGTATGACCTCCTTGAATTGGATCGTCATTGAATGTAGACAAGATAGCTTTTTTTCTTCATCGTCGTGGATGAGAGTCACCGGCTTCAGTAGCGCTACTCTTAATGATTTTAAATTTTTATTGCCCATGTTTTTGAAAGTATCTATTGAAATTGATTCAAAGATCTTTTCGCTCGGTGCCACTTTTAGTTGGCTGATTTTAGATATACCGGCTTGCCATTCAAGCCTTTGGAAAAACTTTCCTAAGTCGAGAATTCTATTGGAGTATAAATCGGTACTTTGCGTACCTCGTCATTTGTAATGATTTCGTATACGTTGGGCTTAGAAGTTTGTTCAAGACTTTGCCTTGGCAATAGCTCTTTGTTTTGCATATGCAACTGGAAGTTGGAGTCCATTATAGTTTTGAGTTAAAACTGCTCCACGTGCTTGTTTGCTTGCATCTGTGATTATGCAAAATTCTTTGCTAAAATCTGGGTATTGTAATAAATTTGGTTGATTGAACAAGTTGAATTTTTAGGTATTGGAATGCCTTTTCACATTCTGTTGACCAATCAAATGGGACATTCTTGCTTGTTGAAAAAGACGTTATATTTCTTGAGTTTTCCTCAAGCTCAATTTTATAGAAACCTGACATTAAGTCAAGGCAAGAAAAATATTTAGCTCTTCCCAATTGATCAAGAATATCATCAATTCTGGGGAGCGGAATCTTATCTGACAGCAATTTTTTGTTTATTTGGCGATAGTCAATTACTAATCGCCATTTTTCTCTTTAGAGCTCGGAAGAGCTTTCTTCGGTACTAATAAAAGTGGGCTATTATAGGGTGACACAGACGGTTCTACAATATTTTGTTCAATTAACTTTCCAACTTGTCGCTGGATTTCTTCTGTTTGGCTATGCGGACATCGATAATTTTTTACGAATACTGGTTCATCATCCTTAAGTCTCAATTTTTGCTTATAGAAATTGTTTGTTGTGATTGGTTCGGTTTCAAGTCCGAACACATCACTATACTCGGTGCATATTTCTCCAAGTTGTTTTTTAAACAAAATGGGAAAATTTTTCTTTAATTTATTAATTACAGACTCTTTTCTATTGTCATTTAAATTTTGAACTACATCGTATTTCGAAAGTGATTCAAATTTTACGTTAATGCTTACTATTTGGCATGTATCTGTGGTATTTAAGAATCGGACATAAGTATTCTGGGCTGTTGCAATAGTGTTTGCAACATAAACACCCGGTTTAATTTCCTGATTTGGAATTAAAATGTTTTCTTCTGTTGAATACAACTCTATTTTGCGTATCACTTGTGATCTTGCTGGTAGAAGTGTGGAATTAGTACCAGAACTAAATGTTATTGGAACATATATATGATACGTAAGGTTTTGTGGTCTAATTACAAACCAATCCGCTGAACTAGTGTAATCTAATTTGCAATTAAATGTTTTTATGAAATCTAATCCTATTATTCTATCGCAAGGTATTGCGAAGTCTGAATGAAGTAAATGAATGTAAATGAAATTGTATAGAGTAATGTATTTGTCTGTTTGAAGTTCAATTGAGGCTAATCCTTTAGAGTTTATTACTCCATCTCCTATGCCTCGAACGTCTATAATTCTATTGGTTTGGATGTCATGAAAGACATTAGAATTTTCTTTTATAATTGTTGCAACATTTTTGAATGATACAAAATTGTTGAGACTTAAGTTGACAGTATATATTATACTATTTAACCTTGTGTATCTGGAGGAGTTTGGGAGTTTCCCGAAGTATCTTGGGCAATTCGGACATTCTAGTTATTGTTATTATTATAACTATTTCTGTTTTGGTTATTGCCTCGGTTGAAATTATTCCTACCGCGTCCACCTCTATTGTTGTTTCTGTTATTATTATTATTATTGGAATTGTAGCTACCTCGACTATTGCCTCTTCCTCTTTGGGAATAGTAACTACCCCCTTTATTATTGTGGGCTCGCTGAAGTATTACTTGCACTTCCAGTCATTTCTGTGCTGCAATGGATATATTTACCCATTACATCATTGAAAGTAACGAAGTTACCAGCTTCTAGTATTACTTTAAGTCTCTCATGCTCGCAATTTTTAGTCATTGCATAAATCGACTCGTCTGTGGCGAATTTTTCTGCACTGTTTGGGTCTGGGCCTTCATCAATAAAGGCTGCCTCCAATTGTTTTCGCAAATTGTCTATTTCGGTTGTATACTGGGAAGCAGTTTTGCCTTTTTGTCTAATATTCAATAACTTTGCCTTTAGTAATTTGGAAGATTCTCCTTTAATGTTATCTCTAAGCTTATTTATTATGCCTGATATAGTGGTTTCGTCTTGTACCTTGTACAAGATTGTGTCAGTTATTTTCGACTTTATAACTTCAACCGCTATATCTTCCTGGTCGCCTTTGGTTCTTTCTACAAGATTTAATGCTGTTATGAACCGATTCAATGATAACTTTTTACCATCGAATTCAGGGACTGAAGAGGAAACCTGCTTCACATATTCTCTATCTAAAGCTACTTGGTTAGCCATTGTAACTTTTGTATTTTCTGGGAGCGTTTCAATGTCACTATCTGCATTGATTATTGGTTTAGACTCATCCAAATCGTCTAAATGGCTGTCATTGAATTCAGCTAGAAGATTTGGATCTTCTGGGATTGTTATTACAATATTCCGTCTTGTTCCAATATTATGTAATCTTGTTTTTAAACTTATTATTATTTTCTGACATATATTTTTATGCTCCGGTGTTAATCTATCATTAACATTGTTTATTGTAGTTATGTTATTATATTGAGCTGTTATTGTTTGCGCATGATGTAGCAGTGTATCTGATTTTATTATTTTATCAGAATTGATGCATTTATATGATTTTTCGAACTTGTCTTTGTAATCATTTATTTTTTTCGCTAATGCATTCCATTCCATTGTTTGATACAAAAATGGAGTGTTGTTTTTTTTAGCGGTGTAAGCGCAGCATCAATATAGTTTCTGTGCCAAGTATTTGAAATGCATTTGTTATGAAATTGGGTTCTTTATTATAAATGTCATTATGTTTATCATTTTATATAATTTCTAAATTACCTGCTCTGCTTGCATATCTTTTCTTTATACACTTGTTATGCAACTTAGATAATTTGGTTAGTGCATTTGCTAATAAAAGAACAACAATAATTACTAGCACAACCGTTATTACTTTCAAGTCTACTGTTCCGTTTTCAACATTGTTAATTACATTTGCGGTTGAGTCCGCTACTTTTGATTGATGGTCGAACATGTTTTCTATTTCTAATATATTATCGTACTTTGAAATTGCATTGGAAAGCATTAAATTTGTATTTTGGATTAATTGTTTTGCTGATAGTTTTTGGATTAATTTTATTTTTTTTTGAAGAAAATATACATTTTGTATATAATTTATTATTTACTAAAAAGTAAAAGAAAAATTTTTTTTTGATTGAATTTCTATATTTGATCAACGCAGTGATCTCCTGCCTTATGTTTCGTATGGCTTTACAGGCCATACTCTACTTTTCATGGCATTCCATTTATAAGTTTAGACTTAATATAACATTTTTTTCTTAGTTTAACAAAAATTAATGTTTTTATTATTTTTTTAAATTACATTGCGCGCTCTCTGTAGCGCTATTGGTCCTTTAGTCCTTGCTTAGCATGTTGGGGCGCCGTGCTGGTACTCGCACAGGCTGTTGGGGCGCCGGTGCTGGTCCTCTCACAGGCTGTTGGTTTAGAGTTAGTTAGTACTGATATTTTATTTAATTGATTTGTAGAGGCTGAGCTTTTTGTATTTAATTTTTGCTGAATCGACTCGATGTTGTCGAGTTCAACTTTTAGTTGATTGCCTACTTCCCAACTGATTGTAGTTTGGGGGGCAAATATCAACTTTCGAAGTTCGGCTTTTCTGTTTTTCAGCCTTTTACCAACTCCACTACGCCTCCTGCGCATTGCACAGTACCTCTACTTACTCAGTACATATTTTTTTTATACCCTTGCAGAGGGTATATTAATTTTGGTCAGAAGTTTGCAACGCACAGAAGGAAGCATCTCCGACTATATAAAGTATATATATTCTTGATCAGCATGAATAGCCGAGTCGATATGACCATGTCCGTCTGTCTGGATCAACAGCTTCTCCTCCGAGACCATAAGAGCTACAGAGCTGAAATTTTCAGCATAGGCTCCTTTTTGCTGCAGGCATTGTATATCTCGGAATCATTCCGATCGGACGACTACATCATATAGCTCCCATAGGAACGATCGGTCAGGAATAAGCTTTATCCTCAATAACTCTGTTGTTTTTCAACCGAATGCCACGAAATTTGATATTTGTGAGTTTAATATACTTCTTAATACTTCAACCAAGTTTGATCAGAATCGGACGACTATATCATATAGCTCCCATAGGAACGATCGGTCATAAATAAGGATTATCCTCAATAACTGTTGTTTTTCAACCAAATGCTACGAAATTTGATATTTATGAGTTTAATATGCTTCTTGATATTTCAACCAAGTCTGATCAGAATCGGTTGGCTATATCATATAGCTGCTATAGGAACAATCGGTACAAAAAAAAATTTTGTATGAAAAATTTTTTTCCTCAAGCTTAAAATTTTGAATTTGTAAATTTGGTATGTTTAATTTACAATAATGCTTCTGGTGAGTTATATAGAGAAAATCTGCAAGGGTATACGAACTTCGGCACGGCCGAAGTTAGTCCATCTTTCTAGTTTTAGAATCCATTCAAGTCCAGATCCTGTTGTTGTAATGTTAAGTAAAAATCCATGCCATGTTAAGGAAACATCCTTCTCTGCGGGTTAATGCTCTTCTGTAGTTGCGGTTATTGTTGTTGTTCTTCTTCTTTTTGTTGTTGTATTATTGACTTGAAAGTTTTCTTTTTTGTTTTTGATTTGTTTTTTTTTTTTTTTTTTAATTTTTTAGTTTTTTTTTTTTTTGATTTTTAGTTTCTTTTTTTTTTTGATTTTTAGCTTTTAATGTTTAACAAGTTAAATCGTGACAATTGTCACGGTCGCCATGTTAAATTTAAATCCTTTTAATAGGACGCGTCTTGTTTGTTTCGTTTCTCTATCAAGAGTCATCTTTCGACTTCACTTCCCCGTGGATAGACGTGTTTTCTTGAGCTCTTGTTAACACCTACTGTTTTCGCCAATACAAAATCGCGATTAATTTAAATTCTTGTGAAATTCGGTGTTTACTCCTTTACTCTCCTTTCATCGCTTTTGTTGCTATTTTGTTACTTACAACTGCAAAAACTAAACAATATATTAGAATTATTCTTTCGCACAACAAAGATTTTATAGTTTTGTTGTAGTTGTGATTTTTTATATTTGCTTTTGATCTTGCGTTTGTAATCTTTACCGTTGCAAGTTGCTCTCGCCCACGCATTGATATTGCATGTGCAGTGTTTGTGGCTCTCCCGCTCTTTACCTTTTTTCTTTTGCTCGCGCTCTGATCTATTTTCTACCTCGCGTGCTAGTGATACGTGTTTTCTCTTAGTTTCTTTCTATTTTCTCTGTAAGTTTGACCTAAGTGTCGAATTTTTTTCAACTATTGAGTGAGTTTTTTCTTTGGCCTTTTATTTTATTTATATACCAATTTACATTTTTATTTTTTATTAATACTAAATTTTATAAAATGTCTGTCTGCTCATGCAACAAATGTTTGAACCCCCCTGCACCCCATAACGTATTTCTCTCATGTTGGCTGTGTGATAATGTAATGCATGTTAAATGTGCGGGCTACACAGCCAATGTAAGGGATAGTTTGGAGCACGTAGGGGGGGGGGGCTTAAATGGGGCTGTGCCGAGAAGTCAAAATTGAAATGAGGGTTTTCATGAGGCAGACCAGGGAAAGATTTAAAAAATTGTCCACTGGTTTTCGTAAGCTATATGATGAGTTTAACGCCATGGAAGCAGAATTCAACAATTATAAGTTGTTGAATGAGTCTCAAAAGCGTAAAACAACCAGTGCGCGGAATCCTTCCATGCATCTGGCTGTCCCCAATTTGAACTCGGCCAGAGCACCACATTCTCCATTGCTACAACCAAACCCACCGCAGCTTATTTCGTTTACTGCTCCCGTTCCGCAAGGCGATCGGAAAGATGAGACTATTTCCATTTCTCCAGGAAATGGTCTCCCTTTACATGCGAATAAAGCTGTAGTTTCCGATATGTCTGGGCATATATCCATCATAGGGAATATTGCCAATAGGGATCCTGTCAGAGGCCTACATACGGACACTCTGATTGAATCTGCTGCGTTTATAAATGCCGTGGTGGATCCCATTTCTGGTCTCCGTAGACCCCTAACAGGTGTTCCTCCAAAGAAACACATATTTGTTTCTAGGCTTGATCCCGAACATTCGTCGAATGACGTCTTAGCTTTCATTAAGACAAAAGTTCAAGCCAACAAAATATCGGTGGAAAAATTTAAATTTAATTATTCAAGAGAGATCTCTTCTTTTAAGATTAGTGTCCCGGTCGAACTGTTTGACTGTATTTGCAGTAACAGTTTTTGGCCGGATCACATTTTAGTTAAAGAGTACACGGCCAAAAAGAAAACTCGAGATCCGGTAAGGCTTTCTATCCCCGCCTCTTCAGCTTCTGCCGGACCATCAGCATCTGCTGGTGGTTCAAAAAACTAATCTCGTACCTTTGTCTGGCCTATCAGAATGTAAGAAGACTTAAATCTAAGCTTCCTAGACTATATGTAGATAGTTTAGTATTTGATTTTAATATTTTAGCTTTTACAGAGACATGGTTAAAACCTGATTTTAGCGATGCATCTGTTCTTTCTTCAAAGTTTTCAATTTTTAGGCGTGATCGGACCAATCGCGTAGGTGGAGGAGTTTATATAGCAGTTGACTCTACCTTACCCTCTGACATTATTCATTCTGGAGTTGGAGTTAAGGTTAGACTCAAGTTGTTTTCCGCCTACGTAACATGTTTCTATATTCCGCCACAATCCGACATGTCAGTATATAACAAACATCTAGAGTCAATTCAATATGTTTCTTCTTTGCTATCAGATAGTGACATCTTAATTGCTCTTGGTGATTTTAATTTGCCTGAAATTCAATGGTCACCTTCAGACGAATCTGCTTCGTTGCTTCCTTCTAAGTCACTTATGATTATTGATGGCCTTTTTGAATTATCCTTGGCCCAGATAAACTCTGTCCGTAATAAGAATGGAAGATCTTTGGATCTGATATTTGTGATTGATTCTTCCAACTGCGTTGTTTCTAGAACTGACCCTCTAGTCCTCCCGGAAGATAAATTTCACCCAACTTTAGAATTGACTATTGATCTACCTTTTCGAGCACCAATTGTTGGTGTTAAGACAAAGTATAGATCACGTAACTTTCATAAAGCCAACTTTCTTAAATTGAATGAGCTTATTCTTTCAACACATTGGTCCCCTTTATTAAAACCTGGCCCCGTTGCGATACCAGGCTGTGTACTCAGATTATGCGGTATCTCTAAATTGTCCGCTATTCCTAAAGCTTTGGAAAAGATAATTACTTCTCAATTGCAACATTTTTGTAGCTCTAATATTTCACCAACTCAACATGGGTTTGTGAAACATAGATCTACAACCACTTACCTATTAGAATTTACATCTTTGACGATCGAAGGATTTAAGAATGCAAGGCAAACTGATGTCGTTTACACTGATTTCAGTAAGGCTTTTGATTCTGTTAATCATGCGCTTCTTCTCCTTAAGTTAAGTAATATTGGCTTTCCAAGCCCTTTACTTGGTTGGATTCGAGAATATTTGACAAATAAAACTCAAAAGGTTCTTTTTAAGTCTTCATATTCTTGGTCCATCCATGTGACTTCGGGAGTGCCTCAGGGCAGTCATCTGGGACCTTTGCTTTTCACATTATTCATAAACGATCTTCCCTCAGTCATAAATCACTCTCGAGTCTTTATGTATGCGGATGACGTTAAGATTTGTCTTAGTTTTAAGGACATGGCCTCCCCATTTCGGTTGCAATCTGACCTTCACAACTTCGAGTCTTGGTGTGGGCTTAACTTGCTTAACCTCAACACTTCTAAATGTAGTGTATTAACTTTTTTCAGAAATACTCCACAGATTGTGACATATTTTCTTAATAATAGTCCTTTAAAACGCCTCGATGAGATAAATGTCTTGGGTGTCCTTATGGACCGAAAGTTATCTTTTAAGTCTCATATTTCCACTACTGTCGGCAAAGCTATGGGAGTTCTTGGGTTTGTAAAAAGATGGTCAAAGGAATTTAATGACCCTTACACAACCAAAATTCTCTTTACTTCATTGGTCAGTCCTATCCTTGAGTATGGATCTTGCATATGGGCACCTCAATATGATTCACACCAAGCTAGAATTGAATCTGTCCAAAAGCAGTTCCTACACTTTGCTCTTCGTGGTCTGAACTGGGATCGCAATATCAATTTACCATCGTACTCTAGTAGACTTCTTTTACTTAACCTAGCTTCTCTAACTAACCGTAGAGTAATGCTTGGCGTGATCTTCATCCACAAGCTCCTTAATGGTGACATAGACTCGCTTGAGCTATTGAGCCGCGTAGCTTTATCTGTTCCTTGGAGACCTACTAGAAATTTCATACCTTTATCACTTCCACGCTGTTCTACTAACTATGCTATGCATGAACCTTTTCGAGTCCTTTGTTCTGATTACAACCGCCTTTACAGTGTAATCAGTTCTGAGCTCTCTCTTCCTTTACTAAAAACTTCTATCTTATCTTACTTAGTTCGTAACTAGATGCGGTATAGGGGCGCATACCCTCGGTCGGTTGGGCGGGAGGTGTGGGCACTTAGTGCACCCGCTGGGATTCCCGCGTAAAAAAAAAAAACAATAATTTGCCTAACACCAGCATGCGTAAGCCGCGTTGTATACGCAATGTACCAAATAGGTCCCAAAATAGATCTAGAAGCACTCCAGATATGGTCGACAGCCCGACTAAATATACAGGCGCACCTCTCGAAAGTGCAGCTCAATCGTAAGAAGATGAACGAAATGGGTCCCTTATTGGAAGCGATTGCTGGCCAGTCTAGGTGAGAGGAAGATGGGATGGTGTTAAACGAACAATAAGCAATGAGTTTGAGGGAGAATATAACCAGCTTACTCGATCTGAACCGTGTAAAAATCGATATGGTCGTATGCTCACATTAAAAAAACGCGGCATTACTGGTTGAGGGTGAGAAGACCTCCAAGACCAGAACTATATATTTGAAGCATTGGCGTAAGGAAGCGTTTTATAAGGAGGGGCAGCTGGGCCTGTATTTATTATCCGATCTGATTCAAACTTTCTGGTAAGACGAAAAACTAGAAATCTTTATACCAAAATATTGTTTTAAACAAAAAAGCAAAATTTCGACCGAGGTACCTCTGATCTTTCCTTTTTTTCTATACCTTATAGTTGTCCTATCTAAGCAATTATTAAACTTGTTTCAGATAAATTATTAATGAAGAGAATTATGACTTTTATTCACGTAGCTCAAATTTGATATCGGAAAAATACGAAGAAACAGACAGACGGACATGGTCATATCTACTCGACTATTGATGCTGATCAAGAATTTATAGACTTTATGGGGACGGAAACGATTATTTCCATGAGTTACGAACATCAATTTTATTATACTACCTCCAAGGGTCTAACAACATGAGCGATTCGTTTTATTTTATACTCCACATCAAAATCAAATGACTATAAAAACACACAAATATACTCTCAAAGTCAAATCTAATTTATAACAAGGATAGAATATCAGTATAGATATAGATAGATAGAATATCACTACAAATTTGCGCCCCTGCAGATAATGATATAAATTGTAAATTGTATTTATAACTGGTTTTTCCGAATGAATGGTATTTTGATTGAATATTATATTTATTTTTAACGGATTATTATGACGGATACAATGAACAATACGTTCAAGTAGCTCAGGTAACACCAGGATCAGCGTGAACTCTGGCAGACATCATGCAAACACGAAACCGGCAAGAGGCGCCAATAAAAAAAATTATTAAAACTCTTCTTCAACTAGATAGTAGAGAATACAAATTTATAACATGTGAGTCGAGAGCTCTCTCTAATCGGAAACACAAATAGTTTCATGTAAGGCATATTTAGGGGTATAGCGTGATAAAGGTAAAGGAATTGATAAGAGAAATTTTTTTCCTCATTCAAAAAATATCATTAGGTTAGTACATTCAGTTTCATTTCCACTTATCTCTGGAATTTAAAGACGTATTGATACCAATTTTTTTTAGTTGCTCAAATGATCTATTTGTTTTATTATGGGTTAAGGAAACCCTATTGGTTATGAAGACTTAAAGCTTTCTATATCTAAAATACAAAAAAAAAAGTGGGCAGAAGTCGAATAGATTTATTTAATTATTTTCGTAATAAATCAGAATATGGTTGAAATTATTAAGGCGGTAATAATAAAGTGATTTCCGATATGGACTGGAGAGCAATTTTAAGAGAGGCATCCAAATCGCATGAGCCAACGCCAAAGATTATTGCAAATGCTGGTGTTAGAGCGAGCTACTGTTTAAAGGGTGATAAAGAATTCTCCACATATGAAAAGATTGAAATATAAAAAAACACCATTTAACAGCGTTCGAAAAGAAATGCGATTAAATTGCGCAAGAGAGCACATGTCCTAGAGTCTTGATTGGTACCATGTGTTCATTTCTGATGATGTTTAATTTGGGTGCAATTTTTTATTTAATAACCTTCAGAAGGAGGAGCATCAATTGGATCGATTTCTCAGCCATGTGGGTGGTGTGGGGAGTTATCTCTTACTATGGCACGTAGTATTTGTTTTCCAATGGGCAATGGCGTTTTCAACATAAGGTCGATTTATTGCGATGGACACATTACTCGCCAGATAACGAACACATGTGGAGATGTCTGTCACGTAAAGTTTACGAATATGGAAGACAGTTTTCTAACAAAAAGGAATTGATTGAATATATTAAAAGCACTTGGTGCTTGGTCAGCCATTTCTTTGAATTATATTGGAAAGTTATACGAATTATTAAAATAATTACTTCAAAACCCAATCTGTCGGAAAAAGTGAAAGAAATCAAAATAAATCAAAATGTGCTAACCTGATGACTTAATTTTAATAGAAAAAAATTGAAACATAAGAAAAGAGTAATTACTGTAAAGGCTCAGACAACTAATTCTTATTCAATAGTGGCTTACTACTTTCGCCTTTTATCAGAAACTGATGATTGAAATACTGCTCCATAACAAAATGTACTCGGTTATGTAATTAGGCAAAATTATTTATTGCAGTCAAAATATAGTTATATTTGTGGGTTGAAGTGGGCTTTGTTCAAATGTTGGAATGCAGATTTATAATACTTGCTATCAACAGACTCACTGGTTATTGACAATTAATTGAAGTTTTTGAATTGAAAAATTATAATAACGGAAAGAATTATTTTTTAATTGAACACTTAAATTATAAATTGAAAACAAGGAAATTAATATTAATATTAATAATTTTTTTTAAGTAACTTAAAAAAAATATACATATTTCTTCAGTCAATAAAATAGACTCATCGAATAAAAACAAATAATAATGGGTAAATATTTTAATAACTTCTGCGTAAACAATGTTACTTAATATTTTAGCTTAATTAATAATGAGTATACCGCCCTTAATTGGTAATAAACTCATAAATTCGATCTATCATTGAATCGTTAAGGAATATTAAATAGCTCAAGGATATTTGGCTCTAGGCATTCTTAATGTCAATTTTCAATTCTGCAACATTTTGAAACTGTTGACCAGATTCATAGACGCGAAAGCCATCCCCACACGTTTTCTATTATATTGAAGTCCGGAGAATAAGGTGGCCACTCCATCAGGTCCACATTTTGCTTACGTATCCAGCTTTTAATACCTCCTGCAGTATGAATCGGAGCATTGTCATGTTGAAATTACCAACTTAGAAGTCCAAAAATGTTAGGAAAATATAGAAACGCCTTTTCCTGAAGTTGCTTGTAACTTGTTGAATTCATTCTCGTCGTAACAAATTGCATCTGAAATGTGCCATAGTGCCCAGACCATAATACCACCTTCACGGCAATGGTGACGGGTCAAATAGTATTCCTCTTTTCGTATGTCATGTAGATAATTCTTATTTCCATCTGATCCATCCAGGACATGTGTTACCTAGCAAAAAAAGACCGAGTCTGCTTAAGAGCGTCGGTAAGCGGTAGTTTTTTTTCAATTTCTATTTTTTTAGATAAATCGCTTTCCGTGTCACTCATCGTAAACTCGGTCGGATTTGACTTGCACGCCACATCGGAATCGAACCTTCTCGGATGATTCTCCTCTCCTCGCAGGCAGATCGTGTTTTCCTGGTAGGGTTAGTCACGCTACTTCCATAATTTGATGGATTTCTTAGGAAATGACTGCCAACAGTTTGACTTCTGCCAATGTTGTTGACAGTTTGCTGTCGGCCAATATTTTCCCTTTTTCTTGTGGAGTAAGAGACTTCCCTCGACCCATGCTATGAGAAAAAAAAAAGAGACTTCACAGAAGACAAAAGAAATGCAACTGAAAACTAGAGTACTTTTGCATTAAATTAAAATTAAAGCATGTGAGTCTATTCTAATGATCGCTTTCAAATCACACTTTTTCGATATGGACAAAGCAAAATTGAAAAAATTCGTAACTGTTAAAAGTTATACGGTTTATTTTTGTCCCTCATCCCTGCTCACAAAAAAAAACAACAACAAAACGTGAAGCTAAAATAAGTGCAAAAAAGAAAAACACATAATGGAATTGAGAAATCGTAGTGAGTCTATTTGGTTGATCGGTAGATATTTGAATTTTTCTCATCCACTACTAAACGCCATATGTTATCTATAATCTCCATAAGAGGTTTGATTGCTACTAATAGTATTGGACGGAATTCAATAGTTCTTTGTATCTGTTAGTTCATCATTCTTAAGTCTTAACTTCCTTTCCGGAAAATTATTGTCTGAGATTTGTTCTATTTCTGTAATTTTGTTAGGTAATATTATCGATATTATTTGTATCCAGAAGGCGCACGGATGCTTTTTCACTTGTTGCTGTGGTGTTAGGAAATAAGACTTTCTTTTAAATTTCTTGACACATTTTGAGGGTCTCGGAGGGTATTTGTATTCATTTTTATATGTCGAATTACTTCTGATCTTGCAGGTACTTATATTATGTTCTGATGCACCTGAATTCCATTGGGACCGCTTTTTGCTTTTTTCCTGGCTTTATTTATTTTATTTAGCTTTCATTAACGCAAAAGCCAACAAAATGTCGGTGGAAAACTTAAATTAAAATATTTAAGAGATTTTATTAGCCTTGTCGTATGTTTTGACTGTATTTGTAGTAACCATTTTTGGTTGAACCACATTATAATTGAAGAATACATCGTCAAAAAGAACTCGATGTTCTATTACGCGTACTTTCCCTGCTATTTCAGCTTCTTCTGGACCGACAGCATCCCCTGGTGGTAAAACAGGCTAATTTCGTCTCTTTATCTGGCCTATATATATTCTTGATCAGCAACAACAGCCGAATCGATATAGCCATGTCCGTCTGTCTGTGTGTCTGTCCGTCACTCTGTCCGTTTTGTTTCGGCGTCTTGTGTTTGATTCTTCCCTCCAGTCTTACTGGAAGACAAATTTCACCCAACCTTAGAGTTGACTATTGATCCACCTTTTTGGTGTTATTACAAAGACTAAATCGCGTAATTTTTTTAAAGCCAACTCTCATAAACTTAAGGCCATATGCTGGCAACAGACTGATCAGAATGATCAAGTCGTGCCTCTGATTTCGCTCATTCTGTATTCGCCCACTCAAACTTGATGATTCTTAACACTCAATGCTAGAAGAATTATATTTTTTAGTTCTCTCAAAATCATATTACTTTGTCAATTTTAAACGTAAGACATTTCTTTTGAAGCTTATCAAGCAATTGCTGATTTATTTGCAAATTTTTTAAAACAACTTTTTATACCAGTTCGAAAAATCTAATTGCATATATAATCGTTTGATTGATGAAAGTGCGCTTCTTAGCGTGCTTAATTTAGTAAAACTAGTGCACTCTTGGTCGTGATTGGAACCATGCTGTGCACTCAGATTTTGCGCAGAGGCTTTATGTAAACCAAATTTTTGAGTCCGTTAATTCTTCCACGTTTCCATCTATTTGGAAGAAATCCTTCAAAATTGTCCGCCATTCTTAAAGCTTTTGAAGAGATAATTACTTCTCAACTGCAACATCTTTTCACCAACTCAGGATGGGTTTGTGAAACATAAATCTACAACGAGTAACCTATTAGAATTTACATCTTTGACGATTGAAGGATTCAAGATAGCAAGGCAACTGATGTCATTTATAGTGATTTCAGTAAGGCTTTTGATTCTGTTAATCTTGCCCTACTTTCTAAAGTAAATGATATTAGCTTTCTAAGCCCTTTACTTTGTTGGATTCTAGAATATCTGACAAAAAGAACTCAAAAGGTGATTTTCAAGACGTCATATTCTAGGTCCAACCATGTGACTTCTGGAGTGCCTCAGGACATTCATCTGGGACATTTGCTTTTTACTCTGTTTATAAACGATCTTTCTTTAGTCAAAAGTCACTCTCGTGTCCTTATGTGTATACGGATGACGTTAGATAGATTTGTCTCTTTTACGCGCGAAAATATCGCATCCATCGTTTGTTATAATTTGCCCACTTCTCCCGGCCAACCGAGCTAGTGGCGCAAGCGGCGTAAGCGGCACGAGACGCGGGGAACAGAATAGAAGGAATAGAAGGTTTTACTGATCTCTGAACTGATCTATCGGTAAAGTCGACTATAATCAGAACAAAAGTCTCGAAAGGGGTCATGCGAGGCATAGTTATTACAGCGTGTAAGGAATAAAGGAATAAAGTTTCTAGTAGGTCTAAAAGGTACTAAAATTTGTACTTGGTTTAATAGCTCAGGCGAATCCACATCACCAATTAGGAGCTTCTGCATAAAAGTTACACCAAGCATTATTCTACTTGTCTTACTTTCAGAGACATTGCATTTTCGTCTCGGTTGCAACCTGATTTTGCACAATTTACAGTCTTGACTTGGTAAACCTTCTTAATACATCTAAATGCAGTGTAATACATAGTAACGTATTTTCTCAATAATACATCTATCAAACGTCTTGATGATATGAACGATTTAAGTGTCTTTATGGATCGCAAGATAACTTTCAAGTCTCATATTTCCACTATTGTCAGCAAAGTTATAGGAGTTCTTGGTTTTTTTAAAAGTTCTTGGTTTTTGGGATCCATATACAACCAAAATTCTTTTTACCTCATTGGTCCACCTCAATATGATTAAGCAAGAATTAAATCTTCCCATGAGTAGTTTCTGCTCTTTGCTCTTCGAGGTCTGACTTTTTTACTTATTCTACCTTTTCTTTATCAATCGTGAAGTAATGCTGCTTGGCGTAATCTTTATGCGCAAGATCCTTAATAGACTAACCTGAGTTTTTGAACCGGTTAATTCTGTCAGTTCCTTGTAGACCTAGTAGAAATTATATACATTTATCTCTTCTACACTACAATCGCCTTAACAGTGTAATCAATGCCAAAGACTTGAAAGCAACTTTTCTTACGGGATTCTATTTGAAATATTCAGTAACATTTTAATAATTCACTTTTTGAAGTACAAAGTATGTCATAAATTTTTATTTTAATTCATTTTTACAATTTTTTTTAGGTCACGGACGCGAAAGGTGTGATAGTTTACCGACGAGAAATATAACTTTAAGTGAATGTAGCAGTCAAACCTTAAATAGTTGTTGCAGAAGTAATATAATGTCTGGTTTTCGTCCACAGTCGACCAGTAGACATAGTTGCAGTCCACCATTAAACAAGCCAATGAGGTGCTCCGCATCTGAAGAATCATCTAAAAGTGTTGATGAAACTGATGACAACGGAGGTTTCATCCATTACCGACTAAAGTAAGTTTTTTATAATATAATCCAAAAGGTCTGTCTAACTTAAGACATTCCAAAGCTTAAATACCTTGCCAATTAACCATTTAAACAGTCAATATTACAAAACCGTATGTGTTACAAGACAAATTTAGGTCGGAACGCCAAAGTTTAATGATTGCTATTGCAATAACATTAGTAAAAACTTACTTTTGTACCAATATGACAGCTTAGGATTTATTCAATGCCAAACTCACAATGTGAGGATTATCGATTAAGAGACAAATAACTTGTAAAACACTATGTTTGACCGGCGTGCCACAAGGCTATGTTCACTACTGTGGAACATTTACTACAACACAGTTTTCGGCTTGCCAATGCCTAATGGCTGCGATTTAGAATGCCTTGGTTTGGAATCGAATTAACCAATTAGCACTACACGTTTTATTTTTAGCTTTAAGTTTCATTGTAATTTATTTGTTTTTTGCAGATTTTGCACCAAACGATTTCCTCATTGAATCGTTGGTTAAATACTTATTTTTCACGTTTGGCATTCTACCTCTCCTAGACTAACGTATATATAGGTCACTCTGCTGAAAATACTATGGCGGCGTCAAACGGCATATATGATGGCAGTGACTGCTGAGTCATGCAGTTTTCCTTTTTATGGGGGAATCAAAAGAAGTCATTGGAGACTAAGTCAAGGCTGTAGGGCGGATGAGTCATCAATTCGATGGTTTTATTGCTTAAAAAAACACCTGTTCGCCGAGATGTGTGAGAGCTCGCATTGTCATGATGGAGAATACTTCGTCTTTGGCAGTTGGTTTTGCGAATTTCTCAAAGAACTCCGGCAAACAAATTGTCGTGAGCCACTCAACTTTGCTAGTGGCTACATGACCAATTCTCCCGAAGAAACAGGTGACCATTTGCTTGGAAGTGCTTCGAGCTTGAACAACTTTTGTTGGAGATGGCCAGTTTTGAAACACCCACACGGGCATGATTCATCACCTGTCATGATTTTATTAACACCTTTGGAAGCACCACGTTCTAACTTTTTAAGCATTTCCTTACTCCAAGCCTTTTTTGGGGCGATTGATTCATGTAAAATGAAATGTGTTGAAGTGGAACTAATGTTGAAGAATTCCTGTTTTTCACGATGTCTCATTTCGATATTACGATTTTCGATTTGGATGACCTTCACGAAATTCGTCCGCGACTTAACTACGACCACGATTAAATTCTGCAAACCAACGATAAGTCGTCATTTTTTATGGTTCATCATCGCATTATTGTTGGGATAATCGACGATAAAAGATGTGAAAAAATTCCAACAAAAACCCTCTCGAAAAATTTTCATTGTTTTGTCAAATTGATTTTTTTTAATATAAGACCAACCTAGTAATTGACCAAATCAATGGCCTTGTTCGGTAAGACAGTTTTTAATTGATCATTGATCAACTCTCTGAGATGTCGGAAGTGTCAAATATGTATGTACATATGTGCCGACTATTTATTATGGCGTCGCTCAATTATACGTTTTGATATTAGTATTGCCAATTTTGACAGTCCTATGTCTTACAATTAACTTTTATGTCTGTTTTTCAAGGACGAGGGCCGCATTTAAATCTTTTCGAATCTTTTACCGCCAAGAAGAAAAATCATTCTCCAATTTGACTGATTTATACGTTGGTAGCTTAACCCTCGACTTTCATATTTTTGCCTTCACTGGGACGTTGCTAAACCCAGAAGTTGCGAATGCTTACATTCTTTCCACAACTTATACATTTAATAAAGAGATTAGACATCTAGAAATGGCGTTGGTGTGTTAATTGCTGTTGATTCAGTCTTTCCATCTGAAGTTGTTAATTTTTCTTTCAATCATGATAATTCGTAAATGTCTTTGCACTTACGATACTTGGTAGTATTTTTCACCATTGCACAGTGGTTCCGACTGTATAAAAGCGCCAAAAATACTTTTAATAGCAGTAGAGAGCTGAAAGTTTTACTAGGCCTCTTAAATAGTATTGGTAGTAGCATAAATCCGCCATTCAATAATCCCCAATAAAAAAAATTTAACAAATAAATAAACAATAATAATTTATGAGTTATTTAAATACTGAAAAAGATTTACAGTGGTTATATTTTCAAATTCATACAAAATTTTACAATTTTTCCTCAAGTAATATAAACTGAGTAGGAAAACTTTAAATTGTCCTTATTTGTTAATTATCTGTATTTGTTAGTATTCGTGACAATTTGCGGGTATGATTCAGTCTGCATTTTCTTTATTTCTTTATTGTGCTTCCTCCGAGAGTTCTCCACTTGACACAATTGCGTGCTCTATAACAGCAGAATTAGCACCTTATGAATTCTTTGGCAGTATCTACAGCATATTCCTTAAATTTTTCCAAGTTGCTTTTGTGTCCCGAAGCCAAAGCTTAAAGTAAGGTGGCACAATGATGGATCAGATTTTCATTAAGGCCTGTAATTTTTGCAGACAGCCATTTTAGCACGAAAATTTTTTAACTCTATCCTTCTTTCTAAAACCTTAATTTTTTGTTGGGGCCCACATTTCAATGAACGACTTATAAGAAAGGTGTAGAAAGTATTCAAAGAATCTTATCTTTACATGAAGTGGAAATAAGCTAAATTCAAAATATGTTTTTGATACAACTTTGTCCAAACATCCATTCAAATTGTTCGTCTCCGTTGGCTTTGCGTCGCATATATAACATTTTGTAAAATGCGACTCACTTAAAGCGTTACGAATTTTTCCATCATCGGATATTTTTTCATTTTGGACACATAGTTCTGAAGGTATTAAAAGCTTATTTGCTGTTTTAAATTCTTTTCTTTTTTGTAAACTGGAATCGAACTGGTCTGCAATAACGTGTTGACGAAGCTCGGTTGACCTATGATTGACGCGCCTGATGTCAAATGAATTAAATCCCTAGCGGTTGACGAAAACATAAGCTCATCCCAATTTTGTAAAAAATTGTTACTACCTGTATCTACCAGGCGGGACAACAAAAATTTCGGAAAGAAATGGAAAAATGTTGTCTCTAGCGACAAGAAGACATTTTACCTGGATGGCTCAGACGGATACAGATACTATTATCAGGATCTACGGGCCCCCAATCAGGTGCACATGTAAGGACACCTTCATGGATGATCAGCAGAGACTACCATATGTTTCATAACCCACTCAATGAATGCGAAATCCTATGTGATACTCTTAGATGAAGTGCTTATTGAGATTGGAGACCAAAATTTTGATGACAATTACAAGGCGCCCATCCACAATGCAAAGCGCACGAAGAAATTTTTTGTCTCCGTACTTTTATCGCTTGTACTTAAAGCGTAAGATACAAGATCTCACTGTTTGTCGGCAGACTTCTTGAGCGTTAACAATCCACAACTGCTCACGCAGGTGACTTACTAGAGCTCTTGGGCCAACATGTCAATTCGATAAATGGAGGTGACGGACATAGCTTCGCACAAATTGCGAGCTTTTCGATAAAATGAGCGGAAATTTCGCATCATATGAAATAGGAGCGTTTACAAGTCGCCTCCCGACTCTCAACAACGAAAATGAGCACCACGATCCAGTGTATTCCTGCAGAAATGGAGTCACCGAATATGATCGATTTATTTTTACATCTACAGATGAAACGGAACACATAACAAAACACTCTTATTAATTTTGTATGTGACGAATAAGCTTCGATGATCTCAATTAGCGGATTCTCGTCAACGACCAGGGTCAACACGACAGCTGATTTCCGTACTTCCAATTCACGCAATTCGTCCGATAGTTGGACATGCTGATTGATTGGCCAATCGCTTTTAGGTTGTCCGAGAAAACCAGGTCCTGATAACCAAATCGAATTAACTAGTTCGTCAACATTACAACCACGAGACACAATGTCTGCTGGGTTCTGTTTTGTTGGTACATGTCGCCATGATACGTTCTCTTTTCTTCTTGAATTTCAGCCACCCTGTTCGAAACGAACGTTGCCAACGAAGAAGGGTGTGAGTTTATCCAATGAAGAGTCATTTCCGAATCGGACCAAAGGAAGGTACGCTCAACTGGTAGCCTGATCAGATCACGAATTCGGTGACAAAGGTCTGCGAGAAGGTGAGCGGCACACAGTTCAACTCTTGGGAGTGTTTTGGGCTTGAGGGGCGCTACTGTTGACTTCGAAGTTAGCAGCGAAGTGCGAAAACCTTCCGCAGTTTTTATACGAACGTATATACAACAACCATAGGCTCTCATTGAGGCATCGGCGAAACCATGAATCTCTATCGGTGAATAAGGCTCTGTGTTGACGAATCGTGGAATCTGAATGGTATTTACATTTAATAAAGTTGACTTTAGTTCATTCCATGCTGTTTCCAAATTCATTGGAATCCATTCGTCTCTGCCAAGTCTCTTCAGAAACAGCTCCTGCATTAGGATCTTTCCTTTAATAATTAAAGGACTTAACAGGCCAAGTGGACCAAACAAACGAGATGTCACCAAGAGAATGTTCCGTTTTGTCGCTCGGAGACCCATATATGAGTCGTCGATTTGGAATTGTAAGATGTCTTCCGTAGGCAACCAGAAAACACCAAGTGGGTTGGTCGACGAAGATTCTGAGATTCTTATCGGCGTCGCTGTGCTAAAGGAAGCGGAGACTTCAGGACTGTTCGAGAACCATTTGGTCAACTCAAACCCTGCTTTAAGCAATGCCTGAAACACTTCAGACTTAATTGTCAAAAGATCCTCAACGCAACCAGCACCAGTCAACATGTCATCGACGTAGAAGTCATGCCTGATAATTTCAGCATCTTTTGGTAATGACGATTCAATAATCTCACCCAGCTTTGTTAAACACCGTATTGCCAAAAATGAAGCTGGCGCAGTGCCATATGTTACAGTGTTTAACGTGAACACTCAACGAATCATCTGGGTTTTTTCTCTACACTACGAGCTGGAAATCTCGATCTGCTTCATGTACCAGTACTTGGGTAACCGGTTGCCAGAAATTGTCAGGACGGATTGGCGCGGGAATAAGTTTCTTATTAGCGTTGTCGCTTGCGTTATTCGTGCCGTCGCGTTGAAGTCTCTCTCGCTTACTCCTGCCATCGATAGACAGGGTTCCGGTAGTGAGGCTCGTGATCTACACAGGGCTTGGAAATCATCAGTTTATCGTTGACAGCTCGGCCAATCCTGGATTCGGATCGTCCCCGATTCGATCTTCGTCGTTGTCGGAGACATTTAGCTCAGGGATACTAGAACACCAAGGATTCATCATGTTGGAAGAGTACACAGAATTGTATTTTCGCCCAGTAATTTGTATACTTGTTTTCAACTACTACTAAATCTCCTGTGGAATAAACAGAGGGGTTAGAATGTTTGGAATGAAATCGATGCTTCCACTTGGCTCTCGCGGTTGAGATGTTAGCTGCGGCCTGGTTTCTATTTTCGATGACCGAATCTTTGATTTCATGTTTGCCAATGCCCGTGTGTATGACTGCAGTGAGATTATTCTATAAGACGTCGATTGGATTGAAATTAAATATGAGGTCGTTAGGGCTAAATCCAGAGGTGTTGTTCTTCTGAGAATTGGCACTCCATTATATTTATATATATATTGTGGAGGTTTAGGTAATAATCTTTCGTTTTTTCGTTCAGAGTGCGAATGTAGTTAAGAATGATCTGGCTTGCCCGCTCCACCTGACCATTTGCACGAGGTGTACGAACAGCATTCTTGACATCTTGGATGTGGTTATGGATACAGAAATTTTCAAATTGTTTTAAAGTAAACACAGTTCCACGGTCCGATATTATAATGTGTGGTAATCCAAAATAGCTTGAGACTTCGATGAGGACATTCAGTGCTGAAAGCGCCTTCGTGCTTTTTACTGCCTTTACGATCAAGAATTTACTAAAGGCATCTGAAATATCCAGTATATGAGTATTTCCACATTTACTGCGAATTAAAGTACCTAAGTAACGCACGTGAAGTCTGCGAAATGGAATCGGTTCGGTATCGTTATGATGCATGTTTCCCTCAGGTTTTCCTCCCTTCGATTTATAGTAGCAGCATTGGATACATGTTGAGATGTAATCCTTTACGTATTTCCTCATCTTTGGGAACCAAAACTGTTTTTGGATCCGCTCAATGGTTTTGTCTAGATCGAAGTGTCCGACATCGTCATAGCAGCTTTTGACGACGCGCCACGTTACTGATTTTGGTATAAGGAAAGCAATGTTATTTCCCAATTTCCGATATAAACGATGATTTTCTAAGAGATAATTAGAATGAAGTTGCTTATGTTGTTTATTTTTATAGTTTCCCTTTAGAGTAGCGATCATTTCGACTATCATTTCGATTTATCTTGTAGATGCATTGTCAGCAGGCAATCGTCGACATCCGTAATTATGGTTCGAATAACTTCATCTAAAAATATTTCAGGTGCTCGACTCAAAGCATTAACGTGAGACATCTTGCTCCCATCACGGTGAATGAATTCGCAGTCGTAATCCATTATTTTGATCCACCAGCGGGATACTTGCGGAATAAGCTCTTTGTTCATCTTGACCTTGGCGATTGTTGAGCAATCGGTTATAAGGCGTTTCAACTACTGATAAGGTTTCGAGTGCGTAGCTGTGATATTAACTTTCTGCGTCTCAACACTGCCTACTGAAGTAACATACGGGACGCCAGTCCTTTTTATCGTAAGACTGCAGCAACACTGCTGCTATACCAATGGCACAAGCACATAATTTTCCAATGAGCTCGTTGAGTGTCTGCTGGGTCTCAGTCCAAACGAAAGTTTTTTTTTCTATTATTAAAGTATAGGATTTAGTTGTAAACTATCAACCTAACTATATTTTACAAGCACTGGCAACTAAGGCCTTCGGCTTAGACGAAAACTACATCCATGCACTTGCCTGGGATTTGAAGCCGGACGAAGCCAAACTAAAGTATTTTCCTCTGTTTTCCGTAGAAGACGAGTTAATGGCCTTGATATCAGAGAGAAGTTTCTACAAATTTACGAAAAAATCCTGGGAGACCTACTTAAAGTTTTTAATTGCGTTGACTTTATTTATCTATATCTTTTCGCAATAATACGTTTTCTGATATTAAATCATTTTCGACTATTAGTATTTTAGCAACATAGACGATCTGGGCAAATATTATTTTTGTAATTGGTTTCTCTTTGCAGAAGAATTTTCCCCAACCAAATCCGTAGATTGTAATTGCACAATGCTGCAGTATCCATATGTTTTCGGCGAAAAATTTTCGAATCAGCGTACGTGTGCTACCTGGATCTACAAATCCAATGGTTTCGTTTCCGTTCACCAAGATATTTGTGCAAATATCTTCGTTATAAATAGTGTCGATTTTATTTATTTTTACTTGCGATTTTAATTTTTCTGGACAATTTGCAGAATCATGAAATGTACGGTTGCAATGCAATTTCGAAGAATATTGTCCTACTTTTGGCAATTAAAACATTTGAATGACAAGGCCACCTTCTCATTTGTACGTTTTCCAATCACTGGCTGATTTGATTTTGGAAAATTCACGTTAGACTCCCGTTTGTTTTGATCATTAAATAGACTATGCCTAATTTCATTGTGCGCAGAGTATGCCAGTACATCGCGTAGAAGTTCATTACAAAAAACATAATCGTTCGATGTTTTCCTCTTTAGATCGTAATTAATATGTGGGACGAAATTGCAGAATCAGATAACTCACCCTTCCGTCCAATGGCTAAAATTTTATAAAAATAGTCTTGTGGGGATTCCGATAACTCACGTCTTGTTTTTGACATTTTTAAATGCACGTCTGCAGAGTTGCTGATGCAAGGAAAATCTTTGAGACCATGTCTCAAATATTTGTTCCGCTGAATCCACCCAATACCGAGCAGCACCTAACTCGATATGCGTTTTTCAGACTTTCAACACGTCGTACAAATTGATGCGAATCTAATGATTTCCCGGACGAGGGATTAAATTCTGGAGCAGAGCCACAATTTCACTTATGTTTCCATTACAGTTTTCGACGTTTTCATATTGTACGTAATTGTTGCGTATATGGATTTGGCTGTTGCGTGTTATGAGCAAAATTCGTGGCACACTGACCTATATTTTCGATTGACCCAAATCTGTTCTGCTGAAACGTATCAAAGTTCTCGCGTTGCTGCGACGTAGCGATATTAACGTATTGCTGTGGTGTGGCAACACTGACGTGTTGCTGTGGCGTTGCAAAATTTACGTGTTGTGATCTCGAACCGTTTTGCTGAGACATGTTTGTTAAAAGCATACTAGAATGTTCGTCAAATTGTGGATTTACGTTAATTTCACCACTGACATTCCGTTGGCCAATTTCCACATTGGTTTCCATGGGTGATGAAATAACAGACGACTGGAAAGAACGCTCCCGAAGTTTTCTAACTGTTTTCTCTAGGTCGGTTATTTTTTAAACATGGATTGGTATTCTGCACTTGCATAGTCTTCGTCACTGTTTTGCATATTTAACTTCCTTTGCAACTGATCTCGATTTCCCGACGTTAACAATCCAGCTTCTTTGCCTTTATTTTGCAATGCATTTATCGAAACGTAACGTTTACCCGGCTTTTTCGCTGTCTGTTTTTTCCGTTCTCGTTCTTACACACTCATTATTCACTAATAACTAATCCCACTTCTGAATATTTGTTACCCACTATCCCAGTTCTGAGAATTTGTTACTCATTTAATCTTGGGTAACTGGTTATCAGAAATTGTTAGGACGGATTGGCGCATGGATAGTGCGGCTTACGGGAATAAGTAACTCGAATTAATAATTTGCACGGTTATTATTGGCATTTAGGCGCTGCGTCTACGTAGTGAACAAATTTCCCAGACAATGGTACAGTTTTTGGCTGCTCGTAAGTCTGTGCAAAAGGAGCTAGTAAAACAACTGAAAAATATGCGTTTGATCATTGAACAATCTGGTTTCTTTAATCGTCATGAGATTGTGGGCTCAAGAATCTTTATAGTGTATGACGATGAGCGCGTCAGTGCTTGGCTGATCGATTTTGCAAAGTCAAGACAATTGCCACCGCATTTAACTATTACCCATCGTACATCCTGGACACCAGGCAATCGTAAAGAACCTCTGCTCAAGGGCATGGATGAACTTAAAACAGTCATCGCTATTGTCTTAAGATATAAATTTGAAGAAACAAATAAAAACAGAGAACAAAAAACCTAAAAGTAATATATCCAAAAGTAATTTACCCGCTGCATCTTGAAGAATGAATTTAAAAACTTGCACGTGTCGACAAAGTCTGAATCGGGAGACCTTGTAACCAGCACTTTCTTCCGATGGTCATGTAATGGACTGCTTTCCGTCGGCACTGCAGGCCGCGCACTTTCACTGGCGATCAAAAAGTCTGGTCCGTGAGCCCACATTGTAGATTCTTCCACTACGCACGGCGATGGTCCCATCGACTAGAGATCTGCAGGGTTGGGATTAGGAGGAACATGATGCCACTACATCCGAGTGGTTAACTCCTGAATAGATGCAATTCGATTGATGAATGAGACCAGCAGTAACAAGTATATGAAAACAACTCCATCTCGCTCAAAGGTTGAGCTAGTAATGTTGCTCCGTACTGCTCCAACCTTGGCACCGTCAAAGTCTTCAGGGGCAATAATCTCGACTTGGAACAGAATAAATGGGAAGTCGAATTACCATTTGACCCCAAGACGATGTAAATCGCGGCTCCATAAGCATCCATAGTAGTCTGCCAGTTGTGTGCTGGAAAAACTGTTTAGTCGCTTACACCACGCTGTGGCTAAATTGCTTCGAAGGCTTTCGTCCCAATTCAGCTTTTTTTCCAAAGCTGCTGAAAAATATCTTTGCCATTGTAATGACATTTGCTAATCTGGAATTGACCCTTCGACAGCAAAAAAACTGTTTGTCGCATGATTTCCTGAACCTTCACTAGAGATGAACCATCAGTGATTAAATCATCGACAGTGAAGCCTCGCAGAACGACCTTAGACTCGATGGGAAATACAGATTTTTCATGCGATGCTCACTTATGCATTGAATGTATGGACAGAAAAGCAGCTAGCTTTCCACCGTACGTTACCGTGTACAGCTTGTAAACTAGCAGCTCCTGCTTTGGAGAGTCTCTCCATAGTATGCATTGTAGGTAGCTGTCAGAACAAGCAACTTTTACGCAATGATACAATTTACAAATAACGCCTGTGAGCGCTATAGGAAATGTGCGAAAACGAAGAAGAGTGACAAACAGCTTTGCTTGAATAGTAGGACCTGCCATCAGGTCATCGTTTAGCAAATATTCTGAACTCGTCGCAGCAGAACCGTTAAACACGACTCGTAGCTTTGTAGTTGTACTACTTTCCTTTAGTACACAGTGATGAGTTAAGAATTACTTGCATTGACTTAGCGCATCCGATTGAACAAGCTACATGTGGCCTAAGTCAAGATATTCCTTTATGAATTCTGAGTACTGACTTTTGAGTTGAGATCGTCTATCTAATTTGCGTTCTAATGATAAAAACCTTTTTCGAACCGTTTTGACAACACTTTTCGGCCAAGTTTTAAAGGAAGCCAGGTTGTCCACAAATTGAGCCCCGCAATTGAGCTTTTCATCGGTTAATTTTATTACTTGCTCCGGGCAGCTTTCGATTTTCTAAAATTGGCGCTCTAACTCATCCCAATTCTGATCCGAATTATTACATAAAGGCAGAGCCAGCACGGCTTGGCGGCTGTATGGTAAGTCTTGTAATAGCTTCCAGTAACCACCCAACCCAAACGAGTCTACTGCAATAGGAGCGATCATGCCACCAATTTAATTTGTCCCACGTAAAAGATCAAAGAACAGACTAGCTCCAATTAAGAAGTCCAATCGTTGGGGCTTGAAGAATTCTGGATCAGCTAGACAAATATAAGATGGAATGACCCAACTACTGGCGTAGATGGGATGAAAAATCGGAAAATCCAAACGAAGGTTTGCAGAATATTCTTCCGTAGGAAAATCGGTGTCACCTGTGCCTGATGCGCTAACTGAAGATTTGATCTTCTCAAGTTGTAGCTGCTGAGCCAAACGCGATGTGACAAAATGCAGCTGCGAACTTGAATCTAGCGATGCTCGACAAGGCACCAATGCACCTAAATGATTTTTAATTAAAACAATAGCAGTCGCTAAAAGCACCATATCTGGACTAGGATATTAAGCAACAAGAGCAGTAGCAGTAGCGGAGGTTGGCAGAGGAGCTGGCGATGAGCTATAGCTGACAGCTGAGAAAGGGTTGTGCAACAGAGTGTGATGCTTGATGCCACATCTTTTACAAGATCCCGAATTGCAAGCTCGATATCGACTTTTGAGACAATTAATGCACAACCCTAGCTTCATTGTCTCCTTATAGCTGATAGCGGGGGATGAATTGGCAAACTGGGTGCAACAATAAATCAAGTGGTTAGAACTATCACAAAAAACGCAGCAATTTGGCTCAGATAAAAATGTCTCGGTGCTATTATTAAACATGTTATTCTTTCCCACCTGATTACAAGGCGCGTAAGAGGGCATTGCATAATCAACTTTCTCCAACGTTCGACACTGATTCTCCAGAAATTGTATTAAATCCTGCCACGATGGTATCTCACGAGTTTTGTGCAATTCCTCCCAGTTGATTTGCGTTGACGAATCCAATTTTCGCAACCACGTTTGCACGATGATAATTCCAGCAATTTGCTCAGTGTTGCCTGTAGTTAGCAATGCACGCATATGAGCACTAAATCCGTGTACAATCAAACGTAATTTTACAGCAGAGCCAGCCTCCAATCTCTTGAGCCCTAAAATGTCCATAATATTTGCCTGAAAAACAAGACGTCCATTATTAAAACGATTGTGTATCCACTGCAGTATCCCTCAGGCATGACCGCAGGTGCTGCACGTTTTCAATGTCCGCCATACTTGGATCGATGATTGTCGAAAAAATTGAAAAGAAATCTGCATACTTAGTAAATCTGCCGCTGAACATGGGCAGTCTTAACTCGGGTCGACGAGACCGAACAATGGGGGCTGACTCCTCTGGGCGGAACGTCGAACATGGTTGACCGCATATGACTTTACGCAATTGAGACCGAAGCACGCCGTTAATTTTCATCATGCTTTCATCAAACGATTGGTGAAGCGTGCCGCCAATTTCATCGGTATCTAACTGCTATAAACGCGTCGAACTCACATTGAATTTGTTCAAGAAATTTTATCCGCAAATTAATTTCTTCCTCGTTGAGATCACGCAATTTCGCGAGAGCAGTACACTTTCTAATTTGTGAACCCGCTCATACAACGAATGAACTTTAAACATAAAAAAGTCAACCTGTTTTCTTCTCTTAAAAAAGACAAGCAACTAGTTGCCATGGCGAAGTAGAAAAAAAGGGAACGAAAAATAACAGTCATAGTCCAGCAAACAGCAAACTGGCGGCCTTTGACTTAAGAGCACTTTAGACACAAGCACAATTCTTTGCAGCTTAAGAACTTTTCGCTAATGCCATGGGCTGGAAATAGTTTATTGATGTTTAGTTTTTAACACAGTTTTTATTTTAACTTTTTATTTTAGTTTTAGTTTAGTTTATCACGTCGGAGTCAGCAAAAAATTCGTCGCCTTTAAGAAATTCTCATTAAATTAACAAATTATAAACGTTATAAATTTGATTAGTACAACCGCAACAGACAATTGCAATTGCGATTGCTTCATGCAGACAAATAAAGAACTTCACTAATGCATCAGAGGGCCGCAGCGCCGATCTGTACCAGGTTCTGGTGTATGCCTACGGCTCTCTTATCAGATAATGCAAACGTACATAAAAACATAAGTAAATTCATTGTTGCTGCTGGCTCCAACATACTCCCCCCGTTGGAGAAATCTGGGCTTCAACATAATCTCTGAGAGGCAGCAGACACAGCTTGGCTGTAGCTATCCTCTATCGACACTTTGCGGTTTTAATATCCGCCACTCGAGATACACCATCCTTTCCGCTGACAAGCTGAAGCACTCTAGCGAGCGGCCACTTGAGTGGCTGCAAATTTTCGTCCCTCACCAGACCCAAATCTCCGACCTGAACGCTTAGCTTCGGAGTCCACCACTTCGCTATTTGCTGCAACAAGGTCAGATAATCGTTTTGCCAACGCTACCAAAAAATCTGCTGGTAGTATGTGACTCGCTGCCACCCATACAGCCTATCTTTGTTAAGCTGAGTGAGATCAGGTTCGATGAACATATGAAATAGAGCACAGTTCAAAAAATTGCCAGGGGTTAATACATTAAGATCTGTGGGATTCACTGAAATTAGAAGAAGAGATCGTCAGTTGATTACTGCCAAAATCAAGCAAAAAGGCTTGCGTAATTCATCAAATTGAAGTAGAAATAATCCACAAGATCTGTAAAAATGGAATTTTGTCGTTTTAATGTCCGCCTCCCACAAACCACCATTATGCGGCGATCGTGGTAAAATGAATCGCCAATATCATTTAAACCTGGTGATGATTTCTGAGAAACATCTGCTTTAACTCAATGAGGTCATTCTTGGCCACAACGAAGTTAGTAGCGTTGTCAGAACAAATTTACGATGATCTGTTCCGTATGGAGATGAACCTCTTCAAAGCATTCAAAAATGGAGTCGTTGGCAAGTTCAGCTCCATATGTACAACTTTGGTGACGAAACAGATTAAAATGCAGATACATATAGCATTTAAGACCGGTTCCACATCTCAAACTTGTTAAATAAGGGGCCACAGAAATTCACTCCTGTAACGTCAAGCGCAATGCAGTCGCTGACACGCTACTTTGATGTCCCTTGATACCGTTTTCAAACCTCTTGTCGGCCAATATTAGAGACAGATTGCATCGAGTAGCCCTCGAGGTCGAACGTGCATGTTTCGTACATGTTATGAATTAATAATTGGATAAGTTAGGGGGCGATGCTTGGGCAAGATCATAGAGTGATGAGAATCAAAGTCTATGGACGAATTTTCAAGGCTCTGTCGAGCAAAAAGGCTGGTCCATGAGGCCACAGTGTAGATGCTTGCAGTTCAGCAATGCTCCCCTCGACAATAGATCTGGTGGATTGAAATAAGTAGGCATCTGAACGGAGCTGCAAGGCGATTGGACACGAAAATACTTCATTTGGAGGCATCGCTTTGGATCTATGAGAGCACGACAAATGAATCAGACCAGCAGGTACATAAAAACAACTCCATCCGGGCTCCCTTTGGCACTGTCAAAGTCTTGTGGAGTGGAGCTACTATCGCCTTAGAGCAGAACAATAAGAAGCCGAATTAGCATTTAATCTCGAGACGATGTAAAACGCTGGTCCATAGGCATCCAGGCTTGCGTCACAAAATTGGTAATCACAAATCCCAATAGGCCATGAGGATCGTAGTAGCTTAGGGGGCAGACTAATAGGTGAGTACAAAAATAACCAGTGATTTCCATGCTAAACCAACCTTTTTAGTTATTTTGCTGCGTCGTCGAATTTAAGCACCGATTCTTTATCCTTATCTGGCACGCACTGTAGTATAGCCGCATCGCTTGATCACCATTTAAGAAGCTGGAATTGACCCTTCGACAGCAGAGAGACTGTTTGTCGCATGATTTCTTGTACCTCCAAAACAGATGAACCACCGGTGATTAGGTCATCGACATGAAATTCTCGCAAGAAGACCTTAGACGCAATGGGAAATGCTGATTTTTACATTGACTTATCGCATCTGATTGAAAAAGAGACATATAACCTAAGTCAATCCATCAACAATCTGAATACTGGCTTTTAAGTTGAGGTCGTCTATCTGATTTGCCAAAATTGGCGCAATCCAAATTTTGATCCAAATTTTCATTACATTGAGGCAAAGCCAACACGTCTAACGCGGCTGCATGGCGAGTCTTGTGATAGCCTCCAGCAACCACCTAACCCAATCGAGTAAAAGGAGCAATCCCAACAGTAGCTTAATCTGTCCAAAGCACAAAAGATCAAAGAATATACTGACTTCAAATAATAGGTCCACACTTTTGCGCCAAAAAAATTCTGGGTCTGCTAGCCGAATATTAATTTGGATGCTCGTCAGTTATTTCAGATGGGTTGAAAGATGGAATCCAAGTTTGGTGGACATTGAGGAGATACAGCACCTGGGGATACTGCAGTGGATACAGTACGTTCGCTGGAAATTTGTGACGCGAATTATAAAATTGCTCTTGACCTGCTACACAATCGTTTTAATAATCGACGTCTTGTTTTTCAAGCACATATTATGAACATTTTAGGGCTCGAGCTTACGCTTAATTGTAGACGGAATTAGTGCTCATGTGCGTGCATTGCTAACTATTGGCAAAACTGAGCAAATGCTGGAATTATCATCGTTGTTCCAAAAATTGGATTCGACAACGCAAATCAAATGGGAGCAATCTCACAAACCTTGGGAGATATAATCGTGGGAGAATTTAATACAATTTCTGAAGAATCAGTGTCGAAGGTTTATTATGCAATGCCCTCTTACGCGCCTTGTAATCAGGTGTCCAGATATGGTGCTTTTGGCAACTGCTATTGTTTTAATTAAAAATCATTTCGGTGCATTGGTGCCTTGTCGAGTATCGCTAGATTCACGTTCGCAGCTGCATTTTGTCACATCGCGTTTGGCTCAGCAGCTACAACTTGAGAAGATCAAATCTTCAGTTAGCGCATCAGGCACAGGTGACACCGATTTTCCTACGGAAGAATATTCTGCAAACCTTCGTTTGGATTTTCCGATTTTTCATCCCATCTACGCCAGTAGTTGGGTCATTCCATCTTAAATTTGTCTAGCTGATCCAGAATTCTTCAAGCCCCAACGATTGGACTTCTTAATTGGAGCTAGTCTGTTCTTTGATCTTTTACGTGGGACAAATTAATTTGGTGGCATGATTGCTCCTATTGCAGAAGACTCGTTTGGGTTGGGTGGTTACTGAAAGCTATTACAAGACTTACCATATAGCCGCCAAGCCGTGCCTTTATGTAATAATAATTCGGATCAGAATTTGGATGAGCTAGAGCGCCAATTTTAGAAAATCGAAAGCTGCCTGAATCAAGTAATCAAATTACCGATGAAGAGCTCAATTGCGGGGCCCATTTTGTGGACAACGTTTGTCGGCTCGCTTTCGGAGCTTATTCTGCTCGGCTTCTTTTAAAACTTAGCCGAAATATGTGGTCAAAACGGTTCGACAAAGGTTTTTATCATTAGAACGCAAATTAGGTAGACGATCTCAACTCAATAGGCAGTATTCAGAATTCATAAAGGAATATTTTGACTTAGGCTATATGTATCTTGTTCAATCGGATGCGCTAAGTCAATGCAAGTATTTCTTACTTTATCATTCGTGTTTGATGGTTTAGCTGCGACGAGTTCAGGATATTCGCTAAACGATGACGTGATGGCAGGTCCTACTATTCAAGCAAAGCTGTTTATCACTCTTCTTCGTTTTCGCACATTTCCTATAGCGCTCACAGGCAATATTTGTAAATTGTATCGTTGCGTAAAAGTTGCTTGTTCTGACAGCTACCTATAATGCATACTATGGAGAGACTCTTCGAAGCAGGAGCTGCAAGTTTACAAGCTGTACATGGTAACGTACGGTAGAAAGCCAGCTGCTTTTCTGTCCATACGTTCAATGCATAATTTAGCATCGGATGAAAAATCTGTATTTCCCATCGAGTCTAAGGTCGTTCTACGAGACTTCTAAGTCGATGATCTGCTGTCGAAGGGATCAACTCCAGCTTCGCAAAGGGTGCTCAAGTGATGCGACAGTACTACAGGACTTAGCCTTAAAGTACATTAGAGATTTTGGAGCTCTGCCGCTCAAAGCAGCGGCCGAACGGAAGTATATAGCATGCCATATGTATTTGTATAAGTTAACGATATCTAAATCAATGACCCGCTGCAACGTGCCAGGCCAAAAATGCTGACCTGAGGTCTGCAATGCATCCGCTCAGGCGAAAAACAGTTCTCAAGACGCTGTTGCCGCCGTTTGCATATTCAAACTTCCAAATTTGTAATAATTTTCAGTTTCAATTTAATAATAAAATAAATAAGTCGCATCGCTGCGATATAAATAAAAACAACTAATAACTTGTTTTTTAACTGGCGCCCGAGCAGGGACCAGCACGCGCGAGGGAATAGTAAATTCTAAGTGTTAAAAGGAGTAACGACCGCTGGCCAAATTCATCTTAATAGTGAAACTTCGCGATATAAAAATAAACTATTTTTTTATTGTGACTATTAAAAAAAACAAAAACATTCGAATACACAAAATAAAAATAAAAGTGTAAGCACGATAACAACACAATTGTTAAGTGCTTATCAGCAATCGTCAAGGCTATAAGACCCGCTCGTAGCCAACCACTGGAAAGGAGAAGATTTCGGAACCTAAGTAAGGGAAACTAAAAGGGACAAATTCCGAGCTTCCTCAGAGGATGACAACGGCTGTATTTTTACTGTAAGTTAAAATAAGAATTTAAAAGTAAGAACTAAAGAAAAAATTATTTAAATCAAAAAAAAAAAAATTAAAATAATCGATCAAGAAATCATTAATGTTAGTTGATTGTGGGAGGATGGAGCTTCTATATCCAATTAGACAGATCCCTTCAAATTTTATATGGGGCCAGTCCCAGTTGTTATTGGCAGATAGAAAAAGAACGTAGGCTTCGGATCTGTTCTCTTCAATACGTGGTCACTTTTATTCACAAAAGAAATATGATGTGGCGCGAGATGAAATGGATATGTTTAAATGCGAAATGTATATAATGTAAAAGCAAAAATGTAAAGGTAGCAAGAAAAAAGCGACTTAACGTGAGTGCGGCTTCCATCAAACTTGCCCGTCAAGCGCCAGTGTGCCCGTCCGGCACCTGGCCATAAATCTTCCCCGCCGCTGCTCCTGGTCATCGTCGGCGTGAACATTAGTTAAACCTTGAAAAAAAAAAGAAAAAAGAAGTTAAGTTTAAAGCAAAGAAAAAATTATTCAAATCAAAAAAAAAATAAGCTTAAAAAATTTTGATTGAATAATCAAGTAACAAGTAAATTTAAAAATGAAAAAAAATATAAAACTAAAAATTCTCAACTAAATATTTCAAAAATATAAGATAAAAATTCTAATCATGGCAAATACAAACAATTTGATAAGACCGTCAATGTTGTCCGATGAAGCATCGACTTCACACCCACCTCCTCCTGCTAACACCCAAATGAACATAGATGAACTAACACAACTAATTTCTAAAATCGTAGTCGACACTATAACACATAATAACATTACTGAACATCTAAATCTACTTCATGCCCTTTTGATGTCCCAGATATAACAATTAGTGCCGAATATAGCAACAGAATTTCTGAATTAGATAAAGTCCCCGATATAGTTAAAGGATTAAGAGAATTTAATGGAAATCCAGCTGAATTTAGTTCATTGAAGAAAAGTGTAGAGAGAGTAATGAAAACCTATGCAGGTTAGGAAGGCAGCCCTAGGTATTTTTGTATCTTACACACAATAAGGAATAAAATAGTCGGACAAGCAGACACCACTTTAGAATCCTATAATGTTCCACTTGAATGGAATGCCATTTCTAAATGCTTGACTTTACACTATGCTGATAAAAGGGACATAACAACCCTAGAATATCAGATGAATGGACTGACCCAAGGTAATCAATCAGTCGAAGAATATCATTCAGCAATTTACAAACATTTGTCGCTTATTCTCAATAAAGTAGGTTGTATGGACATAGCTAAAGAATCTGAGCGTCTGTTGACCGAGGTATATCGCGACAAAGCACTCAATACTTTTATCAGAGGACTTAATGGTGATTTTTCTAGACTTCTAGCAATCAAAGAACCCACCGACCTACCTCAAGCTCTCCTCTTATGCCTCAAATTAGAGAATCAAAAATACGTCGCTTCTCAAGTTAACCATAAAGGTCAACCACACCTATTCCGATCCCCACCAATAATTCAAAACAATAGCCCACGTCATCCAATACAATCTCACAGACCACAGCCACAACCGGCACCACCCATAAGGTACAATCAATATCCTAGCTTCCCACAAAATAGAATAACTTATAATGGACAACAATTCGTACAACAACCAAACTATAATTTTCCCAAGGCACTCCCTCGTCCACTTGGACCAAAGCCGCTCCCTCGTCCCGAACCAATGGACGTAGACAAATCAATACAATCAAGGCAGGTTAACTATGCTAACCGACCTAATTTTAACTTCGGAAAACGTCCACCTTATAATTCCACACAAGAATTAAAAAGACCACGAAACTTTAACATTGAAACAGCCCAGGAAACTAAAGATCTATCATAGCTAGAGGAAACATACTCAACTGATAACCAGCAACATGACACTGATTATTATACAGAAGTAGAAAATTTTGCAGACAATTCTCCAACTGAGGATGAATATTGGGGTAATGACGAACAAACTGAACACTCTGACATACATTTTTTAGAATAAAGTCCTCCTCACTTCCATATATTGAATGCAAGCTTGGAGGAGGAAAGATTCTAAAAATTTTAATCGATACAGGCTCAAACAATAATTACATTAAACCTGAACTAGTATCAAAGCCAAAAAGGAACATAGAACCATTCGAAGCAATCTCCGTAGGAGGTAACGTCAGAATAACTGAACACATAGAAGCAAATTTATTTGACATAAAAGACGTAAAAATAAAATTCTTCATATTACCCACCTTAAAATTATTTGACGCCATTCTAGGCAATGACAGCCTTAAGCAATTAAATGCAGACAATTCTCCAACTGAGGATGAATATTGGGGTAATGACGAACAAACTGAACACTCTGACATACATTTTTTAGAATAAAGTCCTCCTCACTTCCATATATTGAATGCAAGCTTGGAGGAGGAAAGATTCTAAAAATTTTAATCGATACAGGCTCAAACAATAATTACATTAAACCTGAACTAGTATCAAAGCCAAAAAGGAACATAGAACCATTCGAAGCAATATCCGTAGGAGGTAACGTCAGAATAACTGAACACATAGAAGCAAATTTATTTGACATAAAAGACGTAAAAATAAAATTCTTCATATTACCCACCATAAAATTATTTGACGCCATTCTAGGCAATGACAGCCTTAAGAAATTAAATGCAGTAATCTTCTCCAAAGAAAATTCATGACTCTTAAAAACAGACTCAACATCCCAATTAAAGAAAAATTAATACAGGCAGTTAATAATCTAACAATCAGAATCGAACACATGACCAAAGAGCAAAGCATCAGTATTACAAAACTGACAAAAAAAAATCGCGAACCTATTTTCAAAACCAAATGATAAATTATCATTCACTACCTCAGAAATTAGAACCACCACAGACGCTCCGATATATTCCACACATTACCCATGTCCCATGTCTCTACAACAAGATGTAGAAACACAGATCCAAAAATTGCTAGACGATGATATAATTCGATCTTCTCACTCTCCATATAACTCTCCAGTCATCGAAGTTCCAAAAAAACTGGATGCGTCTGGAGAGAAGAAATATAGATTAGTCATTGATTACAGGAAATTAAATTTTGTAACCATTGCTGATCGGTATCCCACACCAGAAATCAATGAAGTTTTAACACAGTTAGGAGATAATCAAATTTTTTCCGTACTAGATTTTAAAAGTGGCTTTCACCAAATCCTATTAAACGAAAAAGACATAGAAAAAATCGCTTTCTCCATAAAAAATGGAAAATATGAGCTTAAACGACTCCCCTTCGGTTTAAAAAATGCTCCTTCAATATTTCAAAGAGCTTTAGATGACATACTCAGAGAACATATAGGGAAAATCTGTTACGTCTATATAGACGATATAGTTGTTTTCAGTAAAGATGAAAGTTCCCATCTGGCTCACCTTGAAGCAATATTCCACACGCTTCACAAAGCAAACATAAAATGCCAAATAGATAAGTGTGAATTTTTTGCAACTAAAGTAGAATTCTTAGGTTTTGTCATTTCTGAGAAAGGAATAGAAACTAACAAAAAATAAATGAAGTAAGCAAGTCGTCCCTGCCGACTTGGAGTATACCCTGTACCAAAAAAGGATATTTCATTTAAACAGACTCCTTCGCAATCCTCATTAATTGAATAAAATTTTTCATAAAACTCCCTTAACAACCCAAAACAGCAAATGCATGCTTTCTCACTCACTCGTAACAGTGAACGAAACTAATGCGTCATTTGGTACAAAGCAACATACGCATGCTATCTCGCTCACACATTTCAGTTGCTGCTGCCCATAGAATTTCAGTACAAAACATATATGTGTATATCTCCGATATTTATTGACCGATTTCGGTCAAATGGTACACATTGGCTATATAATTGAGTCTGCCAAAAATAATTATGATATCTCTAATAGAACTCTAGTTATAGTTTTTTCTAATTTGCGGGGGCGGAAGTGGGCGTGGCAAAAATTTGAAACAAACTTGATCTGCGTATGGACTAGGCGGATGTTGACACCAAGTTTGGTTGCTCTAGCTCTTATAGTCTCTGAGATCTAGGTGTTCATACGGACGGACAGGCGGACAGACGGACAGACGGACAGAGGGATATGGTCATATCGACTCGGCTGTTGAAGCTAATCAAGAATATATATACTTTATGGGGTCGGAAAATTTTTCTTCTGCCTGTTACATACATTTTAGCGACTTTAATATACCTTGTACCCTATGGGTACAGAGTATAAAAAGTAGAAGCCATGTCAACTATCCACCACCCACCACACTTAAAGAACTTCGGTAATTTCTCGGCCTATCCGGTTATTATCGCCGTTTTATCAAAGATTATGCCAAACTAGCTAAACCTCTCACCTCATTGCTACGCGGTGAAGACGGCAGAATTTCGAAGCAAGCTTCAAGTAAAAAATCAATCCAATTAGATTCAGTTGCACTCGAAGCATTTAATAAATTAAAAAGTTCATTGATATCAGACAATATCATTCTCAAATATCCCGACTTCAAAGAAGAATTCCATCTGACTACCGATGCTTCAAATTACGCAATCGGTGCAGTTCTGTGCCAAGACGGACATCCTATCTCTTTCTTATCTAGAACATTGTCAAAAGCAGAAGAAAACTATGAAACAAATGAGAAAGAAATGCTTGCCATTATTTGAGCTCTCAAGTCCCTCAGAAATTACCTCTACGGTAACTCAAAAGTCAAAATATTTACAGACCACCAACCTCTCACACACTACCTTAGTAGTTGGCATGGGAACGCCAAAATTAAATGGTGGAAGGCATTATTAGAAGAATACGATTATCAGCTAGTTTACAAACCAGGAAAAGAAAACATAGTGGCGGACGCATTGTCCAGAGCCCAAATCAATTCAATGACAGCAACAGTCCACAGTGCAGATAGCTCAAGCCATCTGCTCATTCCCAGTATAGAAGTCCCTATAAACGTTTATAAAAATCAAATCATAATAGCAAAAGAAGAAAAAGAACAATATGATTTCAGCATACCCTTCCCCACCTTCCATAGACACTACATTACTAAAGAACAATTTACAGAAACTGACCTTCTCAACTTATTAAGAAAATATTTAAATCCATCGGTTATAATCGGAATTTATACGACAGAAGATATCATGGGAAAAATACAAAATATTTTCTCTCTAGCTCTTATAGTCTCTGAGATCTAGGTGTTCATACGGACGGACAGGCGGACAGACGGACAGACGGACAGAGGGATATGGTCATATCGACTCGGCTGTTGAAGCTAATCAAGAATATATATACTTTATGGGGTCGGAAAATTTTTCTTCTGCCTGTTACATACATTTTAGCGACTTTAATATACCTTGTACCCTATGGGTACAGAGTATAAAAAGTAGAAGCCATGTCAACTATCCACCACCCACCACACTTAAAGAACTTCGGTAATTTCTCGGCCTATCCGGTTATTATCGCCGTTTTATCAAAGATTATGCCAAACTAGCTAAACCTCTCACCTCATTGCTACGCGGTGAAGACGGCAGAATTTCGAAGCAAGCTTCAAGTAAAAAATCAATCCAATTAGATTCAGTTGCACTCGAAGCATTTAATAAATTAAAAAGTTCATTGATATCAGACAATATCATTCTCAAATATCCCGACTTCAAAGAAGAATTCCATCTGACTACCGATGCTTCAAATTACGCAATCGGTGCAGTTCTGTGCCAAGACGGACATCCTATCTCTTTCTTATCTAGAACATTGTCAAAAGCAGAAGAAAACTATGAAACAAATGAGAAAGAAATGCTTGCCATTATTTGAGCTCTCAAGTCCCTCAGAAATTACCTCTACGGTAACTCAAAAGTCAAAATATTTACAGACCACCAACCTCTCACACACTACCTTAGTAGTTGGCATGGGAACGCCAAAATTAAATGGTGGAAGGCATTATTAGAAGAATACGATTATCAGCTAGTTTACAAACCAGGAAAAGAAAACATAGTGGCGGACGCATTGTCCAGAGCCCAAATCAATTCAATGACAGCAACAGTCCACAGTGCAGATAGCTCAAGCCATCTGCTCATTCCCAGTATAGAAGTCCCTATAAACGTTTATAAAAATCAAATCATAATAGCAAAAGAAGAAAAAGAACAATATGATTTCAGCATACCCTTCCCCACCTTCCATAGACACTACATTACTAAAGAACAATTTACAGAAACTGACCTTCTCAACTTATTAAGAAAATATTTAAATCCATCGGTTATAATCGGAATTTATACGACAGAAGATATCATGGGAAAAATACAAAATATTTTCCCGACCCAGCTCAATACTTTCAAAATAAGATTCTCTCGAAAGAAAATAACGGACTTAGAAAAAGATTCAGATCAGGAAGAAGAAATTTTAAAAACCCACAATAGAGCATATAGAAATGCACTAGAAAACCAAAAACAGATTGCAGAGAAATACTATTTTCCTAAAATGAAAGAAAAAATCACAAAAAATCATAAAACAATGTAGAATCTGTAAAGAAGAGAAATATGATAGACCACCAACAAACCCGAGTTTAAAAGAAACACCGATTCCCGAATATCCAGGGCTCATCATCCACATAGATATCTACTCTACCGAAAAACATCTCGTGCTGACCGCAATAGACAAATTTTCTAAACTCGCACAGGGTAGAATTATAAAATCCAAAGCAATAGAAGATATCAGACAACCATTACACGACATTCTATTCTACTAGGGAGTATCAACATTCGTAGTAATAGACAATGAAAAATCGCTCAATTCAGCTTCTATTTCCTTTATGATGAAAGACCAACTCCACATAGAAATTTTTAAAGTACCACCCTATAAAAGTTCAGTAATCGGACAAATAGAACGACTACATTCTACCCTATCCGAAATAATGAGATGCCTTAAAAGAGAAGGCATAGACAGAAATTTTGCAGATCTTTTGTAAAGTCCATTTATGAATACAACAGTTCCATTCACTCAGTTACCAAGCAACGCCCACTGGACACATTCTTTGACAGAAAGATTACCACAGACCCCGCACAATATGAACAAGCTCGCAAAAACAATATCACAAGATTAAGAGAACAACAAAGCAAAGACCTTAAATACCACAATCAATCCCGAAAACCAATAAAAATATACAAACCTGGACAGAAAATTTTTGTAAAAATCAATACACATTTAGGATCAAAGCTTTCTTCTAGATATAAAAAAGAAATAGTTAAAGAAGACAACAACACAACCATAAAAATAGAATCAGGAAGAGTAGTACACAAAAGTAACATTAAAAATGATTTTTCTGAACAGGATACTGGGATTAATCCCAATACAGGCGCGAATGGAAATGACTAACTATACGAATAGTCATATACTTACTCTTAATACTGGATTAGGAAAAATCTCTACCTCCTCAACTAGAATAATTCACCTCATAGATTTATTACAAATTAAAACTGCATTACACAATCTTGTAAAACACATAGAAACAGAGTTTAGATCTTCAGATCTATATCACACTCTACACTTTCAATTAGAACAAACTAAGTCTATATTCCATTCCGTATTGTACCCTAATAAAACTAGACAGATAAGATCAATAAATGTTTTAGTTACAGCCTGGAAATTTGTGCCAGGCTCTCCTGACCATGATGACCTAGTAGCTATAGAAAGTAACCTAAATAATCTTATCCAAAATAATAACCAACGAACAATCATCAATACACAATTGCAAGAACGCATAATCTAACACAAATTAACAATGTACTAACTAACGCCATTCAAAAATACTCTTTCCCTACTAACAATCTCGACATAAATATCTAAACTCAATTAACATAAAATACGCCATACAATGGGCAAAAATAAACACTATTCTAATAAATGAAAACGATTCAAATGTTATACAAAAAGAAATAAATAAAGCGCAAATAAATTTATCAATAGACGAAATGCTAGAATTCGCGGACATATCCGTTTTGCATAACAATACCATAACTTTATATATTATTAGAATACCCAATCTCGAAAAAGAAAATTAAGAAAATCTCCTCATCAGGCCCATAATCAAAGAAAACTCAATTGTCAATCTACAATTCAAAGAAATATTTAAGCATAAAAATACCATGTTAGGATTAAGAACAGAATGTAAGAAATATAAAAACATAAAAATTTGTAAACAGAAAAACTTAGTAGATTTAAGATATAATGATTGTATTCCCAGACTTTTCTTAGGTAAAAATTCGGTATGCGATTACAGCAATGCAGACCACATCGAGAGCGTCGAAGAAATTCAAGAAGACACCATTCTGCTAAACAACTTTCAAGGCAGAATAAAATTTGAAAACATTGATGAAATTGTACGCGGTACACTATTAATAAAATACCACAATTATTCAGTCATGATTAACAACCGAGGCTTTTCCAACATGGAAGAAACGAATATAAATCCCGGCACACCAATAATACAGATATCAGCATCAGAGGCCAAACGCTTACTAGTCCTTAGTCTAAAGACACTAGACAACCTACAAATCAACAATACCAAACACCTGAATTTTCTACAAACACATTCATCAACAAACAGCATCGGCTTACAGGGCTGTCCATTGGCTTCAGAATACTAATTGTGTTTGTCTCAAAAAGGCGAACTAACAAAAAAGAAGTAATTCTACAAATCACCCCCGAGATTCCGGCAATCGAAGAAAATAGCCAAAAAACTTCAATCATCCCTTAACATATCCCGAACCTACAATTTATCAATATGCCATTCGTCTAACAATTGTGGACAATTGTCCATCTAATGGTGGAAGAGTTAACGATATCTAAGTCAATGACCCGCTGCAACGTGCCAGGCCAAAAGTGCTGACCTAAGGTCTGCAATGCATCCGCTCAGGCGAAAAACAATTCTCAAGAAAATTCCGAAGCAACACGCGCAACCGCCGACGCTGCTGACGCTGCCGCCGCCGTTTGCATATTTAAACTTCCAAATTTGTAATAATTTTCAGTTTCAATTTAATAATAAAATAAATAAGCCGCATCGCTGCGATATAAATAAAAACAACTAATAACTTGTTTTTTAACTTATATGTTGTTATATGTGCAGAAGGCATATACATTGAAATGGCTTAGGGCCGAACGGTCAAAACGTCATAGTGCTTACGCTTCAGATCTCGCACTGTAGGCCAGTCCACATATAAGTGGCTGATCATATACGGCGCTTGGCGGCGGTTATATTATGTAATTAAAGTGATAAAGTGTCTCTATGTTTATGCATTTGATACTCTAATATTTAGTTTGGGCATATGACCACTTTACATATTGTATACACTACAATACGATGGGCATATGCTTACTTATTTGGCATAAAACTCACTCCACCTCCCATTTTAGAGAAATAACGTAATATTATTGTGAAATTATTTAATATTATATTGTATAATTATTAAAACTTATATTTGGTTTATATAATATAATAAATATTTATATGTTTTTGTATTATATTTTTTTGTTACTTAATAATATATTTTGTATTTATTAGAAATTTTGTTTTATTTATATATTGTAATATAATTATTTATAACTAATTTTTTTTGTTTTTATATCCAGTATATATTTTGTCATAAATGGTTGATCAGACCCTTTTGTGATTCATTTCAAAATTTATGTTTGAACTTTTAGCTTATGACCTTATAAGCTATTTCTAGTCAAAACTTAATTTCTTTAGCGTAATTATCTACATTATATAATGCATCTATTCTAGTGGTTTTATTAAAAGTTATGAACTATCTTGGTAATCTTCCAAATACTAGTTCGTATGGACAATAGTCATGTGTTACCGGAGGTCTGTCTGCAGATATGTATGAACGAATGTATTCATTGAATGTTCTATGACTTCGTTCTATTGTATCTACAGTTTGGTGATGATATGCAGTAGACGCTATGTTGTCTATCTTTAAATATTTGCACAAATCATTCATTACTGGATTCTTATATTCTGTTTCCATGTCCGTAATGAATGTCTTCATTGGACTTTAATTTAGAATCACGTTTTCAAATATTGCTTTGGCAATAGTTATTGCACTTTTATTTGGAATCGGAAGGGTTACTAAATACTTAGTTAAATCGCATTTAAACGTAACTGCATATTCATTGCCATTCTCTGAGCGTAGTAGTGGACTTATCTACTATCGCTCTATCAGAATCTGTAATTCGTGTTTGAGTTAAAGTCATTGGGGTCTTTATATGAGTTGTTGTTTTAGATTTTTGGCATCTTTGACTTGACGAGTTATGTTTTTCCAATAATAATGTCGTTTTATTTTAGCTAGCGTTCTTGTAATGCCATTATGACCTCCTTGAGTTGGATTGTCATGAAATTTAGACAGTATCGCTTCCTGATCTTTTTCAATTTCTATTAGGGTCACCGGCTTGAGTAGCGTTACTCTTAAAATATTGAATATTTTTTTGCCCATGTTTTTGAAAGATTCAATTGAAATTAATTCAAAGATCTTTTCGCTCGGTGCCACTTTGAGTTGGCTGATCTTAAGTATTTTGGCTCCCATTTCAAGCCTTTGGAAGAACTGACCTAAGTCAAGATTTCCATTGGTGTACAGATCGCTAAAACCAATTCTTGGTATTATTTTTCTTTCACGTTTCAAAAAACATATCTGATTTTTTATTAGCAAGGCCTCTGCTTTTCGTACTTCGTCATTACGAATGACTTCATATACGTTGAGCATTTAAATCAGATATTGTAATTCTTGATAGGGCGTCTTCTACGAAATTTTTTTTTTCCTTGGGATACTCTACTGTGAAATTATATTCTTCTAGATCTAGTCTCATTCTAGTTAGTTTTGAACTTCGATTTCTCACTGAAAACAAATAAGTTAATGGTCTGTGATCTGTTTTTACTGAAAAATGTTTGCCATAAATATATGGTCTGAAATGTGTAATTGCACAATGGGTAGCTGCCAACTCTTGTTCTGTTGTTGATTTGTCGCTTTTAATTTTGGTGAATGGAACCATCCACAACAGGGAGTTGTTTTAGTTGTTTATTTTAGTGTTAGAACAGCTCTACAGACGTGTTTACTTGCATCAGTAATTATGCAAAATTCTTTATCGAAAACTGGATAGTTCAAAGCCTTTTTAAATAATTGAATGTATTTTGGCCATTGAAAATTGACATTTTTTTACATAATCGTGTTATGTGCCGTGAATAATCGGCGAAATATTTAATGAAATGTCTATAGTAATTGCAAAATGCAACTGTAGGAACTGGATATTTTTCGATGAAGTTATATTTTTTATGATCAGGCAATATGCCTTAATCAGTGCACTTGTCAATTGGTACAAAACCATTGCTCGTTGAAAAAGAAGTTAATTCTCTAGAGTTTTGTTTCAATTTTATTTGATGAAATCCAGACGTTGAATCTAGACATGAAAAGTATTTGGCTCTACCCAACTAATTAAGAATATCATCTATTCTTGGAAGTGGAAACTTATCGGATAGTAATTTTTTGTTTAGTTGATGATAGTCTATTACTAATCGCCATCTTTCATTTACAGATCCAGGTAGACCTATTTTGGATACAAGTAGTATTGGACTAATGTACTCTTAAGTGAATAGTTCAACTATTTCATCTAGAATGAGCCTTTTCACTTGTTAATTGATGTCTTTTTTGTTTGCGTGTGGAATTCTATAATTTTTAGTGTATACTGGATTATTATCCTTCAATCTTAGTTCTTGCTATAAAAATTATTTGTTGTTATTGATTCGGTTTCAAGTCCGAATATGTCAATATACTGGTTGCATAATTCTTTGAGTTTTGTTTTAAATTGTGGCGTAAAGTTTTTTGTAAGTTTTTTCATGACATGTTCTTGTCTATTTTTGCTAATTTCTTACTCTATATCATAATCACTTAGCCTTTCGGTTTTTACCTTATTAATGTTTAGGATTTTGGTTGAATTTGTTGTATTCAATACTCGGACAAAAATATTATTTTTATTGGAGATAGTATTTACAATAAATATTACTTCCTCAATTTCTGGATTCGGGATTAGGACAGTTTGTTCTGTCGATTCTAAATTAATTTGTCGGACTACTTCAGCGCGAACTGGAAGTATTGTGGCATTAGTTTGTATGATAGGTATTTTTAGTGGGAAATGGAAATTATCTGGCCTTAATATTAAGTGTCACTAGTATGCGTACAATCTAATAGGCAATTGAACTTTTTTCGAAGTCTATACCTATAATGCCATCGCTTGGAATTGGAAAGTTTTGTTCAACTAAGTGATAGTTGTGTGGGATTATATACTATTATATAGTATTGAAATGCCTGCACCAGTATCTATTAATAAAGTAAACGAGTTATCTGTTTTTAAATTTTTAAATTTTATAAATATTCCTAAACTAAGATTGATATAAATTGGTTTTCCGAACTACTTTCTGTAGTTCGTACATTTGATTATCCATTATTTTTGCTGTTGTGGCCTTTATTCGAGTTTTGGCCTCTATCATTCCCTTTGTTATTGTTATTATAGTTGTTGTGGTAATTACCTCTCTTTTGGTGATTACCTCTGTTAGATTTTATATAGCCGGCGACCACCGTTGCCTCTGTAATAAAAAACAGTGCTGGCACTTCCGGTAATCTGTGTGTTGTAATGGATGTATTTACCCATTGCATCATTAAAAGTACTAAAATTGCCTACTTCTAGTATTATGCGCAACTTTTCATATTCAAAATTGTGAGTCATGGCTGATATGGACTCTTTGGTTGAAAATTTATATGAATTTTCTGCGTCTAAACCTTCGTCAATGTACGTTGCTTTTAGCTGCTTGTGCAAGCTGTCAATATCAGTCGTATATTGCGATGATGCCTTTTGGTTTAATATTTATTATTTTATAACATCTTTTCAAGTTATTAGTGAGCAACCTGATTATTTCTTGAATTGTTATCTCCTTCTGAACTTTATACAGGATTGTGCCTGTTATCTTTGATTTGATAACTTCGACGGCTAAATCTTCTTGATCTCCTTTAGTCCTATCAGTGATTTCTAACGCTGTCAAAAAGCGATGTAGTGATAGCTTGCTGCCATCAAATTCTGGGATCGAAGTTGAGACTTGTCTCACATACTTATTGCGGATCTTTTTCGACGTCATGATTTTTTCGTTTTCTATTTCAACTGTGTGTATGTCCTCTTGATTAGGTTGTAGCTCGATCTGGTCAGTATCCATTAATACTGCCTTATCAAATCTTGCTGGTGTGTTAATTATATTCGGAACAAATAGTTGTAAACTATGTTTCTCCTTGCGTTAAGTGCAATTGCGTTAATCTATCCAAATTTGTATAGATTATTTCGCGAATGTTATTATACGCTTTTATCAAGCATTGAAAGTGTTTTGTTTTGGTTAAGTTTGAAGTCGGCGCACATAAACGATTTATCAAACTCAAAACGTTCACGTTGACACTATCTCGTTCCATTCCATTAAACATGTTCAATTGATCTTGTGTCAGATAAGTAAAATAATACTTATTGACAACGGTGATCGTTATTGGACCTAGCTTGTCGTATCGTGATAGTATTTACCTCTACGTTAGGTATTGAACCTAGAACAAGGGCTTTTTCTTTATTTGTGCATCCTATTAGAGTTGAAACTTAACAATTGTATGCCGACATGTACAAGTTTTCCAACTGGTACATATCTATTGGCTCAGTAGCAAGAAGGAAATAGATCCTACTTGCGAATAGTGAATCATTTCCTAATATATTCTTTACTAAGTGTTTTATTCATTTTATTGAATCCTGGTTTTTATTATTTTATTTTTCAATAGAGGGGAGCGAAGAATGTTTTTTTTTATCAAAAGAGGGGAAAAATAAAAATTTGCATTATATTGAGTCTTTTTTTTTTGCGTATACAATTTCATCTAAGTCGTTCGCCTTGCTTAAGTATTTCTTTTTTAAGCACCTATTGTGCAATTTATATATTTCGATCAATATGTTGGCAATCAATATTACGACTATTATTATTAGTAAGGTTGTTACTGTAGTTAGGCTTTGAGTCTCTACTTCAACCTTATTAATGACATTTGCAGTGGAGTCCACTGATTTGGTATCTACCAAACCCATTTTTGGGGTTTAGACCAATATATTATATTATATATTTAATATTTTTAAATGAGTCTATATTTTCAAAATGTTTACACCTCCAGGTACTTCTGGGTGGAAGATGCTTCCCTATGCTCAATAGCAGCAGTATCGGGGCAGTCGTCCCTCATTTATTTGGCTTGACTTGTTGAGTCACGCGGTGCCGGTGGTGGTCTACGCACAGGTCATATGTATTTTGTATTTTTATTATTTTTTTCGTTTTGTTTTAAATAAAGCAGCAGTTGTCGCATTTTCTGCATTATTTAATCAGCACTTTAAAATCCGAGTTCATGTATATTTTTATTTAGCATTTATACTTATTTGTTATTTAATGGTTTAGGTGTTTCATTTGCCGTTGCAATTCTAGCAGCTTTTCGTTCTTTTTTTACAACTTATTTAAGCCACTTTTTCGACAATAACCAGTTTTTATTGGTTATGGACATATACTGAAAAATGCTTACACTGCAGATCTCACGCTGCAGGCCAGGCCAGTCATATGTTATGTAAACGCAGCGACAGAGTGTCACTACGTTTATGGGCGCGATACTCTAACCGTTTAGATAATCATATGACAACATTAGATAATGCATACACTACAATACGATGGGTATATGCTCATATTGTATACAGCATGCTACAACAGATCGGAATAAAAACGTAATGATATTTTGCTGTTCACAAAATTCCGTATCAGTAAATATTGGTGTTTGGTCTCAATAATTTCAACCAGCTGAGCTATACGCCATCGCTTTATTCTCATTGACGACTCCATAAAATTAAGGTTTTTACGGCAATGTGGAGCTCTTTCCGCATTTTCCTGAGAGATATTTTGGTAATTTTTATATCCTTGCAGAGGGTATATTAAATACGAGTTGATCTAGCCCTGTCCGTCTGACCGTCTATCCGTCTGTCTGGATCAACAGCTTCTCCTCCTAGGCCCTAATAGCTACAGAGTTGAAATTTTCATTGTATATTTCGGAATCATCCCGATCAGACTATATCGTATAGCTCCCATAGAAACGCTCGGTCATGAATAAAGTTTAACCTCAATAACTCATTTGTTTTTTAACCGAATGCCACGAAATTGAATATTTGTGAGTTTATTATACTTATTGATACCTCAACTTAGTTTTATCAGAATTGGTTGACTGTATAATATAGCTCCCATAGGTCATGAATAAGGTTTATCGTCAATAAGTCTTTTGTTTTTTAACCGAATGCCAAGAAATTTAATATTTTTGCGAGTTTAATATATGTACTTATTAATCGCTACCAAGGAACAATCGGTACAAGAATTTTTTGTACGACGAAACTTTTTTTCTTAAGCTAGGGACACAAAATTTTTAACTCGTACTTTTGTATATATATATAGTAAAACGGAAGATTGCTTACGTTTTTAGAGCGAATTTGACCCGTTTCGCCAACTTAGTATTAAGAAAGAAAATAGAAAATATAGTCGAATAGTATCGCTGAAATCAATCGCAAGTAACTTAATTTTTTCTTTCGTCACTTTATTTTAAACGAAGTCCAAAAAAGATTCTGTTTCATCTAAAGTTAAATATCAACTTAGGATCATAATAACTCTTATAATTTTTCAACAATTTTTTTCCAAATGTACTCAATAGGTTGGATAAGCGCATATACTTCATGGGTTAAGCCAATTGTTTTCAATATTTAGTTGTACATCAGCATTCAATTAATATTATGCAATTACTTTACGTAATTTTTCAGCGTTTGCGCCCTTTTTGGAACATCATAAATTAAAAATATGTAGGCATGCAAAGGCACACACTGACATATGTGACGCCTATGAAAGTTAAAAACAAAAAATTAATTAATATTAAGAATTTTTGAGTTTAAGAAGTCACCACGTTTCTGCTGCTGACTTAAGATGCCCTTAAGTTATCCTTAATCCAAGTTGACCATGTGCATTATGTAAATAAAGGATCACAAGGATCACCAAAGTTCTCCAAGTCGGCTACAAGCTAATCTTAAAAATGTTGAGAATAAATGCGAAATGAACTTATTAAACATGCATAATGTACATAAATACATTTTAAGAAGTATGTGAACATTTTAAGAAGTATATGAACATTGCGCATAAGTATACACACGCGCAGTGTGTTTTTCATTGTGATCGGATATGTTGTGTTGCACTCAGCCCACTGCTTAAGTTAGAATTGCAATGTAAGCATAACCTTGGACTATATACAGGTAATTTTTTTTTGCATAAAAGAATTATCAACTTGCCTGGCTTAAATGTAAAGCTATGTCATTCTAAAGATCCTCCATTTAATTAGTAACTTATTATTTTAATAATACACCACTTGAACGTTTAAACGAGATATTGATTTGGATGAAATCAGGGGTGCACAAGTTAAGCTTCACTCCTCATGTTTCTGTCGCTGTCAGTAAAGCCATGACTGTTCCTGCTTTGCTAAAGCGATGGTCGATTGAATTTTTTTCACCTTACTGGTCCACACTATTCTAGAATACGAATCATGCATATGTATCACATCAATTAAAATTTAATTAGTTAAAAAGCAGTTTCTGCTCTTACTCTTCGTGGCTCAATGCCACTTTGTTATCATATTCTAGTACACATCACCAAATTAACCATCCCTTATTACTAAACCATAGGGTAATGCTTGGTACTTTCTTTCTTATTTATTAATTATTTATTATGATTTATTAATTTTTTATAATTTTAATATGATAAGGTATAATAAGTTAGTAAATGCTGGCTGTATGTATGCCGATAAGGTGAACTGATGGGGTTAACTGTTCTGACATCTATTTATTACTAAATTTTAAAAGATGCCTTCCTGCAATTAAAATTAACTGATCGAAAATTTAGTTGAAACATGGTACTTACTTTAAACTATTCAAATCTGCTTGACTTATTATACACTGAAAAATAAGAATGTTCTCTGCCATGCGCAGTGGTTCCGCTTGTATGGAAGCGCGGCCAAAAATACTTCTAGAGGTGATATCGTATTGAAATTTTCACGAAAATTCTAGAAAAATATATAAAAAATATTGTGTAAAAATTGAACAAATTGGACTACTATATCATATAGCTCCCATAGGAATAATCGTTCAAAAATATTGCATTTAAATGAAAATTTTTGTTATTTATTGAGCGATCTCAACCAAACTTACATATAATGATTTAAATTCTATTTGAGGTAAGCACACTATACAGAGGTCTCATCAATTTCCACTAGCTGAGCCATACGCCGACGCTTAGTTCGCGTTGAAGACTCCATAAAATTTAGTTTTTTACGGCCACGTGGAGCACTTTCCGCATTTTCTTGGGGTAAATTCTTAGTATTTTTCAATAAAATTGACTCCATTGTACTCAGCCAATCGGACTCATATTGTAAGACAGAAGATTTCTTACGTTTATAACGCATCCAAAAATCAACATTTTTTTTGCAAATGTACTCAATTGGTTTAACACACGCATTTAATTCATCTTTAAAGCCGTTGTTTTCAAAATTTTGTTGTACATCAGCAATTACTTCTCGTAACTTTTCAGCATGTTTGCCTTTTTTGGAGCACCATATATTAAAAATATGTAGGCGCGCGAATACACACTGACATATGTTTCCTATCAAATTAAAAATTAAACACCGAAAATTAATAAGTATTACGAGGTTTTTATGCAAAATGAAAAGCACAAGTAAAGACAATAACAAACACACAAAACAAACACAGGGGCTCTGCTGGACAAGTTTCACCTTGAAAAAATAAGAAGATGCGTTAGATTATTAATTATTTCACACACATCTGCAAGTTTCTGCAGCTGACTTAAACACTTTTATTAAGTAAAAACTTAGATTAATACAATAAAAATAACTTCTATGGGGGAATCGGGGGGAACATAACTAAAACTTTAACTAAACATACAAATCAGGCACTAAAAGCAACCAAAAATAAAGGTTACATACAATATACACAATATAATTCTTAATAATTTACTGAAATAAAATAAACACCTTTAACTTGAAATTCCATTGATAAATTATAAGGTTTTAATCACAACAAGAACACGTGAAGCACTTGAAACTGACATTCGCATTGAAAGTTTTTGCGTTTGCTAAGTTTTACTCTAAAAGTGTTCATGCGTTTGGTTCTATTTTTAGAAAGTCCCGTTATGTTTCCAGAAAAATTCGATTTGCCATTGTAAAGTTTGAACATTTTGGAGACAATTTGCTTGCAACTTTTTTCTATTCTTTGTTATCACTTTTGCTTTGATTTTTGACCTCTGGCGGAACCACTGTGCCATGAGAAATAAGAAATAATGGATTAACGAGTGCAAATAAAGGTATGAATAAAATAGGATAGATCAATGAGGTAAATAAGATTTTGGTATCATCAAAATTATTTGTCCGTCTCTTAACAAATCTAAGTTCATCCACCTTGTTAGTGGTTAAAAGTCTGAATTACTGTTATTGTAATATGTTACCAGTTAAGGTGAGTTCCGATAAATAAGCATAGCCTTACACTTTGTGGTACATACTTAAATTTAATAGTATTGACAGCAATGTCGGCTTTTACAGCTAGACGAAACCATATCTTTATAACTAGGGCAAAGCTTATGTTGTCGGCGTACCACGGAGGGAGATCATTTATAAAGAGTGTAGAAAGCCACGAAACCAGTGCACTAAGTAAGTAAGAAGACTTTGAAAAGCATTTTGTGAGTGTGGTTGGTTAGATACTCACGAATCCAACAAAATAACAAAGTTGGTCAGCGAATTTCGTTTAGCTTTAAAAGTAATGAATTATGTTGAGGCATAATCAAAAGCTTTATCTGTGCTGTATCTGTGACATCAGTTTGCTGAATACAGATGTATTTAAAGCCTGCAACTAAGAAGTTTTTTTTTCGCTTTTGGGATTGAGGAAAAAATAAAAATACCCATATAGTTTGAGACATCAGACTTATTACCCTTTTTGTAAAAAGGCATAATAAATAAATCCTTGCAAATTATGCGAAAAAAAAGATGCTTCAGTTTGCACAATGAATCTGAGAAAAATCTGAACTGAATCTGAAATCGAACTAACGAAGAATTCGAATGAACATACAGGGTGAAATCTGCTACAAGACATGCCTTTTCATACTAATAATATTCTAAATAAACATTAAATTAAACAACTCTCGGGTCAACCGAACCAATTTTGCGAGAGGATTACAAACTTTAAAAACGGGAGCTAGCGTACCATAAAAGTCATAAATGGCAGCGTAAATTATACATTTAAAACCAATCAATGTTAAATATAAAATTATTAAGTTCAGCCTTACAAAAAAAATCCACTTCTTTATTATTAATCTATATTATATTATTTATTTACACTACAGTATCTAGTTACGTTGCAGTTAAAACCGCTACTTGTAACTGATTTTAAAAATCGTAAGAGATACTGCTTGAAATAAGCCTCAGCTTACATTATTTTTTTTTAACAAACTTGAATTTTTTATTTCTTATTCCCATAAATTACCTAATATTTGATGTGAATTATAAGTGGACCAGCAAGAAAAATTAACAATTAGAATTACTTTAGTAACTTTATTGGGAAAGGTTTGTTTCTTTCTGTCATTTCCCTTTGAAATGAATTTTAAGACTATCTTATGTGTCTAACATATTATTCTTTAGTCAAAATTGCACATGTATCAGTTCCGTAAGTGGTAGCGACTTTACGTCGCTGAGTCTTGGTCAGGCGACTTTACACTAGCATATCTCTGCACAATTATGCTGATTTCGTCGTTATCAGCATATTTGTAAGAAGTATGGCTTGCATGTGCGCTTAGTTGAGGTTGGGAAAGTTGGCCACCGTTTTTTACAATCAATTTTAAATGGCACGTGTATTAATAAATCTTTGTTTTCATTTATTAATTTTACAGCACTCGGACTTCAAAGGCCATAATTCTTGAAGAGAATATTGACGATGTATGTTTTGCTGATCTTAATAAATTAAATGGACAAAATGGTATTTACTAATCTTTTGAAACCAACAGAATGTGTTTTAATTTATGTATTTTTAGGAACCACTGTCAACTATATACCAATGACTCCTATTAAAACAAGTGAAATTGGAAACGTAGATAAAGCAACAGACATTAATTGTATGAAATGTCAAAATGTTGATAGCAGAAGTATACCCTATAATTTTCCTGAGCATGCTTCCGATAAATGTAAAGGAAACTTTGAGACAGATTCTGAGAATCGGCAAGTATTACAAGACGTGACACTTAAGTTTAATTACTTAAAAGAATTAATTATAATCAAGTTGCTCATTTTGCATTTAACTTCGGTCATAACGAAGTTTATATTCCCAAGCAAAGTTCTTTACAGTTAATTTACTAACTCTGACAGCCTTTGTAAAAAAGCGGGTTATTATACTGCATGTAATTAAGTTTATGTATTATTTTTTATCGCACCAAAATAAAATGTGCTTTAGGATCTGTCACATGCCAATCTTGCACTATCAGTTCACACACACCATCGATATTTTGTGGCACATCAACTGATTTTGGAGGACCTTCACGATATTCGTCAGCGACTGAACTATGTCCACGATTAAATTCTGCAAACGAGCGATAAACCATTTTGATGGTGCTCTCTCGCCATATAAATAACTAAGTTCATCGACACATTATTGTTGGGATAATCCACGTCGAAGATTGTGAAAAATAATCCAACAAAAACTCCCTCGAGAACTTGCTAATATTTTGCCAAATTGATTTTTTTAACTTATTGTACACAAAAACGTTTACGTGAATATGTGCTAAAAAAGTTACAGTTTATAATGGCGTCGCACACTGGTGTCGATTCTTACTTTACATTACCAAAATCATAACTAAATGAAGCAAGCAAGTCGTCTCTGCCGACTTGGAGTATACCCTGTACCAAAAAACGATATTTGATTTAAACAGACTTCTTCGCAATCCTCATTAATTGAATAAAATTTTTCATAAAATTCTCTTAACAAGCCAAAACAGCAAATGCATGCTTTCTCGCTCACTCCTAACAGTGAACGAAACTAATGCGTCATTCGGTACAAAGCAACATGAGCATGCTATCTCCCTCACACATTTCAGTTGCTGCTGCCCATAGAATTTCAGTACAAAACATATATGTGTATATCTCCGATATTTATTATTTATCAAATTTGGTCAGATGGTACTCATTGGCTACCAAAAATAAATACTGTATCTTTAATACAACTCTAGTTATAGTTTTTTCTAATTTGCGGGGGCGGAAGTGGGCGTGGCAAAAATTTGAAACAATCTTGATATGCGTATGGCCTAGGCGGATGTTGACACCAAGTTTGGTTGCTCTAGCTCTTATAGTCTCTGAGATCTCGATGTTCATACAGACGGACGGACAGACGGACAGACGGACATGGTCGTATCGACTCGGCTGTTGATGCTGATCAAGAATATATATACTTTATGGGGTCGGAAAATTTTCCTTCTGCCTGTTACATACATTTTAGCGACTTTAATATACCTTGTACCCTATGGGTACAGGGTATAAAAATCTAAACCAATGGAGCGATTTAAAAAATGTAAAAATATAATTGATAGAGAATTCTACAAGCTTTAAAATGAATGTTTGTCAAAAATGCTCAGTGTCCCTGGTGCTTTAATATTCAAAGTCAAAGTCGAAAAATCCGAAGAGGCTGCTAGCATGTTTAAATGGTCTTCCAATAGCCGAGTCGATATGACCATGTCCGTCTATCTGTTTCTTCGCAACTTTTCGAAATTAAATTTTGAGCTACGTGTATAAAACATATATGTTTCTGTTCATTGATCAATTATCCTGCGCAAGTTTATGGTGGGATCGGACAGCTATAAGGAATAGATTTGTTTTGTTCAAAACAGTTCTTATGAGAAAAGCATTGTTTTTTTTTTTTTAGTTTTTTAATCAAATTCAGTATTCAGATGATAACTTTATACTTTTACACCATATCTGGAATTTTGAATCAAATCGGAAAGGAAAACAAAATTTAAGAGACCGAGAAGCTCAGCGCTTGCTATTATACCAAAATTCAATTTCAGCTTGGTGGTGTAGTAGGCAGCGGACATCAATTTTACAAATAATGGGCGCGGGTTCGATCCCGGTCGCGGCGAGTAGAAATTCCCTTGTTTTCTTTGTTGAAAATTTTGCATCATTTTATATTTAGAATGTTTAAAAAATCTTGAGTAAAGTACTTAATTAAACTTGAAGGGTATACAAAAAATATACGCTTTAGCTTTGATATTTATACTTACAATAGCCAATCCCCAATTTGAACAAGGCCAGAGCACCACATTCTCCATTGCTACAACCAAACCCACCGCAGCTTATTTCGTTTACTGCTCCCGTTCCGCAAGGCGATCGGAAAGATGAGACTATTTCCATTTCTCCAGGAAATGGTCTCCCTTTACAGGCGAATAAAGCTGTAGTTTCCGATATGACTGGGCATATATCCATCATAGGGAATATTGCCAATAGGGATCCTGTCAGAGGCCTACATACGGACACTCTGATTGAATCTGCTGCGTTTATAAATGCCGTGGTGGATCCCATGTCTGGTCTCCGTAGACCCCTAACAGGTGTTCCTCCAAAGAAACACATATTTGTTTCTAGGCTTGATCCCGAACATTCGTCGAATGACGACTTAGCTTTCATTAAGACAAAAGTTCAAGCCAACAAAATATCGGTGGAAAAATTTAAATTTAATTATTCAAGAGAGATCTCTTCTTTTAAGATTAGTGTCCCGGTCGAACTGTTTGACTGTATTTGCAGTAACAGTTTTTGGCCGGATCACATTTTAGTTAAAGAGTACACGGCCAAAAAGAAAACTCGAGATCCGGTAAGGCTTTCTATCCCCGCCTCTTCAGCTTCTGCCGGACCATCAGCATCTGCTGGTGGTTCAAAAAACTAATCTCGTACCTTTGTCTGGCCTATCAGAATGTAAGAAGACTTAAATCTAAGCTTCCTAGACTATATGTAGATAGTTTAGTATTTGATTTTAATATTTTAGCTTTTACAGAGACATGGTTAAAACCTGATATTAGCGATGCATCTGTTCTTTCTTCAAAATTTTCAATTTTTAGGCGTGATCGGACCAATCGCGTAGGTGGAGGAGTTTTGATAGCAGTTGACTCTACCTTACCCTCTGACATTATTCATTCTCCTGAATTTCAGGAAATCGAGTTTGTTGGAGTTAAGGTTAGACTCAAGTCGTTTGCCGCCTACGTAACATGTTCCTATATTCCGCCACAATCCGACATGTCAGTATATAACAAGCATCTAGAGTCAATTCAATATGTTTCTTCTTTGCTATCAGATAGTGACATCTTAATTGCTCTTGGTGATTTTAATTAACCTGAAATTCAATGGTCACCTTCAGATGAATCTGTTTCGTTGCTTCCTTCTACGTCACATTTGATTATTGATGGCCTTTTTGAATTATCCTTGGCCCAGATAAACTCTGTATGTAATAAGAATGGAAGATCTTTGGATCTGATATTTGTGATTGATTCTTCCAACTGCGTTGTTTCTAGAACTGACCCTCTAGTCCTCCCGGAAGATAAATTTCACCCCACTTGAGAATTGACTATTGATCTACCTTTTCGAGCACCAATTGTTGGTGTTAAGACAAAGCCTAGATCACGTAACTTTCATAAAGCCAACTTTCTTAAGTTGAATGAGCTTATTCTTTCAACAGATTGGTCCCCTTTATACAATTGTTCAGACATGGATCTAGCTTTTTCTATTTTTTACAATATTCTCGATTCGCTTCTTAGGGTTTGTGTCCCATGCAGGATGCCAGTGTTGTCTCATCGACCCCCCTGGTTTTCTCGTGTGTTACCTAACTTAAAGAACGTGAAATCGAGATATTATAAAAAGTACAAGAAATCATGTCGTCCCTCTGATTTCGCTCGTTATATAGTCGCACGCTCGGATTTTATGAGGCAATGTTATAAGAACTACCTTCAGCGTTGCAAATTTGAGTTCTCACAAAATCCGAAATTATTCTATAACTTTGTCAATTCTAAACGTAAGACGTCCGACCTTCCATCCCAAATTTCTTTTGAAAATAATACAGCAGACACTGATCAAGAAATTGCTGATTTGTTTGCTGATTTTTTTAAAACAACTTATTCCTCCACGGAATATCGAGCGAATCTTACGTATCCTTACCAGTTGAAAAAGTCTAATTGTATCTATAATCCTTTGATTGATGAAAGTTCGTTACTTAGCGTGCTTAATTTAGTAAAACCAGTGTACTTTCCTGGCCCCGATGGGATACCAGGCTGTGTACTCAGATTTTGCGCAGAGGCTCTATGTAAGCCAATTTTAAAACTTTTTGTATTGTCCGTTAACTCTTCAACTTTTCCATCTATTTGGAAGAAATCCTATATCATTCCTCTTTATAAGAATGGTAGGAAATCCGATGCAACGAATTATAGGGGTATCTCTAAATTGTCCGCTATTCCTAAAGCCTTTGAAAAGATAATTATTTCAGTGTAATCAGTTCTGAGCTCTCTCTTCCTTTACTAAAAACTTCTATCTTATCTTATTTAGTTCGTAACTAGAAGTAGAATTCGTTTAGCCGTACGTTATGCGGTATGCGCCCCTCGGTCGGTTGGGCGGGAGGTGTGGGCACTTGCAACCGTTGGGATTCGTGCGAAAAAAAAAAAAAAAATAGCCTAAATAAATAGTTATTAAATTTTACAACAGTCGGGTCAACAGGGTCGGGTGCCAGGATTACAAACCTTAATAAAGGAGTCTAGGGTACTATAAAAGTAATAAGATTAGCCAATGTTCATAAAAAATGAAAAAACAACTTTAAACTTAAAATTTCTTCAATTCATTTAATTGATCATCAATTCATACACGTATTTAATCTAGAAATATTGCGTTCCCATATCTCTGAAATATGGGGAGCTTCTCTGCTGTCCGCTGTTTTCAAACGACGGGAAATCGCTAATTTTTTTCTCTATGCCAACATGAAAATTATTGAAATCAAGTGGTGAAAAATGTTGATCCTTGGGCCCTATCTAATTAATCTTTAGTCAGTGGTAATGAAAAATGGTCATCTCTATTACATTATATATTTCCCTGTAACTAATGCATAGTCTGGGGGAGCTAACATTATACCCTGTACCCATAGGTTAAAAGGGTACATGTACTATAGTAGGCAAAATATATGAAACAGCCAGACAGAGAATGAAACATTTTCGACGCCGTAAAGTATATATATTATTAACCTAGATCTGAGAAACTATAATAGCTAGAGCAACCAAGATTGTTGTCAACATCCGTCTAGTATATACACATACGTCTCAATAAATTAATAGCTTTAATGCCTTCTGATGCGCACGCTATCAGACCGCCGCCGCTACCAATACCAATTTTTAGTTGTTATTTGTGTGCTATACATCTCAACGTATGATATAGAAAATTTATTTCCGACGATCTTTGTTTCTTGTTGGCTTTGCGATAATTACATATGTAGATGTTAATTGTGCTGGGATTAGTGGACGTGTCAAAGATATTTTTAGTAAAAAATTAGGCTCCTCTGGACGTACGAGAGATGTCGCATTGCAGAGCTCGAAATAGTAAAGTTTTACGGACTGGTATCCAATTTCCTCAAACTGATAAAAGTAAGCCAGTGCCCAAAAATAAAAAATCTAATCTGCTTTCTGTTTTTGTTCCCTCATTGCCCGCAAAGCCAAAGATTTTACCTCATACGGCAGCTTTCGCGTCACTTCTAAGCATTGATCAGTCCTGGGTTGTAAATTATTAAGCCTGACATGGTCGAAATAATGTTGGTGCTGCTGTTATATCGGTTGACATATGGATGTCTTCATCTACACATGCTGCCATTGCAGAACATTCTTATGCAGTTTGTTTTGTTGTAAATACTCTCTGTAGCTCTATTAAGGCAAAACCATTGGATGTTATTGTACACTCCCAATGCCTCGAATATTGTTTTATTTATTTAAATGTCACCAAAGACATCTGAGATGTTTGCACCTCTATATTATCGTATAAATTATGTGAGTTTTTTAGTGTGAGTTTTCACATGTAAAAATTATATAAATTTTTAATCTCCTTCCTTACTTCAATTGATGTGAGTCTCTTTTCCAGCGGTTGATAAGTTATGAGGTGTTTAACTAGTACAAACTTTTTTCAATAATTCATTAATGCAAAATAAGGATGCCTTTATCTTACGATATGTAAGATGTCGTTCTTGTATTATCAGTTCACGCACATGTTTATGCTTTCACGCTAAACAATATCGGGAAATTTCCAAATTTTTACCAAATTGATTTTTTAACTGATTGTAAATAAAGCAAAAACATAAAAAAGTTGTACTTACATATGTGCTGAAAAATGATAGTTTACTACAGCGTTGGCAGATTTTACGTTCGGAGATTAGTATAGTCAATTAATGAATAATATATAGCAGTAATCGTATTATATATGTCCACAAGTTTTTAATTAGTCTGAATAATTGATTTTGATGACAAAAAACAAACGCTCGTCACGAGGACTCGGCTTTATTACCATGAAAGACTCTCGCTCAGCTACGCCATTTATTATGGTCGTAAATAAAGAAGCAGAATCCTGCAGAGAACAGTCTAGTTCGGCTGTAATATTTGTTAGATTGACATTTTTCAAACAAAAGTATTGAATGTCATAATGGTGACCAATATTTTTCATGTCCATAAATTTACTGAGATTGTTAAATTTCGGTGTCTTCACAAAAAATACTTACCAACCTGGAGCACTGAAACGTGAAACGTATATTTTTCAAGTTTGCCGTGACTAAAGCAATTACTAAAGAATTTCGGACAAGCGTGTTGTTCAAACTAGATGGTCATGTTTTATTGGCGCTCTCACTTTAAATCATTCGGTCTATTTTTATACCCTGTACCCATAGGGTTCCAGGGTATAATAAAGTCGCTAAAATGTATGTAACAGGCAGAAGGAAAATTTTCCGACCCCATAAAGTATATATACTCTTGATCAGCATCAACAGCCGAGTCGATATGACCATGTCCGTCTGTCCGTCCGTTTTTGGCAAACTCAGTTATATAGCCTAGTAGAATTTTATAAAATAATTTATATTCAATTAATTGGGGATTAGGAAGGAGTTTGAGTTTATAAAATATGTCTCTTATTGGTACAGGGTATACTCCAAGTCGGCAGGGACGACTTATTAATTTCATTTTTTAATCACTTTACTTAAAAATATAAATATGCTTGTGCACCACATTACAATCTGCCGTAAATTCTTGCTTTTTGTTTGTTTCTAAGAATAAAATCAAAGCTATTTTTACTCTTTGCTTTTAAACTAACAACAAACCCGAAACAGTTTTGTTGTTGTTTATTAATATTCTTTGATCTTTTGTCTCTGCTTTGTTTTGCATGCAGTCACACTCTGCCGCTTAATTTTGTGTTGTGTTGTTTGTGTAGTGCCTTGTTCTTTGCTCTCTAATTTTGTTTTTTTCTTACGAATTGCCAGTAATAGCGCCCGTTATTCTCGCGTCGGTTAATCTCGCGTTCGTGATCTTAGTTAGAGTTGTGCACTTCTAAATTTATTAACTCTTTTCTTTATTTTTGAGTGCAACTTGCAGCAGCTTAACCCTTGTGTTAACTTTGTTTTCGTATACGCCTTTTCTATAAAAAAAATCCTCTTTTTGGTAATTCTTTTATTCCATTATTAATATTTATATTAATAAAAATTAATAAAGCAATGTCGGTCTGCTCGTGAAAACAGTGCCCGCATCCCCAGAAATGATAGGATGATTTTTTGATTTATTGGCCGTGTTCAATGTAATGCACTTTAAGTGTTAAGGACAGACTTGGCCTTAGTAGAGGCCTGAAATGGAGCTGCGAGGATTGTCGTGATGCCAAAATGGAGATGCGTGTGTTCCTGAGGCGGACACGTGAAGGATTTAAAACCGTTTCGGCTTATCTTAACAAACTTCAGGATAGTTTTCATCGTTAGAAACTCTGTTTAGTAGTTTCAAACTGCTAAACGAATCTCCGAAATGGAAGAAGACCATCCCTAGGAACTTATCCCCGGGTCCGCCAGCATCTCTTATCGCCATCTTGAACACTCTCAGTTGTCCAACTACGCCGAATGTACAGCAACTGATATCTTTTAAAAGTCCGATACCATCTGTTAGTGAGGATCCCATTGCCATTTCCCCAGGTATTGGTGTTCCACTAGCTACCAAGATATCAGGTGTAGTTTCCGAAACGTCCGGGGGAATATCCTCTGCTAGGGATATTCCCAACCAAATACTGACGAGAGGTGCTCGTAAAGCATTGGCTGCCACGGCAGCCTCAGTACAAAATGTTGCGGCTGCTACCACAGTCAGTTTGTCAAGTTCTCTCGTCGGTATCCCACCTAAAAAACAAATATTTGTTTCGAGGCTTGACCCTAATACGACATCAGAGGATGTTTTGGCCCATATCCGGGCACGAATTCCTGCCTCGAATTTAGAGGTGGAAAAATTTAAATTTTCATACACCCGGGACATTTCGTCCTTTAAGATAAGTGTTCCGCCAAATCATTTTGAACGAATCTGTATAAGTGATTTTAGGCCGGAACATCTTATAGTAAAAGAGTATACGGCAAAAAAAGAAAAATCGGCCTCCGATTCGACTGCCTTCTGCACCAACGTTAGCTACTAATAAATCTAAAGCTTCTCTATCTTCCGGCACGTCGGCATCTGCTCGCATGCCAAAAAACTAATTTCATCCCTCACTCTGGCCTATCAGAATGTTAGAGGGCTACGATCTAAGCTGTCTAAACTCTATGTAGACAGCGTATCCTTTAACTTTCATATTCTTGCCTTTATTGAGACGTGGCTGAAGCCAGACATTCCTGATGCTTCAGTTCTTTGCACAAATTTTTCAATTTATAGGAGAGATCGGACAATCCGCACTGGTGGTGGTGTGTTAATTGCTGTTGATTCAGCCCTTCCATCTGAACTAATGCAGTCATCTTTCACTCATGAAATCGAATTCATCAGTGTTAAGATCTTGTTTAAATCATTTTGCACCTATGTTACTTGTTCGTATATCCCACCTGTATCCGATTTGGAAATATACAATAAACACTTGCACGCCATTCATGCTGTTTCCGCAGTGATGTCCGATAGAGATTCACTTATCGTTCTTGGAGATTTTAATCTCCCAGATATTTCATGGGTCCCTGATGCATCGTCCATGATGCTGCCCTCCTTGTCACATTGCTTCGTTGAAGGTCTGTTTGGCTTATCCCTAAGCCAGATAAATCTTGTGCGTAATTCACATGAGAAATGACTTGATCTCATATTTGTATTGGATTCCTCCAACAGTGTTGTTTCCAGGATTGACCCACTGGTTCTTCCAGAAGACAAATTTCATCCTACATTAAATGTAGCTATTGACCTTTCATTTCAAGAGCCGATTTCTTGTGCTAATTCGGTCTCAAAGATTCGCTGTTTTCGTAAGGCTGACTTTGTCAGACTTACTAATCTCATTCTTAATAATGATTGGTCATATTTGTATAGTTGCACACATATGGATACCGCTATTCAATACTTTTATAATGTGCTTGACTCGTTTTTTAATGTTTGTATTCCTCTCGTGAAATCGGTTCGGTCTAGCAGACCGCCCTGGTTCACTCGGGAGTTGTCTAACTTACGAAACATCAAATCGAGACATTATAAGAAGTATAAAAAAGCAGGTCGCCCACCTGTTTTTTATCTGTATTCTTTTGCCCGTTCTTAACATGGTTCTTAACACCAAACTAAACTAAACTAAAGTTTAGTTCTCACATGATCCTAAGTTGTTTTTTAACTTTGTCAATACTCAACGTAAGACATCCATAATCCCATCCTGTTTAAGTTTTGAAAACAAGATAGCTGGCACTGATCAGGACATTGCGGATATGATTGCTGATGTTTTCCTCATCGGAATATAGTGGGAGCCTTTTGTACCCTTATCAGTTAAACAGTTCTAATGGTATTTTGAATCCTTTCTTCGATGAAAGTACGCTTCTTAGCGTGCTTAAGTTAATTAAACTGTGTACTCTTTGGGGCCTGACGGGATTCCTGGGATTTTATGGGTATTTAAAAAAAAGCGATTTCGTTTTCAAGGTGGAACCGCACAAATGCATATTCCATAGGAGGTGTACCTTTTAAAAAGTGAAAAGTGTCTTTAAAACCAGCTTATTAATGCTTCCTTATTTCTTCTTAATGTTTGCTTCTGCTTGTTAAATTCATGTATAGCTGAACTCTCGGCTATCTTCAAACTATTTAGGAAAATGATCACGCACAGTGGCCAAAAATACTTCTCGTGGAGATAAAAATCTGAAACTTTTTGCAAAACTCAATAAAAATAAAAATAAATAAGAAAAGGAAAAAAAATCGTTAATATTTGACCCCGTCCCAAAGTTACACCCCCTGGTCTAAACTCCCATATCAAAATATTAAGACAATGATGATTATGTTTCTAATTTTAACACGTACTTTGCATTTCATTATACAATATATTATTCTAAAATATTAAAAATATTTTTATTTAAAATTGATTTACTTTTATGTGGTAACTTTCATTGTCCCATTATGAAAGGATCCGATTAAAAAAGGAAACGATTGAAAAGGTCTTCGTTTGTTGCTACTCGAGAAATATTTGTTGTGTGGTGCAGACGAAATTTTTTTATATCTTTATTTCTCGACTCTGCAGCTTCCTCCGACAACTCCCCTATCGACACCAGTGTGTTTTCAATTATAGATGGTCCATGAATCAGAGTTTTATGAACGGTATGCGGAAGGTAATACCATGAATAAGTCCTTGTCAAATCAATGGCTATTTGAAGAGCAGATGTCTTAAATTTTTGAACATTAATTTTGTATCCTGAAGGGAGTGCTTATATATTATGCTTATAATATTCTTCATCCAGGCCTGTAATTTCCGCGGATAACCCAGGGTTTGTAAAGAATTTTCGGGGAGTGTTTCCATCATTCGATGTTCCAGATCCACCAACTTTTGGCTTATCAACGATCAATCCCATTTTTATACGAAAATCTGTTTGCATTTTTTTTTTTCCTTTCAAGAACCTTTTGTTTTCCTTCGTCTCCTCGAACTTGCCACACTTGTATATCAAGTCTGTAGGTCAAATGAATAAAATATTCAAAAAATCTTATATATGCATGAAGTGGTGACAACCCAAATTGAAATCGATCCGGATGAACTTCCCTTTTTAAACTTTCCTCAATATTATTCAACATTATTCGGTGGGCTTAGCGTTGCATATATAGCATTTTGAGGATGATGTTTGGCACAAAAGATTACAAATTTTGCCATCAACCATTGTGAGTTGCAAAATATGCTGGACACATACTGTTTTATTACCAACAGTCATTTTCGTCGGAACAAGTTTCTGAATTTTGCCATTAAAGTACTTTTGCTCCCCTATACTCAATGTGACTCAATGTCACTCGTGATCACGGTGACACAACAGCATCTTCTTAAATCTGTATATCACCTCATTATGTATTTGTTTAGCTCGGATTTCGGTATTTTAATACCGTATTTTTAAATTTCGGAATACCCAAATTTTCGTTCATCACTTTCGGTTATCGCTTTGCCTGCACTATCCGTTATTACATGAATGCTGTAACCTTAAGCAAGTTATGTCTGTTGATGATTTCGGGATTATTTTTGATTAAGTTACCTATTTCTTTCCTTTATTTCCTGAGATAACACATCAGCACTAGGATTTAAAACACAAAGGCGAAAATCACTTGACGATGTTTATACAACAAAAGTTTTATTTGCATTGTTTGTACGTCCCATGCTTGATGAATCCTATACAACAAATTTTTTATTTACTTCGCTAGTACGTCCTATACTAGACAAGTTCTTTCGTAGTTATAATTGGGATCCAAACCGATTTCCTCCGCATTATTTAAGTGAGCTTATTCTTATTAATCTGTCTCTGTCTGTCATTATTTTTAGAAACGTCAAACTTAATGACCCTCGTCATCTAATGCCACCTCGCGTTTTTATATCCTGTACCCAAAGGGTAAAAGGATCAATCATCGGACATTAATGCACTTCGTGGTTGGTGTAGGGTACATCGCCTCCACCTTAATACCATTAAATGTTTGATCATCATCTTTGGCGACCGTTCTCCTTCTCCTTAGATTTACATCAGTTGACTATTTAAGGATTACTAGGAAAAAAATACCGAGACCAGAAAATTGCATTGGAGAGTCAACCCAACGTGGCGGATGGGCGACTCATTTATCACAACGCTAGAACCATATCATTTAGGGAAAGGTAGAGGTAATAAGAAAGGGAAGGAGAGACTACCACACATAACAACAATTATTAAGCTTCGAGGAATAGCGAATCCCCTTTAAATCAATTAGGTAGGGTATCACCCGGAGATTAATTTAAATGAGGATACCTCTACACATAACGACAATTACTACGTTTAGTGAACAGGGAACCTCCTTTAATGAAGATATCTCTATACGTGATTAGTATGGATTCCGCTAAAGAATTATTTAGGGTTGATACCCTAAATTGATTCTCTTAAATCCGTCCTCACTATGAATCACTTAAGCTTACAACACATGACAACAATTACTACGTTTAGTGAATAGGGAATCTGCTAAGGAATCAATTAGGGTATCACCCGGAGATTGATTTGAATGAAGATATCTCTATACGTGATCAGTGTGAAGTCTGTTTGTGTACGTGTGGATTCGAACCGTTGCTTGTAGGTGAGTGTGTATGGGTGAGTTTTGTCAGTGGTGTGCAGTAGTGAAGCTAAAAGAAAAACTAGTTCCAACTTTGGGACTTAGAATATAATTAAAGAACTTCAAATTAAACCTATTTAGATATATATATAAAAATTGGCTAATAACTAATCTTAAAATTATAAAAATATAAATGACTAAAAAATATTGGAATACATGGTTAAATACTTATAACTACAAAAATATGCAACTTAAGAAACATCGGTCCCATCCGTTGGGACGATACTTTGTGTAAGAAAAAAGTGTCGTCAGTTATAAGTGAGCCAGCAAGAAAAATCAACAATTAGAATTGCTTTAGTAACTATTTTTGGAAAAAGATCAAGTCTAGCTTTAGCTCTATTTGAAATGAATCTTCAAACTAACTTATGTGTCTAACATATTATTATTTTAGAAAAAATTGCACTCTTCGTTGGCAAAATATGCTAACCATGTATCAGCGTACATGGCATACACTTATGACCAAAATAATAGGTGTGCATATTTTTTTCTTTTTAAAGACAATGATGACTATGTTTTCTCACGTAACATAAAAAAGCAACTATTAATCAAGCAGTCCTCGGTAGATGCGTTGTCCAAGTGGCCCAGTCATTTAGGCAACTGAACAACAAGGATCCGGGTTCGAATCCCAGGCTAGTGCATGGATGTAATTTTCGCCTAAGCCGAAGGTCTTATTTGCCAGTGCTTGGTAAATATAGTTAGGTTGATAGCTTACAACTATATCCTATACCTTAATAATAATAATAATAATAACTATTATTCAAAAATAGGCAAATCTATTTCTTTGTCATAAAGTGTTGACATAACTATAAAAAAATAGTTTTGCGCTACTAGATGTTGTTATACTATAATTATTTTGTCTTAGGGTCACACTTATTATTCTGGCCATGAGTGTATCTCTGAACAATTATGCTAATCTCATTGTTAACAGCATATTTGTGAGCAGTATGGTTCACATGTATAATTGTTCCTTTGGACGTGGGATTCTCCTGGATTCCTATTTTACAATTTGTATACAGATATAAGTTAATATAATAAATTTTTATTTAATTATTGAAACGATTGAAGCGAACTTCTCTTTATTTTGAAAGTAATTTTTAGACTGCTTTTACAAACTTAACTTTATCCCTAGCTAACTGTGGGTTTTAGGCAGAGCAGAAGTAGGGGCGTCGGTGAAGTGCAGCGTCAGCAAAAGGTGATCTGCTCGTGGCGGATGCGGACTTGGGGTGTAAGCAAAAAATGTTCTGCTCGTGGCGGATGTAGAATTGAGGTGTCAGCAAAAGCGTGGTCTGCTCGTGGCGAAATATTCTTGTTAATAACTCTTCCCCTTCTAATTTTCGCTTGTCCTCAAGCGATTTTAGAAAAACGGTATGTTGTTAAATTGTAGTTGATTTTTTTGATGTTGGGTATTTGACTTCTGCAGTGGTGGTGCCATTTGGAGAATGATTTTATCTTTTTATTTCTGTGTAGGCAAATGCTGCAAATTATTATTGCCAATATGCAGAGTATGGTTAGGGCGGAAATTCCTTGAGTTGTTATCTGTAGGTATTCGATCTTCTCGGTGTTGTTGAGGTGTAGATTTTGTAATGCTTGAGTGACAGTATATGGAGGCGTCTCGTCTCTTCGGGTGTTATCTGGATTATGGGGGCATTTGTTTTTAAGGGGGTTGTCTCAATATTGCTGAATACTTTGTCGTCTATATGGATTGCTTCATTCCAGAATTGTATAAGATACGAGCCAGAAATATGTTCCGTTTTGTTTTGGTAGATTATTGTTCCATTGAAGTTGTTGAGCATTACCATTCCATCGTAGATTTCTGCTATGGTGGTGATATGATCTGAGTTGCTAAAGTCGCACAGTGATTTACCTCCTTTAAGGAGCCTAGGCAAACACTTATTGGTACTAATGTTTACAATTTTGTTATTAGGACATATCTTAATGTTACTATAGTTTTTGCAATTCTTTATTATTCCAAAAATTTTGTTTCTGTTTGATAATATATCTTCATATTCTATATTGATAATTAAATTATTCTTTATTATTGGTTTTATGAGAATGTTTTCATAATTAGTTTCCTCTAGAATGGGTATTTTAATCATGTAAATTATTGTTGTTTTATTGTGTAAGATTGCAATATCGGCGAATTCTAACATATCTTCTATTGTCAAAGGAGGCATACCTCCTGCTTGGAATGTCTTAGAGATTTCGTGAATTTCGTTTTTTTTTAATAAAAAAGTATTTATTACATTTATTTTTGCCCATTGAATGGCATATTTTATATTAATTATTTCTTCTTTGACTAATCGAATTTGTGTTTGAATGTTTATGGCTATTTCGTTACTAAACGAACTGTCTTTATGGATGGCATTTAATAGTCTGTTTGTGGTCTGAGTCAAATTGTTTAATCTTTCTTCTAATTGGTTGTTAATGATAACTTGTTTATTATTGTTAGAGATTGCTTTATTTATATAAATCTCAACTTGTAGGAAATCATCATGGTCGGGATTACCCGCAATGTATTTCCATGCTGTCCCTATCATATTAATAGCTCTGGTTTTTCTGTTTGTGGTTGTGGAAGTTAATGTATGAAGTGTTAAATGAGTTTGTTTTATTTCATGCAATAATAAATGATGTAAAGTGTTAGATGTTAGGTCGTGTTCCGCGTAGAAATTTAAATTGTCCAATGTCGTTTGTATTTTTTTTAGGTCTATTAAATGTATAATTCTTTTTATACCTGTTTGTATTTTCCATAGTCCCTTGTTTATTGTCACTGTCTGAGCGTCTGTATAGTTAGATATGTCCAATGCTCCCTGCGTCCCGACTATTGCCCATGTTGTCCACAATCTGAAATTAATTATTCCTGATATTACTTTTGTGAACTGTTCTGCCAGAATTTGTTGTGACTGTTGTGTTAAAATTTTCTTTGACGATCTCTTTTTTGAATCTCGGTGAAAGTTTAGATCCTAATCTAGTGTTTATTTTTACAAAGATTTCATCACCTGGTAGGTAAGTTCGAAGAGGTTTCCTTTTTTATTATGATATTGTAAATGATTTTTTTGTTTTTCCTTAAGACGGTCAACGTTGTCTTGCCTGGTTTTCTCATATTCCTCTGGTTTGATTTTCATTGTTCTAATGGTCGCTTATTAGTCACAGAATGGAAAGTATAATTATACTCAATCTATCAACTAATTCTTCAAAAGTTCTGTAAATTTTGTCTCTTTTTATAATTCGAATTATTTCGGAGAAGGTAGAATGAAATCTTTCGATTTGACCATTAACTGTACTTTTATAGGGTGGCGCAGTGAAAATTTTTATTTTGAGTTGATCTTGAAGCATGAATTTAATTGATGCGGAGTTAAGAGATTTTTCGTTGTCCATGACAAGGTATTTAGGAATACCAAAATAAAAAATGAGTTCTCTTAATGGGTTTCTTATATCCTCTATTGTTTTGATTTTATTACCTTAGCTTGGGCCAGTTTTGAAAATTGGTCTGTAGCTGTTAGATCGAGTTTGCCTTCTGTTGAGTAAATGTCTATATGAAGAATATGTCCGGGGTATTCTGGAATCGGTGTTTCTTTTATTTCGGGATTTGTTGGATGTCTGTCGTATTTAAGTTCTTTTGCAGATTGTGCATTGTTTCACTATGGTTTCTATCTTACTTTTCATTTTCGGAAAATAGAACTTTTCTGCCAATTGGGTTTTGTTTTCTGTAGCGTTACGATGGGCTCTTCAATGTGTTTTAATGATTTCTTCTTCCTGTTGTGTTTCGTTCGTTAAGTCTTGTACTTGTCTTTGGGAGAATCGAACTTTATAGCTACTGACGCTCTTTGGATAGATTTGTTGAATTTTTCCCATAATGTCTTCTGTTGTGATAATTCCATTTAAGACCATAGCGTCGAGATATTTTTTTAAAATTTGTGTAAGTGAGTCAGTGTCTGTCAGTCTCTGTATATTTCGTGTCTGTGATACGTCGGAAAAGGTAGACTGAATTTATAATCTGGTTGGTTAGACTTGTGAATGAAGATTTGGTCCTTAAAGACGTTGATGGGAACTTCCATGCTTGGAATTAAATTGTGGCTAGAGCTTTCATCACTATGTTGGGTGGTAACTGAATTTAATACATTTGCTATTTTCAATCGAGATAAAGCATCTGCTACAATGTTATCTTTACCGGGTTTGTAAATTAACTCATAATTGTATTCTTCTAAATGTGCCTTCCACCTTGCGATAGTACAGCTCCTATGGCGTAATCGGAAGCATTGGTTGTTAATTGGAATTCTTTGTTGAAGTCAGGGAATTGGAGAATGACTTCTTCGGACACTAAGGAGTTTTTTATTTTATTAAATGCTTCTATTGCATCTTGATTCATATTGATTAGTTTTTTCTTTGACTCTCTTTTGGACACTCGTCCGTCTTCCCCTCTTAAAAGAGAGCTGAGTGGCTTGGCAAGCTTAGCGAAATCTCTGACGAACCTTCTATAATATCCGGCTAGGCCGAGAAATGCCCTTAAGTCCCTAAGTGTTTTGGGTTGAGGATAATTTGCTATTGCCAAGACTTTGTTTGGGTTTGTCTCTATACCCTTGTCGGATATAATAAAACCTAGAAATTCGACTCTGTCTTTGTAAAACTCGCATTTGTCCAATTGACATTTTTATTGGCCTCCTGTAGAGTTTTAAATATTGTTTTCAAGTTTTTTGTATGTGATTCCGTATCCTTACTGAAGACGATTATATCGTCGATGTAGATGTTGCAAATTTCGCCAAAATGATCCCTCAGGATATCATCTGGTGCACGTTGAAATATGGCAGGTGCGTTCTTTAGGCCAAATGGGAGTCGTGTAAACTCATATTTTCCGTTATTAACGGAGAAAGCGGTTTTGGGAATGTCTATTGTTTTTAACGGAATCTGATGGAATCCACTCTTAAGGTCGAGGACGGAAAATAGATTGTTGCAGGCAAGTTGGGCTAGAACCTCATTTATTTCGGGTATCGGATATTTATCCGCTATTGTTGATTTGTTGAGTTTACGGTAATCTATGACCATTCTATATTTTTTTTCTCCTGATGCGTCTAATTTTTTCGGAACTATCCACACGGGTGAATTATATGGTGACCGTGAAGGTCGAATAATGCCATCATTTAAGAGTTCTCGAATTTGTTTATCCACTTCGTCTTTTAAAGACATTGGAAATTGGTAAAATGTGGAATAAATTGGAGAATCAGTTGAGGTTCGTATTTCCGCTTCTACATTGGTTGTGTAAGTAAGTTTCTCGTTTGGTTGTGCAAAGTTTAGGATATTTTTGTAAGAGATTTTCTAATTCAAATTTTTGTCTGTCGTCTAAATGTTCTGTTCGGGGTGTGATTATGTTTACTGCCTCGTATTTCTTCTCTTTTATCTGTATTCTAATTTTCCCTTTGATAATCATTAATTTTTTTGCTGTGTCTATTACTGCCTCGATGTCTCTGAGACTATCATTTCCCAGGATGGCGTCGAATGACTTTAATGTGGGTAAGAAGAAGAATTTCACATTGCAATCTGGATGATTGAAGAGGTTTGCAAATTTGTGATGGGTTATACACCATTTAAAAGGTGTTTCATTGGGTTTGGGGTTGGTTACTAATTTTGGTTGAATGTAATTTCTATTGGATCCTGTGTCAATTAAAATTTTGAACGACTGATTGCTCCCCACTTATCATTCGAAGTAAGGTAGTGAGGAGTCGTTTATTCTAAAAAATGTAGTCCTGTGTCGGTGTATAGTGCGTTCTCTGTTTCTTCGTCAACATAGTTTTCTAAATCTGTTTCTAATTGTTCTTGACTAGTATATTCTGTCATAGTTTGTTCGTATTGTTCATATTCTGTTGTCGTGGCGTAGGTTTCGGCATGTTCTTGTTCAAGTATTTCCTGACATTCTTCCCCTTGGGTGTTGAATATTCTTTGCCTTTTCCCCTTCTGATTTGTATTAGGCATGGGTGGTCTTTTTCCTGTTTCAACTTGAGGTCTATTCATATAATTGACCATTATAGTTTGTACACTGCGATCTACATCCATCGGCTCGGGAGCTTTGGCAGCCGTCGAACGAGGCGGAGCCGGTAGAGCGTGCCAATATTGTCTGAATGGTGTTGGGGTCTAAATTGTGGTTGGTTGTAACCAAATTGATTCGGTGGTCGTTGGTATTGACCTGGTTGTTGGGGTATTCTCCGAGGAGGTACCGGAGGTGGGTATTGAATTGGGAAGTTCATAGGTTGCCGATAAGAAACGTTGTTATATTGCGTTTGTGGGATTCTACGTGGTGCCGGGATTGGCTTATGTTCCGAGCTTCGGAAGTCCATGGTATGTAGTCTATTGTTGGAATAATTTGTTCTATACGTTTGATTTTCTAGTTTGAGGCACAAGTGTAAGGCCTGGGGTAAGTCTGTTGGCTCTTTAATGCCAAGAAGGCGTGGTAAATCTCCGCGCAACCCTTTCACAAATGTGTCCAGTGCTCTATCTCAGTAGGATTTTGTCATGGCTTTTTCTGTCTGTCTGTCTAAGTTCATGTTACTAACTTTATTAAGAATCAGGGACAGATGTTTGTAAATATCTTGATAAAACTCTTCGACTGTCTTCTGTCCGCCTTTTGTCATTGTAGTTAATTGATATTCGAGAGTACCCAGATCACGCTTATCTGCGAAATGCAATGTAAGACACCTGGATATTGCTTCCCAGTTCAGGGGCATATTAAAGGAATCAAGTACCCTATCTGCATGTTGTGTTATTTTATTACGAATAGTTTGCAGTATGCCAAAGTATCTTGGTGAACCAATAGTACTGGAGTATGCTTCTAAAACCCTATCCACACTTTTCTTCCAAGAACTAAATAGATTTCACTATATCTGGGATTCTATCTAATTCTCCGACATCACCTTTATATTCGGGGTTTATAGCGTAAGGTTCGGCGTTGGTAAAATCATTCATATTACTATTTATATTCACGCCTGCCATTAATGCTTGGAATTGTTGATTCATGATCTGAATTATGCGATTCTCATCTAACCTGTTTGCATTTGCAGCATTGCTTAAATAATTTGCAGTATGGCTTGTTTGGGGTAACTCATCGGTTGCATCCATAACGTTTAATAATGAGGGTCGTATAAGGTTATTTGGATTGGCCATGATTGGTTAGTAAGTTTATTTTGATCAATTAGTTTGTATGAGCGTTAAATGTGAAGCGATGTGTTTAAAAGCAAAATTAAAAAAAAAATAAAAAATATTGTTGAAGTAGTTCTTGAATCTCTAACAATACTAAACAAAAATATTTAAACTGTGAAATTATGTATTGAGTTTTGATTTTATTTTATGTAAAAGTTAAATTTTATTTTGATTCGAATCTTTGATTGTAAGATAAAAGCTAGTCAATATTTTGCCTTAAAAATGCACTTGAATATAAAATTGGAGTTATTTAATTGTTTGAAAATAATTGAATTGAAAAAATTATTTTATGAAATATTTATGTTATGCTTATATTTTATTTGGGAGTTTTTTTTTTCTTTCCTTTTTATACTTTTAAATTGATTTCTGATATTTCTCACTTAAAATTTTTCTCACTTAATTTTATATTGTATTTATATTTTATTTGGGAATTTTTATGCCCTGTACCCATAGGGTACAAGGGTATATTAAAGTCCCTAAAATGTATGTAACAGGCAGAAGGAAAATTTTCCGACCCCATAAAGTATATATATTCTTGATCAGCATCAACAGCCGAGTCGATATGACCATGTCCGTCTGTCCGTCTGTCTGTCCGTCCGTATGAAAATCGAGATCTCAGAGACTATAAGAGCTAGAGCAACCAAATTTGGTGTCAACATCCGTCTAGTGTCTACGCAGATCAAGTTTGTTTTAAATTTTTGCCACGCCCACTTCCACCCCCGCAAATTAGAAAAAACTATAACTAGAGTTCTATTAGAGCTACAGTATTTATTTTTGATATATTCAATTATATAGCCAAAATGTACCATCTTGTACCAATTTGACCGAAATCGGACAATAAATATCGGAGATATACGTATATATGTTTTGTACTGAAATTCTATGGGCAGCAGCAACTGAAATGTGTGAGCGAGATAGCATGCGCATGTTGCTTTGTACCGAATGACGCATTAGTTTCGTTCACTGATGTGAATGAGCGAGAAAGCATGCATTTTGTGTTGCGGTTTGTTAAGAGAATTTTATGAAAAATTTTATTCAATTAATGAGGATTGCGGAGGAGTCTGTTTAAATGAAATATCCTTTTTTGGTACAGGGCATACTCCAAGTCGGCATGGACGACTTGCTTACTTCATTCTTATTGATTTCTGATATTTCTCACTTAAATTTTAATTTTTCTTATTGATTTCTGGTATTTCTCTCTTAATTTATATTTTCTTCTTACAACGCTATGAATGTTGTGGTCGTCATCCTCGATAGTGTAGAATTCTGCCGTTTGGTTTCCCTACTAGTGGTTCCACAGCTTATACTTTGTATTAGGATGTGTTCTGCGAACGGATCATACAGAACTTATTCCCACGTTGTGCAACTTTAGTTGAGGTTTATAGTTTATGTTTTTTTCTCCAAGTGCCAATCAATTGATTGGGAGTCTCACTGAAGATATTAGACCGAACACGTAAAATCGTTTTGTTTTGTTGTGTGGTCTATTTAACTCACTTAGAAACAGTTTTGCTTTATCGCGGTTAATTCACCTGATTCGCGCACTTAGATACTGTTTTGCACTCTCGTAACGCGATCAGGGCGCCAGTTAAAATAATAAATTTTTATTTAATTATTGAAACGATTGAAGCGAACTTCTCTTTATTTTGAAAGTAATTTTTAGACTGATTTTACAAACTTAACTTTATCCCTAGCTAACTGTGGGTTTTAGGCAGAGCAGAAGTAGGGGCGTCGGTGAAGTGCAGCGTCAGCAAAAGGTGCTCTGCTCGTGGCGGATGCGGACTTGGGGTGTAAGCAAAAAATGTTCTGCTCGTGGCGGATGTAGAATTGAGGTATCAGCAAAAGGGTGGTCTGCTCGTGGCGAAATGTTCTTGTTAATAACTTATATAATAGTAAAGAAATTTGTCAGTAAAGATATACGATATAATTGGTTGTCTTTAGATTTCCATTATTGTTTTTATGTTTTTTATTTATTTAACCTTATATCTTTAAATGCTTGTTTTTCTAAAAACTTTAACTTATGAATCTTTGTTTATCAATTCTAATTTTAAATCAATGTCTTTGATTAGTTTACAATTATTTTTAATTCTGCAGTTTTTCCTTAACCTAAGTTCATATATTGTTTTTTCTTATTCTCTATTAGTATTCAAAAGATACCAGAATTTATGTTGATTTATTTATTAATATGATTTCTGATGGTTGTTATATGAACTAGTAGTTTGTTAGTGGGTATGTATCACGACTCCCATGCTGATTAGTTTGATTTTATAAAAGTCAATGTTATAGTAAGTAAATTTTTCATTTGTTAATGTTGAAGGATGGAAATGGTTGTATTTGGCTGATGCTATTGAATCTAGAATAGTATCTACTTTGTCAAGGAATTTTAGTTTTAGTAATTGGTCGTGGTGTAGGATTTCTGTTTTCAATATCTATTTGGTTGAGAGTTTTTGTACTTTTTAATCTATCGTCTAATATTGTTTCTTTTAGTGTATTCATAGGGGATTGAAAGTTACTATTAATTTTTATTTGTTGGTTAAGTGCATTGATGACGTTAAGTGTATTGTCTATGTTGCCGAGAAAATGATTCATAATATTTTAACTATCTTTTTTGAACTTTTCCTACGGCATTGATAAGTCCACGTTTTTGTCTGGCAAGTGTGTTTTGTTATTATTGTGTTAATTTCGGTTTTTAATGTTGAAATTTCGATGTCTATTGTGTATTGTCTTTTATTAATATGTTAGTATTGTTTTTTATTTTTCATATTTACTATGTTTAGTTTCTAAGGGATTAATTAGTGTCTTTTTGTTTCTGAATGAATCACGCTTCAGTTCGAATCGGTGTTAGGTTGATGAGTGGCTTCGTCGGGGCTACCAGTAGGCAATGGCAAAGGAGGTGTGGAGTGTTGTCTGAAAATGTCAATGTGCTTTTAATATTTGTTGGGTGTATATTGGCAACTTTAGTTCTTCTAAGTTTTGGTTCTTCCTTATGTCTAAGGTTTTCATAATTTTTGTACAAAACTTTCTTCTCTGTTTTGAGTGTAATGTATTTTTATTTATTTTGTTAGTTCTGTTTATTTTTGGTCAATTAGTCTTTCTTTATGATTAATTTTGCTATTTTGTACGTCTAAAGGTGTACTTTAGTGTTGTGTAATAGAATTTTGCTTTTGTCATTTGAACTATGATGGGTTTCTATTCGTCTAGTCCGTATTTTCTCTGTTCATGTGTTATTCAATCTCTTTAAATCGTTGTTACCTGAATGCTTGTTAGGTTTAGTTGAATGGCACGCTATTCTTGTTGCAAAAATTCTAATATGTTTGTGTTTCCAAATTCGTTATCAAAGACCAATTTTCCTACTTCGCCTTCCGTGGGGAGGAACTGTTGCATGTTTCGAGCTACAGACTTTTGAGAATTTGCCCGTGAACTATTTGGTTTTATGTATTCAGGGTTTCAAAATAGGCGAATTTGTTTTTTGTTGGGTTTTGGTCGTATTTCCCGTCGCTACAAATGTCGTAGTTACTAATATTTCTAACGATGAATTCCCTTAATTTTGGATTGTAAATTTGTGACTTCAATTTATAATAATTTGCGTTCATGCCGGAATGTCCACTTTTGTGTTTTGGTTTTTTAAGTGTTTCAGGTGCTTATTCTGAAACCTTCGTGGTCACTTAACAGTGAGAAAATGCCTTATGGGGTTATATTTTTACTGGTATATTTCGCCATTAGCCACTTAAGTGGTTGATGGTCGCTGCCGCGATCTAACTCGCTATGGCTGAAAGTTCTTTTTCTGTGGTTGGTTGCATAGTTACGTTTGTTTTGGTTAAGAGTTCTGGATGCATAGGCAAGGGGATGACCGAGAAAGTAACGTCCTAATGCGAAATTGCTGGTATCCGTTGTGACTTTGAATTTCTTGGGGATATTGGAGTACGAAGTCTCGCACTGTTGGTCACAAATGATTTTAGTTCGAATGCTGCTTTATTATTTTGGGTCGTTTACGTTGACATTTTCTAATTTTTTCAAATTTCTGGATATAGGGAATTCGATTTTAATAAATTTCCTATAAAATCATATCATTCCTAAGAATAATTTTTTTTTTTTTTCGCTTCTGGGTAGTTTTTAATTTTGGATGACGTCCGGATTGGGTATGCTGCCCTCTGTGGCCAATATGTGGTCATGGAACTGTTTTTTATACCCTTGCAGAGGGTATATTAATTTTGGTCAGAAGTTTGCAACGCACAGAAGGAAGCATCTCCGACTATATAAAGTATATATATTCTTGATCAGCATGAATAGCCGAGTCGATATGACCATGTCCGTCTGTCCGTCTGTCTGGATCAACAGCTTCTCCTCCGAGACCATAAGAGCTACAGAGCTGAAATTTTCACCATAGGCTCCTTTTTGCTGCAGGCATTGTATATCTCGGAATCATCCCGATCGGACGACTATATCATATAGCTCCCATAGGAACGATCGGTCAGGAATAAGCTTCAATAACTCCGTTGTTTTTTAACCGAATGCCACGAAATTTGATATTTATGAGTTTAATATGCTTCTTGATACTTTAACCAAGTTTGATCAGAATCGGACGACTATATCATATAGCTCCCATAGGAACGATCGGTCATAAATAAGGTTTATCCTCAATATCTCTGTTGTTTTTTAACCGATTGCCACGAAATTTGATATTTATGAGTTTAATATGCTTCTTGACACTTTAACCAAGTTTGATCTGAATCGGACGACTATATTATATAGCTCCCATAGGAACGATCGGTCATGAATAAGGCTTATCCTCAATAACTCTGTTTTTTTTCAACCGAATGCCACGAAATTTGATATTTATGAGTTTAATATGCTTCTTAATACTTCAACCAAGTCTGATCAGAGTGGCTATATCATATAGCTGCTATAGGAACAATCGGTACAAAAAAAAATTTTGTATGAAAAATTTTTTTCCTCAAGCTTAAAATTTTGAATTTGTAAATTTGGTATGTTTAATTTACAATAATGCTTCTGGTGAATTATATAGAGAAAATCTGCAAGGGTAAACGAACTTCGGCACGGCCGAAAATAGTCCATCTTTCTAGTTTTTTTAAATTTATCAACTTGTATTCTTAGATTCGATTCTCTCATTGTTTAGAATATTTTATTTAAGGTTGACATATTCTCTTGTATCGGTGTGCTGAAGATCAGTATCTCCTCCATATAGGCGACATAGTTTTTATACCCTGTACCCATAGGGTTCAATGTATATTAAAGTCGGTAAAAAAACAGGCAGAAAGAAAATTTTCCGACCCCATAAAGTATATATATTCTTGATCAGCATCAACAGCCGAGTCGATTTGACCATGTCCGTCTGTCCGTGCTTCTGTATGAACACCTAGATCTCAGGAAATATAATAGCTAGAGCAACCAAACTTGGTGTCAACATCCGTCTAGTGTCTACGCAAATCAAGTTTGTTTTGCCCCCGCAAATTAGAAAAAACTATATCTAGAGTTGTATTAAAGCTACAGTGTTTCTTTTTGGCAGACTCAATTATATAGCCAATAGGTACCGAATTTGACCGAAATCGGACAATAAATATCGGAGATATACGTATATATGTTTTGTATTGAAATGCCATGGGCAGCAGCAGCTGAAATGTGTGAGCGAGATAGCTTGCGCACCTTGCTTTGTACCGAATGACGCATTAGTTTCGTTCATTGATTTGAGAGTTTAAGAGAATTTGATGAAAAATTTTATTCAATTAAAGAGGATTGCGAAGGAGTCTGTTTAAATGAAATGTCCTTTTTTGGTACAGGGACGATTTGCTTACTTCATTATTGATAAATTTCTTGAGCACCGAAATCATTAACCTTTGGAATGTAGAGGGTGCATTTTTCAGCCCAAACGGCATTCTAATAAACTTATGGTGTTGAAAATGCCGTCTTCGGTCTATCTTCTCCTTCTTGCCATACTGAAATTCGGTAAAAGCTTTTCGCCATATCTAGAATGGTGAAGTATTGTGACCTGCCTAGTTTATCAAGTAGATCATTAAGATTCGGGATAGGGAATTTGCTGTTGACCGTGAACCCATTTAATGTAATGAATGACAAGTCTAAGTTTTCTTTTTCCCGAATTGTCTTTTTGTGTTCGAGTATCCAGAGGAGACTGTTGTAGGGTGAATTACTTTCCCTGTTTTGTTTAAGCATTTCTTTTAGCTGTCTATTTATTTCCTGCTCGTGTGTTTGAGGGTATCTATATATTTTAGAATATAATGGTTTATCCGCATGTGTAAGTTGTACGACACCAAAGCTGAGCATTTGTTGTCAAAGCTTTTGTACAATGACCATAAAATTAGTTTTGCAAACAGATAGTTGTAGTATGTATATATACATGTAAACGCAAAATATGAAACTTTATTGTGTTCATTTGATATCAATTTGATTATGAAAATATATGTATTCAATATATATATATATGTAATTATATATTGGAAAATTAAATGGAAAAACCAGATCAGTGCATCGACGGTGTGACAATTTTGAACTGAATATTGAAGTATACTGATAGAAGCTGACCTGGCGGAATTGAAGAGCTTTCGCTGTAACCAGACTGGACCCATGTCTTTGAATAGTTCAAGCACTTCCACCGTCAATGTTGCATATAAAGAAAAATTGTGTCTGTGTTGACTATCTACGGTTAAATGAGGCGTTCTTAAGGGATTGTTTTATTGTAACCGAATGTGGTGGACATATTGGAGAAATTGGGCGATGGGAAAAGTTTCAGTCACGGAAAATAGGTTCTTCCATAGATAAAATGAAGTAAGCAAGTCGTCCCTGCCGACTTGGAGAATGCCCTGTACCAAAAAAGTATATTTCATTTAAACAGACTCCTTCGCAATCCTCATTAAATAAAATTTTTCATAAAATTCTCTTAACAAGCCGAAACAGCAAATGCAAACGAAACTAATGCGTCATTCGGTACAAAGCAGCAAGCGCATGCTATCTCGCTCACACATTTCAGCTGCTGCTGCCCATAGAATTTCAGTACAAAACATATATACGTATATCTCCGATATTTATTGACCGATTTTGGTCAAATTCGGTCAGATGGTAGACATTGGCTATATAAATAAATACTGTAGCTTTAATACAACTCAAGTTATAGTTTTTTCTAATTTGCGGGGGTGCAAGTGTGCATGGCAAAAATTTGAAACAAACTTGATCTGCGTATGGACTAGGCGGATGTTGACATCAAGTTTGGTTGCTCTAGCTCTTATAGTCCCTGAGATCTAGGTGTTCATACGGACGGACAGACGGACATGGTCATATCGACTCGGCTGTTGATGCTGATCAAGAATATATATACTTTATAGGGTCGGAAAATTTTCCTTCTGCCTGTTACATACATTTTAGCGACTTTAATATACCCTTGTACCCTATGGGTACAGGGCATAAAAGGCAAGTAATATACCGCAGTTATGAGACAAGATTCTCCTGCTGCCTTAATACGATATCACTTTTTTGAAACCTCTATGAACAAAAAAGTTTTTGATCTGTATAGGGAATGATTTGAAAATAAAATGGAAGCGCCAATTTTTGTAGACAGCTACCATTATATTTGTGGAAGTCATCGAATTGGAGATGGAAGTATCAAAACTTGAGTGGGGAAAACCAATATTTTCGATGCCGTAAAATATTAAGGATGCGTAGTCCTTTTAAACATTAACTGGTTTCTTTGATAAATTTGTTAAACTAATAAGGACGATTGTCGAGATGGAGGTCAATGGGTTCTATACATAGAGCACTACGATTTTGAAGTAGAAAACAGAAAAGGAAAACGGGTAAAATATATGGATTATTGCCTCGTCCGACCAACCCAATCATGTTGATATTCTTGACAATCAATCACTGCGCAGATAAAAAAAGTTCAGCTGCAGGAAGCGATGATCAAATGATTTCTGAAATTCTCAAATATAAACCTTAAAACAACTTGATATTATATAAAGTCATTCTCTATTAGGTGGTGCAAGGGGCAGATCTCCTGCCAAAGCCAAACTGTTCGGAAAATGCAATAATAGTCGAGGCGCATAATAATCCAGATTATAAGCAACTATGTAAAGCTGTTTTGATCAGCAAAACCTTCATGTGGATAATTTTTTTGTTCGATAAAAACTGAAAGAGCGAGTTCGAATACAACGTTGGAGATCTAGTGGTTACACATAGAATTTGTGGCAGCCAAAAAGTTAGAACATGAATTTTTAAGCCTTAAGAATCAGTGGGGGATACTATGGCGTTCGAATACTATTAGATGTCAAGTGACCAAATACAAGCAACAACAACATGAAACTGTGGAGGTTTTCGTCAGACAACGAAAATTTGCTAAAAATGAAATATGTAATCCAAAAAATACTTCAAAGATTACGAATCCAAAAGTAGTTCAAAATCGGTAAATAATTATGGGTACTAGAGGTCCCCACAGTTGGGTCATTTTTAGTAAGCACCAGTTTTCAACTGAGTATGGTCGATTTAAACAATCAATCTTGGATCATTTTATGTTTCTTCTGAATGTCTACTATTACTAATCCGTTGCATAAATTTTAAAAATCACTTAAATTAATATTAAACTAGAAACATTTAAAAAATGCAATTAATATTGGTACTTTTTGAACTTTCTTGGAGTAGAACTAACAAGGATCAACTAGTATAATAGTATAATTTAATATATATATATGTATAATATTTATATATAGTCTAAAAAAATTAGTTAAGCCTCACGTAAAAGGCTTAAGGAAGAAGAGAGCGCATGCAGTTTTGACTGTATCATGTTTTGTTAGTTGATAACATAGCGTAATGTTCTATTCAAAATAGTATTTTGAAAATACTACTGGGTTGTATAAATATTCTGTTACGAAATGTTGGATTTCTAATTACCTGCTTGGAAAAAGTCTGATGATGTAGATAAATATAGTTTTAACTGGTGGGAAATCTGGTTTATTTACAGTTTAACCCCTAAATTACTTATGTTTTTCTGTTTGAAACCTATTTTTAATACAAAAAGCGTTTTCTTTTAACTTATTAATTCAAAATTATATTATTTATTAATGTTTAACTTGTTTTTGCGACAGTTTATTCCTGACTGTCTGCAATTAACCAATTGATTCACTTAATATGATCCTCATGAGCCTTACGTACTACGTTAACAACGACTTCTTTTATCTAATTACGCCTCAGCTACATCTTTCTAAAATGAATTTTTAAATTCAGTACCAGAGCGTAATAGAAAAAAGGTTAGCTGTTACTATAGTTTTGTCATAAGTTTAGTAATAATTTCCTACAAATACATTCCATATTCTGTGTGTATGTATTTTTAAAAAATATTTTTGTATCTCATTTTAGGTATGAACGCCCAGCTCGCGCATATTCAATCGGAAGCAGAAATGAGCACTCTACAATCAATCAACGACTTGGATATTTAAATGAAGTTGAAAAATCTTCGTTACGTGTACGAGCATATTCAGTTGGATCTAGATTAAAAATTGCTCGTTCTGATTTACAACAATTTGGGCTAGCTGAAAATAAGTCAAATTCTAACAGAAGTAATATTTCAATCAATGCTTTAGAGTGTAAAGAAACAGTACGTGTGCAGGCGACCCGAAAAAATAAATCGACAAGTGTTCCACTTGTGAACGCTGATAGAATGAGTGATTTGATGGAACTTGACTTTTCCAAAGTAACGGCATCTCAAAAGGAATACCTGGTAAATGACGATCGACCAACCAAAATATACCGCAAAAATGATACCGGGAAAGCCTCAATCGAGTTAAACTCTAAACAAGATGAATTATTTAATAATAATTTTATTAATAATAGTTCAGTATTTTTTTCTGGTGCTTATTTAGAAATGAAACCTGTTGGTAATGTTATTTGCGATTGTAATTTAGTGGATCTTTCATGTAACTTAGAAATTCTCCAGTTGAAAAATGTTATTTGTTCACAGCCGAATGATGATTTTGATAGTAGTAGTAATAACTTAAATTTCTGCAATAAAATCTCGGAAAACTTGCATAATTCACTATCCAACGAAACTCCCTTAAAGGACACTAAAGTCGATTACATTACTCTTCAAGAAGGTGTGGCAACCCCCAAATTAAATGATGCGGAAAGATTAAGAACCTGCAATTCAAATGTTAACGAAAAAGTCAACATGGACATACGAATGATAAGAAATAATGATAATTATAATATTTCACCCAATTCAAAAAAGTTAATACATTCAATTAGTAACGAAGATTATTCGCAAACGTTAAATAAACCAGAAGATTTAACCAAATATAATGAAGGTGGTTACAAAATGTTTCAGATAAAAAGCGATAGTTCGCTTCTCTCGGCGAAAAGGATTCATCGGAATATTTATAAAGGTCAAAAAGTGCGTCAACAAAGGCATCTCGAAAATGTTAGTGTGTCTTCAGCAAAAGTACCGAACAAACACAACGCAACATTAGAATCAAAAAATTCAGAAAAAAACGATCTGAATTCATCGTCACGATCGCCATCACGTATATCCCAATCTGAGCTCTACTACGCAAGCTTAGATCTCCCCCAATGTAGTTTTCAAATGGCATCAAAATATTTAAAACGAGGGTCGCGAGAGTCTCCCCCAGCAATAGAAGTTTCGGAAACAGTGAATTTATATGCGAAAATTGACTTTGATCAATCAGACTCATCTTCTTCTTCTTCAAAAATATGTAATGTATGAATTTCAAAACAAATATACATTGTGAAGAACACATTTGTAAATATTCTGGCTTAAGTTTAAGTTAACAATAAATTTAAAAATTTCTTTTTGAGCAAAAATATATAAGAATATGAAATTAATTGTTTTGAACAGTTAAATTGAACAGTTTTTAAGGAACTCTTATTTTAAAGTGAAACACGTGAAAGGCCATTAAAAATTAAAAAAAAATGTTCTGCCTTTTTGTTATTTTAAATTTTTCTAACGTTTTTTTGAAGTAATAATCATTGTGATTTAAACGATTGTGATTTCAGACGACTTAACCAAATATAATGAGGATGGTTACAAAATCTTTCAGATAAAAAGTGATAGTTATACCCTGTACCAATAGGATAAAGTCGCCAAAATGTATGTAAAAGGCAGAAAAAATCATTTGCGAACCTATTGAGGATAAATATTCCTTGGTATCAACTCTCAACTGGGTGGATCGTATTTGTTTTAAGTTTTTGCCACGCCCACTTCGACCCCTTCATTTCAACAAAAACGAATAACTAGAATTGTATTCTAGCTATCATGTTTCTTTTTGGAACACTTAATTATATAGCCAACATGTACTATTTGAAAAAATTTCGAAATTTGAAATCGGAAAATAAATGATGGAAATATACGCATATATTTTGTACTGGAATACCAAGTGCAGTAGTGGCAGAAATGAATGTGCGGGATAGCATGCGCACGTTGTTTTTTACCTAATGGAGCATTAGTTTCGTTCACTGATAGGAGTAAGCGGGAATGCATGCATTAGCTGTTTCGGCTTGTTAAGGGAATTTTTTAAAAAATTTATATTTAATTAATGGCAATTTTGAAAAAGTCAGATTTTATTGATACAGGGTATACTCCAATTCAGCAGGATCGACTTGCTTACTTCGTTCCTTATTACCGACGAAATTCATCAAAGTATTTATTAATATTAAATAGTGCTTCAATAAAGGCAACTAGAAGATGTTAATATGTCTTCTGCGAAAGTCTCGGAACGGTTTTAAGTTAACAAATGCAAAGCAACTTCGACAACTATAGAATAAGAAAAAGATCACCATCATGAGTTCTACTACACAAGCGTAGATCATCCGCAATGTAGTTCTCAAATAGCATCCAAGTGTTAAAGACGACGGTCACGAGAATTTTCGCCAACGATAGAAGTTTTGGAAACACGATTTTCTATGGAAAAAATATCGAACGAAAATAATGTTGCTTACGATCGGTTTTAAGTTTACTTTTCGCCTATAATTTAATTCATTAAACCTAAGTAGGCGAAGCTGGTCGAATTCGCTCCAACGCTGTTCGATCCCGCCAGCCTTCAACTGCAACATCGAACATTTATTTGGATAAACACAAACCACCTAGTGCTCAGCTGCGCGAACACCGGCCCCTTTGGAGGTCTTTAGGCCTTCAAAGAACTGGCAGAGGTGCCAGCTTGTGGATTGCTCTCTGTACGTTGTCCCTCCGGTCTTCCCTATGTCTGCGACCCTGATTGCGCCGTCCTGCCCGACGCTTGTGGCCACCACTATACCCGTTATCCACTGTTGTGGTGGTAGATTGTCCTCTGCGACGAGGACGAGATCTCCCACGCTAATGTTGGGCCTCCGTTTGTGGCACTTGACCCGCGTTTGCAGTCCTAGCCCATACACCCGGGGCCATCGCTGCCAGAACGCCCGTTTGAGCTACGAGACAGCTCGCCATCGCTTTAAGCAGCCGCTGAGTCGCTCCTGGTCCGGAGTTCCGTGGTGCGGCAGTGCCCTTAAGGGCCCTCCGATCAGCAAGTGCCCGTGTGTTATGGCCTCGCATTCGTTTGGATCCTGGCTGACTGCTCCCAGAGGCCTGGAGTTGAGTGTGGCCTCGACTGTCACCAGCACCGTACGTAGGAGTTGGTGCTTCGCAGACTTGACATTTGCCTCCCATAGTCCTCCGAGGTGCGGCGCTCTTGGCGGTATGAACGTAAATTCGCATCCGCTTGTTGACGTGAATTCCCGCACTGCGACCACCTCGCTTTCGATCTTGCGCCGAAGATCCTCCAGCTTCCGACTCGCTCCGACGAAGTTCGTCGCGTTGTCGCAGTGGACTGCCTGCGGAACTCCTCTCCGGCCGATGAACCTTTGGAAAGTCATAAGAAATGTATTAGTGCTTAAATCGGACACTAGTTCTAAATGAACCGCTTTGGAAGAAAAACAAACGAAAAGTGCGATATAAGCCTTATATGGAGGCCTTCCACGAATTCTCAATGTTGTATGTATTCTTTATATTGAAGTATTTCAACAATTTTGTGAAAGGCTTCTTTTCGCTCTAATGGTGATGGAATTACATTACCGAATATGATCGATTTATTTTTATATCTACAGATGAAACGGAACACATAACAAAACACTCTTATTAATTTTGTATGTGACGAATAAGCTTCGATGATCTCAATTAGCGGATTCTCGTCAACGACCAGGGTCAACACGACAGCTGATTTCCGCACTTCCAATTCACGCAATTCGTCCGATAGTTGGACATGCTGATTGATTGGCCAATCGCTTTTAGGTTGTCCGAGAAAACCAGGTCCTGATAACCAAATCGAATTAACTAGTTCGTCAACATTACAACCACGAGACACAATGTCTGCTGGGTTCTGTTTTGTTGGTACATGTCGCCATGATACGTTCTCTGACCATTCTTGAATTTCAGCCACCCTGTTCGAAACGAACGTTGCCAACGAAGAAGGGTGTGAGTTTATCCAATGAAGAGTCATTTCCGAATCGGACCTAAGGAAGGTACGCTCAACTGGTAGCCTGATCAGATCACGAATTCGGTGACAAAGGTCTGCGAGAAGGTGAGCGGCACACAGTTTAAGTCTTGGGAATGTTTTGGTCTTGAGGGGTGCTACTTTTGACTTCGAAGTTAGCAGCGACGTGCGAAAACCTTCCGCAGTTTTTATACGAACGTATATACAACAACCATAGGCTCTCATTGAGGCATCGGCGAAACCATGAATCTCTATCGGTGAATAAGGCTCTGTGTTGACGAATCGTGGAATCTGAATGGTATTTACATTTAATAAAGTTGACTTTAGTTCATTCCATGCTGTTTCCAAATTCATTGGAATCCATTCGTCTCAGCCAAGTCTCTTCAGTAACAGCTCCTGCATTAGGATCTTTCCTTTAATAATTAAAGGACTTAACAGGCCAAGTGGACCAAACAAACAAGATGTCACCAAGAGAATGTTCCGTTTGGTCGCTCGGAGACCCATATATGAGTCGTCGATTTGGAATTGTAAGATGTCTTCCGTAGGCAACCAGAAAACACCAAGTGGGTTGGTCGACGAAGATTCTGAGATTCTTATCGGCGTCGCTGTGCTAAGGGAAGCGGAGACTTCAGGACTGTTCGAGAACCATTTGGTCAACTCAAACCCTGCTTTAAGCAATGCCTGAAACACTTCAGACTTAATTGTCAAAAGATCCTCAACGCAACCAGCACCAGTCAACATGTCATCGACGTAGAAGTCATGCCTGATAATTTCAGCAGCTTTTGGTAATGACGATTCAATAATCTCACCCAGCTTTGTTAAACACCGTATTGCCAAAAATGAAGCTGGCGCAGTGCTATGAAGTGCAGTGTTTAACATGAACAATCTCAAAGAATCATCTGTGTTTTTTCTCCACACTACGAGCTGGAAATCTCGATCTGCTTCATGTACCAGTACTTGCCGATACATCTTTTTGAAGTCCGCTGTCAAGGCATACTTATGAATCCTGAAGCGAAGCAGAGTCGAGTATAGCTCCTCTTGAATGGTGGGACCGACCATCAATACGTCATTCAACGCAACTTGAGACGAAGTTTTGCATGTTGCATCGAATACAACACGCAGTTTTGTCGATGTACTTTGCGGTCGTAAAACAACCTGGTGCGGAATAAAGTAATGTGGATGATCTGGAATTTTATTGTGGGTTTCTGTCATATGTCCCAATGAAAGATATTCTTCTATGAACTCCAAATACATTTGTTTCAATTGCATTTATTATTATTATTTTTTATTTAGTTTTTTAAGTGTGTTGAGACAACGAGCTTTTTCGTTGCCTTTAAATATCTCTGATTAAAATAAAGTCAAGACCAATTTATAAACGTTATAAATTTTATTAGTGCACGGCACCCTTTTAACTTTAAATATAGTTGAAACGCAGCAGCCACGGGCAGTTGCGATTGCTTCATACAGAGAACTAACTTTTTCTAATGCATCAGATGGCCACAGCGCCGATCTGCCTGCATTAGAAGTCGGTAGAGCTAAGTCGCTCGTGCCGACGTATGTAAAATAAGTACATAACTCTTAAGCTTAAGTAAATTTATTACTGCTGGCTCGAACATACTCCCCCCGTTGGAGGACTCTGGTCTTCAACATCATCGAGGTACGCCATCCTTCCCGTTGATAGGCTGAAGCACTCTAGCAAGCAGCCACTTGAGTGGTGGCAAGTTTTCGTCCTTCACCAGAACCAAATCTCCGACCTGAACACTGGGCTTCGGAGTCCGCCACTTCGCTCTTTGCTGCAACAAAGTCAGATAATCGTTTTGCCAACGTTTCCAGAAGATCTGCTGGTAGTACTCGCTGCCACCCATTCAGCCTATCCTGGTTAAGCTGAGTGAGATCAGGTTCGGTGAATGTACAGTTCAAGAAATGGCCAGGCGTTAGTACATCGAGATCTGCGGGATTCTCTGAAAGTGGAAAAAGAGGTCGCGAGTTGATTACTGCTGATATCAAGATCTATAAAAATGGAATTTTGCCGTTTTAACGGCCGCCTCCCACAAACCACCGAAATGCGGCGATCGTGGAGGAATGAATCGCCAATCAATAGTTTCAGCCAAGCAAAATTGAAGCACGGATTCCTGGTGATGATTGCTGAGAAACAACTGCTTTAACTCGATGAGCTCATTCTTGTCCCTAACGAAGTTAGTAGCGTTGTCAGACCAAATTTGCGATGGTCTGTTCCGTATTGAGATGAACCTCTTCAAAGCATTCAAGAAGGCAGCCGTTGACAAATCCTTCACCAATTCCAAATGTACAGCTTTGGTAGCAAAGCAGATGTAGCATTTGATTGGAGGCCTGCTCCGAATCTCCGATTTGTAAAAAAAGGGGCCACAGTAATCCACTCCTGTGACGTCAAATGCAATGCAAGCGCTTACTCGCTCTTTTGGCAAGTCAGCCATGACTTGCTCAAGCAGACGGGGCTTAACTCGGAAGCATCGAATGCATTTGTTGACGATCCTTGAGACCGTTTTCATGCCTCCTATCGGCCAGTACTGGAGACGGATTGCAGCTAGTAGTCCTCGAGGTCCAACATGCATGTTTCGTATATGAAATGAATTGATAATTGCATTAGTTAGGGAGTGATGCTTGGGTAATATCATAGGGTGACGAGAATCAAAGTCTAAGGACGAATTTTCTAGCCGACCTCCTACGCGCATTAGACCAGATTCGTCCAAAAATGGGTAAAGTGAAGCAATAGAACTCGAAGGCTTAACTAATTGCGATGACGATAATGACTTCATATCATCCCAAAGCGCTGCTCTCTGAACGCTGCGAATCATGATGCGAGTGCCATGATGAATATCAGCAACCGTTAATCCGCTAGACTTGATGCGATTAATAAATTTGTATACATATCCAAAGACCCGCTGCATCTTGAAGAAAGAATTTGAAAACTTGCACGTGTCGATGAGGTCTGGCTCGGGAGACCTTGTAACCAGCACTCTCTTGCGAAGGTCATGTAATGGAACGCTTCCTGTCGGAGCAAAAAGGCTGGTCCATGAGCCCACATTGTAGATGCTTGCAATTCACACGGCGACGCTCCCCTCGACAAGAGATCTGCTGGGTTGAGCTTAGTAGGAACATGATGCCACTGCATCCCAATGGTTAACTCCTGAATAGCTGCGATTCGATCTTTTAGTACACAGTGATGAGGCAAGAAATACTTGCATTGACTTAGCGCATCCGATTTAACAAGAGACATATGGCCTAAGTCAAGATATTCCTTTATGAACTCTGAATACTGGTTTTTGATTTGAGGTCGTTTATCTAATTTGCGCTCTAATGATAAAAACCTTTGTCGAGCTTGGTCGTATGAATTCGATAACAAATCTGGGCTAAGCTTCAAAGGAAGCCGAACAGAATAAGCTCCGGAAACGAGTCGACAAACGTTGTCGCCTCGCAATTGAGCTCTTCATCGGTTAATTTCTTTATTTGATCAGGGCAGCTTTCGATTTCCTAAAATCGGCGAACTAACTCATCCAAATTCTGATCCGAATTTTCATTACATAAAGGCAGGGCCGGCACAGCTAAGGCAGCTGTATGGCGACGTTTGTGGTAGTTTCCAGTAACTACCCAACCTAAACGAGTCTTCTGCAACAGGGGCAATCCTGACACTAGCTTAATTTGTCCCACGCACAAAAGATCAAAGAACAGACTGGCTCCAATTAATAAGTCCACTCGTTGGGACTTGAAGAATTCTGGATCAGCTAGCCGAATATTCGCTGGAATGTCCCAACTACTGGCGTTGATCGAGTAATTTGGATGGTCATCAATGATTTTCCGAGCAATTACCGCTGTCAGATGAGTTTCAAAATCGGAAAATTGAGAATGTAAAGAAAGATTTGCAGAATATCCTTCCGTATGAAAATCGGTATCACCTATGCCTGATACGCTAACTGAAGATTTTATCCGTTTGAGCTGTAACTGTTGCGCCAAACGCGATGTGACAAAATGTAGTTGTGATCCTGAATCTAGCAACGCTCGACAAGGAACCAATGCACCGAAACGATTTTTAATTAAAACAATGGCAGTCGCCAAAAGCACCATATCTGGACTAGGATTTTGAGCAACAAGAGCAGTAGAGGAGGCTGGTAAAGAAGCTGGCAATGAGCTATTGATGACAGCTGAGGAAGCATTGTGCAGTAAAGTGTGATGCTTGATGCCACAGCTTTTACAAGAACCTGAATTACACGCTCGATATTGATGCCCTTTTTTTAGACAATTAATGCACAAACCTAGCTTCATTGCCTCCTTATAGCGGAGAGCGGGAGACAAATTGGAGAACTGGGTGCAACGATAAATCAAGTGGCCAGAACTTTCACAAAAAACACAACAATTTGAATCGGATACTAAAAATGTGTGGTTGCGATAATTAAATTTGTTGGTTTTTCCCACCTGATTACGAGGCGCGAAAAGGCCATTGCATAATCAACATTCTCCAACGTTCGACATCGATTCTCCAGAAATTCTACGAAATCCTCCCACGATGGTATCTCACGAGGTTTGAATGATTTCTCCCATTTGATTTGCGTTGTAGAATCCAATTTTTGCAGCAACGATTGCACAATGATAATTCCTGCAATTTGCTCAGCGTTGCCTATACTTTGTAATGCACGCATATGAGCACTAATTCTGTCCACAAACAAACGTAACTTTGTAGCAGAGCCAGCTGCATCTTCTCAATGTCCGCCATACTTGGATCCTTATCGATGATTGTCGAAAAAAGTGAAAAGAAATCTGCCCACTCAGTATATTCACCGCTGAACGTGGGCACGTGGAACGTGGACAGTTTTAGTCAAGCAAACGGTAAGCGGGTGGCCGTTGACTTTAGAGCACTTTAGACACAGGCACAATTATTTGCAGCTTAAAAAATTTGCATTAATGACATGGGCGGGGAAAAGTTAAATGATCTTTAGATTTTAACACAATTTTTTATTTTAATTTTTTATTTTGATTTTTTATTTAGTTAATCACGTCGGGGTCACCAAAATGTTGAGACAACTAGCTTTTTCGTTGCCTTTAAATATCTCTGATTAAAATAAAGTCAAGTTCAATTTATAAACGTTATAAATTTTATTAGTGCACGGCACCCTTTTAACTTTAAATATAGTTGAAACGCAGCAGCCACGGGCAGTTGCGATTGCTTCATACAGAGAACTAACTTTTTCTAATGCATCAGAGGGCCACAGCGCCGATCTGCCTGCATTAGAAGTCGGTAGAGCTAAGTCGCTCGTGCCGACGTAAAGAGATGAAAACATAAAGAAGAGCGCGAGAGCAAGTACCAGGTGCTGGTGTGTGCCCACGGCTCTCTTATCAGATAATGTAAAATAAGTACATAACTCTTAAGCTTAAGTAAATTTATTACTGCTGGCTCCAACAAAGTGTATATATATTTGTAAATTATTTTGATTTTCCGATTTTTTTTATATATATTTCCAGCGAAAGAATTTTATTGACAACAAAAAAAAAAAATAAAGAATAAAATGTCAAACCAGGAAGATAATACAGGGTATTTTTCATGAACTGTATAAAAAAAAATAAAATACCCTGCTAATTCGCGAAAATGTAGGGTATTTTGACAAATAATACGGAAAAAGTATATACCCCCAAATTCAGTTGATTTCTAGGGTAGCGCGTCACCAGCTGTAAGCGCGAAACCCCCAGACGCAACAACAACACAACGACTAAAACGACAAAACGAAATAGAAATTCCGTTGTATGGATATATATGGATGTGTGTGTGCGCTGCAGACCAACTAAACGGTAAGCATGTAATGCAGATTTGTTGAGAGGGGGTACTGAAAGGCGAAGGGCGAAAAGTAGAATCTTACGATTCCAAATTCGCTGATCAGCAATGCAACAATTTAAATTTTTGATACAATAAAGAGAAGCGGTTCACTTGTTGGTATGTATAAATGTATTAATGTATATGTATATATAAAAGTGCATGCAAGTGTTATTTTAAGCTCAACTACTTCTGTGCTAGAAATTGAAAGTGATGCCCAGCACAATTACCAAATTCTCGATTTGGGCTCTTTCAATTTTTAGCACTTTACCTTGGAGTTGACCTTCGCTTTGGAATCAACTTTTCTTAACTCCGACATCGACTTTGCTGAGTGTAGGGGATGACCACTCCAAGCACTTTACATTATATTTTTTATATATGTATCTATGTATTCCGCGACAGACGCGGTAGAAATTATATGTCTTTTTTTTGTTTTGTTTGAATTCCCGATTATTTATGAATGTATTAATTTTTCGCAACAAATAGAACTTAATACGTTCACTTCACAATTATCATATGTATATGTTTATATGTATGTACCACTGTTTTTATATTCTTTTATTTATATATTTATATTCTTTCACTTTGAAAAACTAGTCCCTGCTCGGGCGCCAAGAAAAATCATAAGAGTTTTTATGATGATAAAGAATTTTAATTTAATGTTGGGACTTCGTTTTTCTATGGAAAAGATATCGAACGAAAATAATGTTGCTTGCGATCGGTTTTAAGTTAACTTTTCGACTATATTTTTATTTTAATTCCTTAAACCTAAGTAGGCGAAGCGTGTCGAATTCGCTCTAATGCTGTTCGATCCGTCCGCCTCCAATTCTGACATCAGAACATCCACATAGCGCTCATCTGCGCGTACAGCCTGGTCAAATGAAAAATTACCTTTATTATGCATTGATAAAATATTGATCTCAAACTGCTATGGAAACTCATTGCCTTGGATTCGAACTCCAATTCCAACTCAAGCGTTAACTTATAATAACACATCCGCTACATCCTTCACAACTGTGTCAACGAAACAAAATTATATAACGATGTTGGATTTGGACGAGAGAGAATCTCAGCCGCAGCCAGAGATAAATAACAACAAATATAATGAGCGCCTTTCCTTTGAGAATTGGAATAACTTGGACGACTATTTGAGCCTCTAAAGAGCGGCTCAGGTTCAAGCTAAAATGCCCGGCGCAGCAAATCGCATGTCACTGCTCAAGTTCTTGGCAATTAATGCTTTAGAATTAAGTGCCCCTGCCACACCTTTGCTACTCCAGCAACAACAACAGTATACGCAATTGAAACCAACAGGTTGGATGCAGTTATCCGGGCATCCAGAAAGTATTGTGCCCACTTCTACGGGTATAGTGCATAAATGTATTAATAGCATAGACGATAGCGAAGTCAATGTCTATCAGATAGTGCCGGTCTATTTTGGCTTGAGGGAATCACAATCTCAGCATTATATCGAGTTGCAGGATCTATTGGCTGGCTTTAAGGATCCATGTGTAATGGATATTAAAATGGGCTATCGCATATTTCTAGAATCGGAGGTTAGCAATAAAATATTGCGACCGGTTTTGCATCAGAAAATTCCTGCCAAAAATGCCAGTACCCCAACAGCAGAAGAGCACGAGGCTGAGACTATTACCAAGTGTTACCCACTATCCCAGTTCTGAGAATTTGTTACTCATTTAATATTGGGTAACCGGTTGCCAGAAATTGTCAGGACGGATTGGCGCGGGAATAAGTTTCTTATTAGCGTTGTCGCTTGCGTTATTCGTGCCGTCGCGTTGAAGTCTCTCTCGCTTACTCCTGCCATCGATAGACAGGGTTCCGGTAGTGAGGCTCGTGATCTACACAGGGCTTGGAAATCATCAGTTTATCGTTGACAGCTCGGCCAATCCTGGATTCGGATCGTCCCCGATTCGATCTTCGTCGTTGTCGGAGACATCTAGCTCAGGGATACTAGAACACCAAGGTTTCATCATGTTGGAAGAGTACACAGAATTGTATTTTCGCCCAGTAATTTGTATACTTGTTTTCAACTACTACTAAATCTCCTGTGGAATAAACAGAGGGGTTAGAATGTTTGGAATGAAATCGATGCTTCCACTTGGCTCCCGCGGTTGAGATGTTAGCTGCGGCCTGGTTTCTATTTTCGATGACCGAATCTTTGATTTCATGTTTGCCAATGCCCGTGTGTATGACTGCAGTGAGATTATTCTATAAGACGTCGATTGGATTGAAATTAAATATGAGGTCGTTAGGGCTAAATCCAGAGGTGTTGTTCTTCTTAGAATTGGCACTCCATTATATTTATATATATATTGTGGAGGTTTAGGTAATAATCTTTCGTTTTTTCGTTCAGAGTGCGAATGTAGTTAAGAATGACCTGGCTTGCCCGCTCCACCTGACCATTTGCACGAGGTGTACGAACAGCATTCTTGACATCTTGGATGTGGTTATGGATACAGAAAATTTTCAAATTGTTTTAAAGTAAACACTGTTCCACGGTCCGATATTATAATGTGTGGTAATCCAAAATAGCTTGAGACTTCGATGAGGACATTCAGTGCTGAAAGCGCCTTCGTGCTTTTTACTGCCTTTACGATCAAGAATTTACTAAAGGCATCTGAAATAGCCAGTATATGAGTATTTCCACGTTTACTGCGAATTAAAGTACCTAAATAACGCACGTGAAGTCTGCGAAATGGAATCGGTTCGGTATCGTTATAATGCATGCTTCCCTCAGGTTTTCCTCCCTTCGATTTATAGTAGCAGCATTGGATACATGTTGAGATGTAATCCTTTACTTATTTCCTCATCTTTGGGAACCAAAACTGTTTTTGGATCCGCTCAATGGTTTTGTCTAGATCGAAGTATCCGACATCGTCATGGCAGCTTTTGACGACGCGCCACCTTACTGATTTTGGTACAAGGAAAGCAATGTTATTTCCCAATTTCCGATATAAACGATGATTTTCTAAGAGATAATTAGAATGAAGTTGCTTATGTTGTTTATTTTTATAGTTTCCCTTTAGAGTAGCACATAATTTTCCAATGAGCTCGTTGAGTGTCTGCTGGGTCTCAGTCCAAACGAAAGTTTTTTTTTCTATTATTAAAGTATAGGATTTAGTTGTAAACTATCAACCTAACTATATTTTACAAGCACTGGCAACTAAGGCCTTCGGCTTAGACGAAAACTACATCCATGCACTTGCCTGGGATTTGAAGCCGGACGAAGCCAAACTAAAGTATTTTCCTCTGTTTTCCGTAGAAGACGAGTTAATGGCCTTGATATCAGAGAGAAGTTTCTACAAATTTACGAAAAAATCCTGGGAGACCTACTTAAAGTTTTTAATTGCGCTGACTTTATTTATCTATATCTTTTCGCAATAATACGTTTTCTGATATTAAATCATTTTCGACTATTAGTATTTTAGCAACATAGACGATCTGGGCAAATATTATTTTTGTAATTGGTTTCTCTTTGCAGAAGAATTTTCCCCAACCAAATCCGTAGAGTGTAATTGCACAATGCTGCAGTATCTATATGTTTTCGGCGAAAAATTTTCGAATCAGCGTACGTGTGCTACCTGGATCTACAAATCCAATGGTTTCGTTTCCGTTCACCAAGATATTTGTGCAAATATCTTCGTTATAAATAGTGTCGATTTTATTTATTTTTACTTGCGATTTTAATTTTTCTGGACAATTTGCAGAATCATGAAATGTACGGTTGCAATGCAATTTCGAAGAATATTGTCCTACTTTTGGCAATTAAAACATTTGAATGACAAGGCCACCTTCTCATTTGTACGTTTTCCAATCGCTGGCTGATTTGATTTTGGAAAATTCGCGTTAGACTCCCGTTTGTTTTGATCATTAAATAGACTATGCATAATTTCATTGTGCGCAGAGTATGCCAGTGCATCGCGTAGAAGTTCATTACAAAACACATGATCGTTCGATATTTTCCTCTTTAGATCGTAATTAATATGTGGGACGAAATTGCAGAATCAGATAACTCACCCTTCCGCTAATGGCTAACATTTTATGAAAATAGTCTTGTGGGGATTCCGATAACTCACGTCTTGTTTTTAACATTTTTAAATGCACGTCTGCAGAGTTGCTGATGCAAGGAAAATCTTTGAGACCATGTCTCAAATATTTGTTCCGTTGAATCCACCCAATACCGAGCAGCACCTAACACGATATGCGTTTTTCAGACTTTCAACACGTCGTACAAATTGATGCGAATCTAATGATTTCCCGGACGAGGGATTAAATTCTGGAGCAGAGCCACAATTTCACTTATGTTTCCATTACAGTTTTCGACGTTTTCATATTGTACGTTATGGATTTGGCTGTTGCGTGTTATGAGCAAAATTCGTGGCACACTGACCTATATTTTCGATTGACCCAAATCTGTTCTGCTGAAACGTATCAAAGTTCTCGCGTTGCTGTGACGTAGCGACATTAACGTATTGCTGTGGTGTGGCAACACTGACGTGTTGCTGAGGCGTTGCAACATTTACGTGTTGTGATCTCGAACCGTTTTGCTGAGACATGTGTGTTAAAAGCATACTAGAATGTTCGTCGAATTGTGGATTTACGTTAATTTCACCACTGACATTCTGTTGGCCAATTTCCACATTGGTTTCCATGGGTGATGAAATAACAGACGACTGGAAAGAACGCTCCCGAAGTTTTCTAACTGTTTTCTCTAGGTCGGTTATTTTTTAAACATGGATTGGTATTCTGCACTTGCATAGTCTTCGTCACTGTTTTGCATATTTAACTTCCTTTGCAACTGATCTCGATTTCCCGACGTTAACAATCCAGCTTCTTTGCCTTTATTTTGCAATGCATTTATCGAAACGTAACGTTTACCCGGCTTTTTCGTTGTCTGTTTTTTCCGTTCTCGTGAATCGGGAGACCTTGTAACCAGCACTTTCTTCCGATGGTCATGTAATGGACTGCTTTCCGTCGGCACTGCAGGCCGCGCACTTTCACTGGCGATCAAAAAGTCTGGTCCGTGAGCCCACATTGTAGATTCTTCCACTACGCACGGCGATGGTCCCATCGACTAGAGATCTGCAGGGTTGGGATTAGGAGGAACATGATGCCACTACATCCGAGTGGTTAACTCCTGAATAGATGCAATTCGATTGATGAATGAGACCAGCAGTAACAAGTATATGAAAACAACTCCATCTCGCTCAAAGGTTGAGCTAGTAATGTTGCTCCGTACTGCTCCAATCTTGGCACCGTCAAAGTCTTCAGGGGCAATAATCTCGACTTGGAGCAGAATAAATGGGAAGTCGAATTACCATTTGATCCCAAGACGATGTAAATCGCGGCTCCATAAGCATCCAGTTGTGTGCTGGAAAAACTGTTTAGTCGCTTACACCACGCTATGGCTAAATTGCCTCGAAGGCTTTCGTCCCAATTCAGCTTTTTTTCCAAAGCTGCTGAAAAATATCTTTGCCATTGTGATGAGGTTTGCTAAGCTGGAATTGACCCTTCGACAGCAAAAAAACTGTTTGTCGCATGATTTCCTGAACCTTCACTAGAGATGAACCATCAGTGATTAAATCATCGACAGTGAAGCCTCGCAGAACGACCTTAGACTCTATGGGAAATACAGATTTTTCATGCGATGCTCACTTATGCATTGAATGTATAGGCAGAAAAGCAGCTAGCTTTCTACCATACGTTACCGTGTACAGCTTGTAAACTAGCAGCTCCTGCTTTGGAGAGTCTCTCCATAGTATGCATTGTAGGTAGCTGTCAGAACAAGCAACTTTTACGCAATGATACAATTTACAAATAACGCCTGTGAGCGCTATAGGAAATGTGCGAAAACGAAGAAGAGTGACAAACAGCTTTGCTTGAATAGTAGGACCTGCCATCAGGTCATCGTTTAGCAAATATTCTGAACTCGTCGCAGCAGAACCGTTAAACACGACTCGTAGCTTTGTAGTTGTACTACTTTCCTTTAGTACACAGTGATGAGGTAAGAAGTACTTGCATTGACTTAGCGCATCCGATTGAACAAGCTACATGTGGCCTAAGTCAAGATATTCCTTTATGAATTCTGAGTACTGACTTTTGAGTTGAGATCGTCTATCTAATTTGCGTTCTAATGATAAAAACCTTTTTCGAACCGTTTTGACAACACTTTTCGGCCAAGTTTTAAAGGAAGCCAGGTTGTCCACAAATTGAGCCCCGCAATTGAGCTTTTCATCGGTTAATTTTATTACTTGCTCCGGGCAGCTTTCGATTTTCTAAAATTGGCGCTCTAACTCATCCAAATTCTGATCCGAATTATTACATAAAGGCAGAGCCAGCACGGCTTGGCGGCTGTATGGTAAGTCTTGTAATAGCTTCATGTAACCACCCAACCCAAACGAGTCTTCTGCAATAGGAGCAATCATGCCTCCAATTAAATTTGTCCCACGTAAAAGATCAAAGAACAGACTAGCTCCAATTAAGAAGTCCAATCGTTGGGGCTTGAAGAATTCTGGATCAGCTAGACAAATATAAGATGGAATGACCCAACTACTGGCGTAGATGGGATGAAAAATCGGAAAATCCAAACAAAGGTTTGCAGAATATTGTAGCATGTTGCAGTCATAATATGAAGTGGAACATAAATAATATAATGTAACAGTTTGTTACCATATTCAATGTATATTTATGTACACAATATTCAAGTGCCATGCCTTGAGTGCATGTCACTGGATATTGCTGAGTCCGCAGAAAGAGCATGCGCGACCACCTATGTAGTTCCCAAGCAATATGATACATTCTCACTCTCCCGCTGAGGCGGCATATTCTTATATACATAAGCATATACATAAGTATATACATAAGCTGACCGCTCCTCTGCCGGCTTCACTGGAAGAATTGTATTAGACTTAAGATTCATTCAATAAATGTGACTCAAAAGATAAAGACCCTCTCTTGGGTTTATTGGGCAAATAATAAATTACCAAGCGGAAGCATACAGAAATCTGCATGAAATGTTTCTGGTGGAAATTACAACCTTTTTAAAATCTTACATGGCGACCGTGACAGGACGGTCACTAAAGGAGTGACCAGGATTTAAAAAACAACCTGGAATTAATTGAAGAAAAAACCAACAATATCAACCCATTACCTTGAAAGAAAAACTCTGGCGGAAATAAAACGGAAATTCTGAGTGAGTAGAGATTGAGGTATGGCTAGGGGTGGTGTAAAAAACAAGACAAATAAAAGAATAGCACACATAAAGTGGCTATTATTTTCAAATAAAACACCACCTCCATGGGCAGTAGCCCAAAAACTGCAAAAAGAGCTTGACTTTTTAAAGTCAATAAGCAAAAATAAAAAAGCCACAACCCACTCTCGCTCAGAAGTAAAATTAATCAACACAAAAATTAATAATAAAACTCAAAAACCCCAGAGAACAGAGACCCTAAACCATTGTTGAAGGAAGAAAAAAAAGTGTCCCCAGGACTGCCCAGGACCATTGTACAGCCCGTATTGTGAATATACGTGCTGGAAACCTGGTGCGAAGACCGGCACCGGAACCGCCTGAGCCCATAGGCCCCGGACAGCAGCAGCAGCTCAAAAGTGTGAAAGGCAGGCCGCCTTTTACACCATCGATGGAGCATCAGCGTGCCAACCGGCGACGACAAGCTGATGCTAATTGACCAGACGAAATAAGAAGAAAAAAAAACAAGAGATGACAACAAAGAATAATTTTGAAAAATAAAAATAAAAATATACTAAATATAAGATAAATTTAAATAAGTATAAATAAGAAAAAATTGTAAGAAATATTGTGAAAATGCGCGGAACCTTTTCCGCCCATAGCAGTATAGCCTGTAAAGCTATACGACCCATTAGGTAGGGACATGTAAAAGGAAGATTTTTAAAAAAAAAATTTTTGTTACAAAAAAAAAAAAAAAAAAATCTTTCTTCAAATTTTCTCAATTCAACATAAAATAAAGCGGACAAATTCCCTTTATTTTGTGCAACATATAAAATTCTCGAAAATTTTTTTTTTTTTTAAAATTGAATGTTTGAAAATAGTACCAGCAAATTTGATGAAATACTTTATGAACCCACAATGGGGTTAATAGATTCAAAAACAGTGGACTCCACTGCAAATGTAATAAATAAAATAGAATCATCAAATGTTGATACGAAACTAACAAATATACTTTTATTTATAATTGTATTAATAATGAGCGCATACATACTATATAGAGCATACAGATTACACAACAAATGTGTAACAAAAAGAGCCTTAAGCCATGCTAATGATCTTGATAAGATCTAAGTATAATATGCGACAATTATGGTAAAAGTATATTTAAACTTTACTCCCAATTATCTAACTTTTTAAATGAAAAACAAATAAACGATTTTTGCAAATAAAAATTATATATCAACTGATAAAATCATGAGTACGCTAGACAGCTATTTTTTAAAGTTGAATGATAGGCATCCGAGTATAGTTAGCGATTTAATTGAGGTTTTAAATATTAAACAAAGTAACTCGCCACAGAGTTCCATCAGTTTAGCACAGATTAAGGTGGCATACCGCGAATTAACAGGAGAAAATTTCCCAGTCAATGGAGGTACTAGGGTACAAATGAGTTTCATCCTCACAGTACCCTATATATGCTGTTTCTCTAATAGAAATAAGCTGCTATGTTTTTATCTATTAGATGAGACACAACAACAATAGGTTGACTCCAAGTGACAGAAACGCACCTTTTAAAATCTTCCGACAAAAGCTAAATAGGTATGAATGTGGTAGAGACAACACATCTCCAAAAGTATATTCCTTTTCTTGATTTCCTGATAGACTCAGGACCAATAAACAAGAAATACAAGGAAATAAATTTTTGGATAACCAATAACTACAAGTTTAAAAGGAACATTGTAGACCTTATGGAAAAATCCATAATAGTAGCATACGGTAAAATACTATCCAGAAATCCTAGGAATAGGGATGTACCCGAATGGATACATAAAATTTTTAAACCAGATATGGAAACTATCAATATCGAAGACTCAGATGAGGATATGATAGAAATCGAATAAAAAAAAAAATTTTTTATTTATAAAGAAAATTTCGCTATTTAAGCATGGAATGGGAACAATTACTGTCCCAGATACAAACGATAAAAGATACATTTAAAAAATCATATAAATGCGTCACCCAGAACAGAAATATACAAAAAGACACATTAAATAGACATGCAAAAATTCTTGTTGAAACTTTTAATGAAGCAAGAAGGTTAATACATAATAATCGGGAGCACATAGATAAAACAAACTGGTCAAAGATTTCCAATCTATTGATCAGATTGCGTGCAAGTTTAATTTCAATAAAAACTAAATATAATCTCGATATATATGTACCAACAATTTTAAATTCACCTCTGAGCATAGACACTAAAACAGAAACAGAGCCAGACGGTGAAGAATCGGAAACAAGCGAGGAAGAAATAGAAGAAAAGGATCTAAACGATCTAACTATCCCCGCACTATTAGCATTACCGGACATAGAAGCAGTGTCTGAACAAGACGACAATTCAGAAATAGAGTCCAATACAAGTGCCCAAAGGGCATACATGAAAGATATTAACATGGCCATTCCTGAATTCAATGGCACTAAAGGCCAACTTCAAAGATTTATAACAGCTCTGAAGTTGGTAGACATGATGAAAGGAGACTACGAAAATATAGCAGTTGAGGTGATAAAATCAAAAATTATTGGCCCAACACTATACGAAGTCCAACAGGAATCTTCAATTGTAGCAATTATACAAAAATTGCAAGGCGTAGTAATTGGTGAAACATCCAAAGTAATAAAAGCCAAATTGAAGAATACTGTCCAAAGAGGGAAAACTGCTGACAAATTTACGTCAGAAATAGATAGCCTACGCAAATCCTTGCAGGCTGCATATATCGACGAAGGTACACCAGCTGCAATTGCTTTAAAGAATAGCACAGAAGATGCTATAGAAGCCATGATTGAAAATTGCGATCAAAACAAAATTAGAAATGTACTTGACGCTGGCAATTTCAAAACCATGGACGAAGCAATCGGGAAATTCTTACAAAAAAGTAATGAATCCAAAGTGAACCAAAATACGGTTTTATATGCCCAAAGAAATCGCGGTAATTATAATAACAGATATAATTATCGTGGTAGAGGCAATGGTCGGTTTTATAATAATTATAATAACCAAAACAATGGCCAATACTACCAACAACCCAGAAGTAACAATACTAGAGGAAATAACAGAGGAAATTACAGAAATAATAAAGGTAACCGAGGGAATAACCGACAAAACGGTTATAATAGTAGCGTCAGAGTAGCACAGGGTTTTTCGGAAAACCCCCAAGCACCTTTAGATACTCAGAAATAAAAAATACCAAGATTCACGCCATCAGTTTTAATCAAAATACGTTTGTTAAATTCATAAATGTAGAAACAGGTAAAGAATTAATATTCTTAATAGATACAGGAGCGGAAATATCTATCATAAAAGAAAATTCCGACAATTTTCAAAACGTCCGAACCAATAAAATTATTAATATACAAGGAATTAGTCAAGAAGTAACCAAATCCATAGGAGTTACTTCGATCGAAATACAATTTTCAAAATATATAATCCCACACGAATTTCACATAGTTAATTCACAATTCGCTATTCCAAGTGATGGAATACTAGGAATCGATTTCGTTAGAAAATATAACTGTCAATTAGACTTCAATCCGTCCGAAGACTGGTTAATAATTAGACCAGACAATCTAAAATATCCAATAAATGTACCAATATCGTACAGTTCTGGCAATAATTCAGTAGTTTTGCCAGCAAGATCCGAAGTTGTCCGAAAAATCGAAATCAGCTCACAAGATGACAGTGTATTTATTCCAAACCAACAAATTCAACATGGTATTTATTTAGCAAATACCATAGCCAATCCCAAAAACGCATTCATAAGATTGCTTAATACAACAAGTACAGATCAAGTAATAAATATATCCAATGTAAAGTATGAACCGCTTTCCGATTACGAAATAATTGAAACAAATAAAGAAGAGCGTAAAAACGCAGTACTAAACACATTGTCCAAAAATTTTCCGCCACAGTTTCACAACCAACTTACCAAGTTGTGTAATAAATATAGTGATGTATTCGGACTAGAAACCGAATCAATAACAACAAATAATTTCTACAAACAAAAATTAAGACTGGTGGACGATGAACCAATTTACAATAAAAATTATAGAAATCCTCAAAGTCAAAGAGAAGAAATTCAAAGACAAGTTCAAAAGTTAATAGATGACAAAATAGTAGAGAGCTCTGTATCTCCATATAATAGCCCACTTTTATTGGTACCGAAGAAATCGTTACCAAATTCAGAAAATAAAAAATGGCGATTAGTAATTGACTATCGTCAAATTAATAATTAAATAGAATTGATGACATTTTAGATCAACTAGGTAGAGCCAAGTACTTTTCATGCCTTGACTTAATGTCAGGATTCCATCAAATTGAACTCGAAGAAGAGTCACGAGACATTACATCGTTTTCAACATGTAATGGCTCATATCGCTTCACGCGATTACCATTCGGTTTAAAAATAGCGCCAAATTCGTTCCAGAGAATGATGACTATAACATTCACTGGACTTGAACCTTCGCAAGCTTTTCTTTATATGGATGACTTAATAGTCATTGGTTGTTCCGAAAAACATATGCTCAATAATCTAACAGATGTTTTTGAGAAATGTAGGCAACACAACCTAAAGTTACATCCTGAAAAATGTTCATTTTTCATGCATGAAGTCACCTTTTTGGGACATAAGTGCACAGATAAAGGAATCTTTCCTGATGACACGAAATATGAAGTCATCGAAAATTATCCAGTCCCACAAGATGCGGACAGCGCTAGAAGATTCATTGCATTCTGCAATTATTACCGAAGATTTATAAATAATTTCGCTGGTTATTCTCGTCACATAACAAGATTATGTAAAAAAAGATGTAAAATTTGAATGGACAGTTGATTGTCAAAACGCATTCGAATATCTAAAATCAGCATTAATGAATCCCACTCTCTTACAATACCCAGATTTTAGCAAAGAATTTTGCATAATCACAGATGCAAGTAAGCACGCATGTGGAGCAGTCCTAACCCAAAACAAAAACGGACTACAACTCCCAGTGGCATACGCATCAAGAGCATTTACCAAAGGTGAAAGCAATAAAAGTACAACTGAACAAGAATTAGCAGCTATCCACTGGGCCATCACATATTTCAGACCATATATTTATGGTAGACATTTCACTGTCAAAACAGATCACAGAGCATTAACATATTTGTTCTCAATGAAGAACCCAAGTTCAAAATTAACACGAATGAGACTTGAATTAGAGGAATATAACTTTACAGTAGAGTATCTAAAGGGAAAAGACAATTACGTAGCAGACGCACTATCGAGAATAACGATAAAGGACTTACAAAACATAAATATGGTTAATAAGAGGATTCTGAAAGTCACTACCAGAAATCAGAGTAAACAGTTAAATTCCTGCGCAGGAAAAGACAAAGATAAAGAATATGATAAAGAAGATTTGCGAAAGCAATCTCTAAATGCTTCCAAGCCCAATATATATGACGTCATTATTAATGACGAAGTAAAAAAAGTAGTGACCTTGCGAATGACAGACAATCTATGCACACTAAAGCATGGGAAAAAAGTCATAGCAAGAATAGTTGTTAGCGATCTGTACACCAATGGGAAACTTGACTTAGGTCAGTTCTTCCAAAGGCTTGAAATACAAGCCGGTATACTCAAGATTAGCCAACTCAAAGTGGCACCGAGCGAAAAGATCTTTGAAACAATTTCAATTGAATCTTTTAAAATTATGGGCAATAAAATATTAAAATCTTTAAGAGTAGCGCTACTCCAGCCGGTGACCCTATTATCAAACGATAATAAAGAAATAGAAGCAATACTGTTTACGTTCCACGATGACCCTATACAAGGAGGTCACTCGGGAATATCGAGAACCATTTCAAAAATAAAAAGACATTATTATTGGAATTATATGACACGAGATATCTCAAAATATATAAAAAAATGTAATAAGTGTCAAAGATCAAAAATGACTAAACATACGAAAACACCTTTAACTATGACAGAAACGCCACAAATGGCATTTGACAGGGTAATAGTGGATACTATAGGTCCACTCCCCAAATCTGAAAATGGAAATGAATACGCAGTAACGTTAATCTGCGATTTAACTAAATACTTGGTAATAATACCAACAAGAGATAAAAGTGCGAAAACTATAGCAAAAGCTATATTTGAAGATTTTATTCTGCGGTACGGTCCAATGAAAACGTTCATTACGGACATGGGAACAGAATATAAAAATTCAATAATTGAAGATTTGTGCAAAAATATGCATATAAAAAATATAACTTCAACCGCACATCACCACCAGACAGTAGGTACCGTGGAGCGAAGCCACAGAACACTTAATGAGTTCATACGTTCATACATTTCAGTTGATAAAACAGACTGGGATGTATGGATAAGATACTTCGCATTTTGTTTCAACACAACACCCTCTATAGCACATAATTATTGTCCATATGAGTTAGTATTTGGTAAAATGGCCAATTTACCAAAACAATTTACAAATATAAATGTAATACAACCGTTGTATAACATAGATGATTATGCTAAGGAATCTAAATTTAGATTAGAACAGGCCTATAAGAGAGCTAGAATTATGTTAGATAAACATAAGGCTAGGAATAAAGAAATATATGATAGGAAAGTAAATAATATTGAATTAGAAATAGGAGATAAAGTTTTATTAAGAAATAATACAGGTCATAAGTTAGAATCCAGTTATTTAGGACCATACATAATAGAAGATATAAAAGATAGAGATAATATTTTAATTAAGGACATGAAGAATAAAAAGCAAGTAGTGCACAAGGATAGGTTAAAGATTTTTATCAGTTAATATATATAAAAAAAAAATTTAAAATATAAAAACAATTAATATTTTCAACATTTCATGAAACTATACATATATATAAAAAAAAAAAAAAAATTTTTTCTTTAAAGTATTTCATTAAATAATCAAACATTCAAATAAAGCAAATTCAAATAAAGCAAATTAAAATAAAGTAAATTCAAATAAAGTAAATTCAAATAAAGTAAATTCAAATAAAGTAAATCAAATAAAAAAAATATTACATACATAAATATCTACATATATATAATATATAATAATCATATTAGAAAATAACTCCATAGTATTACGTTATTTTTCTAAAGGAGGGGGATGTAGCATGTTGCAGTCATAATATGAAGTGGAACATAAATAATATAATGTAACAGTTTGTTACCATATTCAATGTATATTTATGTACACAATATTCAAGTGCCATGCCTTGAGTGCATGTCACTGGATATTGCTGAGTCCGCAGAAAGAGCATGCGCGACCACCTATGTAGTTCCCAAGCAATATGATACATTCTCACTCTCCCGCTGAGGCGGCATATTCTTATATACATAAGCATATACATAAGTATATACATAAGCTGACCGCTCCTCTGCCGGCTTCACTAGCAGCGCAGTCACGCGGTCCTAGCTAGAGTTAAGAATTGTATTAGACTTAAGATTCATTCAATAAATGTGACTTAAAAGATAAAGACCCTCTCTTGGATTTATTGGGCAAATAATAAATTACCAAGCGGAAGCATACAGAAATCTGCATGAAATGTTTCTGGTGGAAATTACAACCTTTTAAAATCTTACAATATCCTTCCGTAGGAAAATCGGTGTCACCTGTGCCTGATGCGCTAGCTGAAGATTTGATCTTCTCAAGTTGTAGCTGCTGAGAAACGCGATGTGACAAAATGCAGCTGCGAACGTGAATTTAGCGATACTCGACAAGGCACCAATGCACCTAAATGATTTTTAATTAAAACAATAGCAGTCGCTAAAAGCACCATATCTGGACTAGGATATTAAGCAACAAGAGCAGTAGCAGTAGCGGAGGTTGGCAGAGGAGCTGGCGATGAGCTATAGCTGACAGCTGAGAAAGGGTTGTGCAACAGAGTGTGATGCTTGATGCCACATCTTTTACACGAACCCGAATTGCAACCTCGATATTGACTTTTTAGACAATTAATGCACAACCCTAGCTTCATTGTCTCCTTATAGCGGAGAGCGGGGGATGAATTGGCAAACTGGATGCAACAATAGATCAAGTGGTTAAAACTATCAAAAAAAATGGAGCAATTTGGCTCAGATACTAAAAAATAAAGATACTAAATACAAGGCGCGTAAGAGGGCATTGCATAATCAACTTTCTCCAACGTTCGACACTGATTCTCCAGAAATTGTATTAAATCCTGCCACGATGGTATCTCACGAGTTTTGTGCAATTCCTCCCAGTTGATTTGCGTTGACGAATCCAATTTTCGCAACCACGTTTGCACGATGATAATTCCAGCAATTTGCTCAGTGTTGCCTGTAGTTAGCAATGCACGCATATGAGCACTGAATCCGTGTACAATCAAACGTAATTTTACAGCAGAGCCAGCCTCCAATCTCTTGAGCCCTAAAATGTTCATATTTGCCTGAAAAACAAGACGTCCATTATTAAAACGATTGTGTATCCACTGCAGTATCCCTCAGGCATGACCGCAGGTGCTGCACGTTTTCAATGTCCGCCATACTTGGATCGATGATTGTCGAAAAAATTGAAAAGAAATCTGCATACTTAGTAAATCTGCCGCTGAACTCGGGTCGACGAGACCGAACAATGGGGGCTGACTCCCCTGGGCGGAACGTCGAACATGGTTGACCGCATATGACTTTACGCAATTGAGACCGAAGCACGCCGTTAATTTTCATCATGCTTTCATCAAACGATTGGTGAAGCGTGCCGCCAATTTCATCGGTATCTAACTGCTATAAACGCGTCGAACTCACATTGAATTTGTTCAAGAAATTTTATCCGCAAATTAATTTCTTCCTCGTTGAGATCACGCAATTTCGCGAGAGCAGTACACTTTCTAATTTGTGAACCCGCTCATACAACGAATGAACTTTAAACATAAAAAAGTCAACCTGTTTTCTTCTCTTAAAAAAGACAAGCAACTAGTTGCCATGGCGAAGTAGAAAAAAAGGGAACGAAAAATAACAGTCATAGTCCAGCAAACAGCAAACGGGCGGCCTTTGACTTAAGAGCACTTTAGACACAAGCACAATTCTTTGCAGCTTAAGAACTTTTCACTAATGCCATGGGCTGGAAACAGTTTATTGATGTTTAGTTTTTAACACAGTTTTTATTTTAACTTTTTATTTTAGTTTTAGTTTAGTTTATCACGTCGGAGTCAGCAAAAAATTCGTCGACTTTAAGAAATTCTGATTATATTAACACAAGTTCAAATTATAAACGTTATAAATTTGATTAGTGCAACCGCAACAGACAATTGCAATTGCGATTGCTTCATGCAGACAAATAAAGAACTTCTCTTATGCATCAGAGGGCCGCAGCGCCGATCTGTCTGCATTAGAAGTCGGTAGAACTAAGTCGCTCATGCCGTCGTAAAGAGAAGAAACATAATGAAAAGCTCGAGAGCAATTACCAGGTGCTGGTGTATGCCCACGGCTCTCTTATCAGATAATGGAAACGTACATGACTCTTAAACATAAGTAAATTCATTGATGCTGCTGGCTCGAACATACTCCACCCGTTGGAGAAATCTGGGCTTCAACATAATCTCTGAGAGGCAGCAGACACAGCTTGGCTGTAGCTATCCTCTATCGACATTTTGCGGTTTTAATATCCGCCACTCGAGATACACCATCCTTTCCGCTGACAAGCTGAAGCACTCTAGCGAGCGGCCACTTGAGTGGCTGCAAATTTTCGTCCCTCACCAGACCCAAATCTCCGACCTGAACGCTTAGCTTCGGAGTCCACCACTTCGCTATTTGCTGCAACAAGGTCAGATAATCGTTTTGTCAACGCTTCCAAAAAATCTGCTGGTAGTATGTGACTCGCTGCCACCCATACAGCCTATCTTTGTTAAGCTGTGTGAGATCAGGTTCGATGAACGTATGAAATAGAGCACAGTTCAAAAAATTGCCAGGGGTTAATACATTAAGATCTGTGGGATTCACTGAAATTAGAAGAAGAGATCGTCAGTTGATTACTGCCAAAATCAAGCAAAAAGGCGTGCGTAATTCATCAAATTGAAGTAGAAATAATCCACAAGATCTGTAAAAATGGAATTTTGTCGTTTTAATGTCCGCCTCCCACAAACCACCATTATGCGGCGATCGTGGTAAAATGAATCGCCAATATCATTTAAACCTGGTGATGATTTCTGAGAAACATCTGCTTTAACTCAATGAGGTCATTCTTGGCCACAACGAAGTTAGTAGCGTTGTCAGAACAAATTTACGATGATCTGTTCCGTATGGAGATGAACCTCTTCAAAGCATTCAAAAATGGAGTCGTTGGCAAGTTCAGCTCCATATGTACAACTTTGGTGACGAAACAGATTAAAATGCAGATACATATAGCATTTAAGACCGGTTCCACATCTCAAACTTGTTAAATAAGGGGCCACAGAAATTCACTCCTGTAACGTCAAGCGCAATGCAGTCGCTGACACGCTACTTTGATGTCCCTTGATACCGTTTTCAAACCTCTTGTCGGCCAATATTAGAGACAGATTGCATCGAGTAGCCCTCGAGGTCGAACGTGCATGTTTCGTACATGTTATGAATTAATAATTGGATAAGTTAGGGGGCGATGCTTGGGCAAGATCATAGAGTGATGAGAATCAAAGTCTATGGACGAATTTTCAAGGCTCTGTCGAGCAAAAAGGCTGGTCCATGAGGCCACAGTGTAGATGCTTGCAGTTCAGCAATGCTCCCCTCGACAATAGATCTGGTGGATTGAAATAAGTAGGCATCTGAACGGAGCTGCAAGGCGATTGGACACGAAAATACTTCATTTGGAGGCATCGCTTTGGATCTATGAGAGCACGACAAATGAATCAGACCAGCAGGTACATAAAAACAACTCCATCCGGGCTCCCTTTGGCACTGTCAAAGTCTTGTGGAGTGGAGCTACTATCGCCTTAGAGCAGAACAATAAGAAGCCGAATTAGCATTTAATCTCGAGACGATGTAAAACGCTGGTCCATAGGCATCCAGGCTCGCGTCACAAAATTCGTAATCACAAATCCCAATAGGCCATGAGGATCGTAGTAGCTTAGGGGGCAGACTAATAGGTGAGTACAAAAATAACCAGTGATTTCCATGCTAAACCAACCTTTTTAGTTATTTTGCTGCGTCGTCGAATTTAAGCACCGATTCTTTATCCTTATCTGGCACGCACTGTAGTATAGCCGCATCGCTTGATCACCATTTAAGAAGCTGGAATTGACCCTTCGAGAGATTGTTTGTCGCATGATTTCCTGTACCTCCAAAACAGATGAACCACCGGTGATTAGGTCATCGACATGAAATTCTCGCAAGAAGACCTTAGACCCAACGGGAAATGCTGATTTTTACATTGACTTATCGCATCTGATTGAACAAGAGACATATGACCTAAGTCAATCCATCAACAATCCGAATACTGGCTTTTAAGTTGAGGTCGTCTATCTGATTTCAAATGATAATAACCTTTGTCGACGTGGGTCGTATTTGAATTTGGCAACAAATCTGGGCTAAACTAAAACGAAAGCCGAACAGAATAAGCTCCAGAAGTGAGCCAACAAACGTTATTCATAAGGAGAGCCTTGCAATTCAGCTCTTCATCGGTCAGCTTTCGATTTTCCAAAAATTGGCGCAATCCAAATTTTGATCCAAATTTTCATTACATTGAGGCAAAGCCAACACGTCTAACGCGGCTGCATGGCGAGTCTTGTGATAGCCTCCAGCAACCACCTAACCCAATCGAGTAAAAGGAGCAATCCCAACACTAGCTTAATCTGTCCAAAGCACAAAAGATCAAAGAATTTACTGACTTCAAATAATAGGTCCACTCTTTTGCGCCAAAAAAATTCTGGGTCTGCTAGCCGAATATTAATTTGGATGCTCGTCAGTTATTTTCTGAGCAATTACACCATTCAGATGGGTTGAAAGATGGAATCCAAGTTTGGTGGACATTGAGGAGATACAGCACCTGGGGATACTGCAGTGGATACAGTACGTTCGCTGGAAATTTGTGACGCGAATTATAAAATTGCTCTTGACCTGCTACACAATCGTTTTAATAATCGACGTCTTGTTTTTCAAGCACATATTATGAACATTTTAGGGCTCGAGCTTACGCTTAATTGTAGACGGAATTAGTGCTCATGTGCGTGCATTGCTAACTATTGGCAAAACTGAGCAAATGCTGGAATTATCATCGTTGTTCCAAAAATTGGATTCGACAACGCAAATCAAATGGGAGCAATCTCACAAACCTTGGGAGATATAATCGTGGGAGAATTTAATACAATTTCTGAAGAATCAGTGTCGAAGGCTTATTATGCAATGCCCTCTTACGCGCCTTGTAATCAGGTGTCCAGATATGGTGCTTTTGGCAACTGCTATTGTTTTAATTAAAAATCTTTTCGGTGCATTGGTGCCTTGTCGAGTATCGCTAGATTCACGTTCGCAGCTGCATTTTGTCACATCGCGTTTGGCTCAGCAGCTACAACTTGAGAAGATCAAATCTTCAGTTAGCGCATCAGGCACAGGTGACACCGATTTTCCTACGGAAGGATATTCTGCAAACCTTCGTTTGGATTTTCCGATTTTTCATCCCATCTACGCCAGTAGTTGGGTCATTCCATCTTAAATTTGTCTAGCTGATCCAGAATTCTTCAAGCCCCAACGATTGGACTTCTTAATTGGAGCTAGTCTGTTCTTTGATCTTTTACGTGGGACAAATTAATTTGGTGGCATGATTGCTCCTATTGCAGAAGACTCGTTTGGGTTGGGTGGTTACTGAAAGCTATTACAAGACTTACCATACAGCCGCCAAGCCGTGCCTTTATGTAATAATAATTCGGATCAGAATTTGGATGAGCTAGAGCGCCAATTTCAGAAAATCGAAAGCTGCCTGAATCAAGTAATCAAATTACCGATGAAGAGCTCAATTGCGGGGCCCATTTTGTGGACAACGTTTGTCGGCTCGCTTTCGGAGCTTATTCTGCTCGGCTTCTTTTAAAACTTAGCCGAAATATGTGGTCAAAACGGTTCGACAAAGGTTTTTATCATTAGAACGCAAATTAGATAGACGATCTCAACTCAATAGGCAGTATTCAGAATTCATAAAGGAATATTTTGACTTAGGCTATATGTATCTTGTTCAATCGGATGCGCTAAGTCAATGCAAGTATTTCTTACTTTATCATTCGTGTTTGATGGTTCAGCTGCGACGAGTTCCGGATATTCGCTAAACGATGACCTGATGGCAGGTCCTACTATTCAAGCAAAGCTGTTTATCACTCTTCTTCGTTTTCGCACATTGCCTATAGCGCTCACAGGCAATATTTGTAAATTGTATCGTTGCGTAAAAGTTGCTTGTTCTGACAGCTACCTATAATGCATACTATGGAGAGACTCTTCGAAGCAGGAGCTGCAAGTTTACAAGCTGTACATGGTAACGTACGGTAGAAAGCCAGCTGCTTTTCTGTCCATACGTTCAATGCATAATTTAGCATCGGATGAAAAATCTGTATTTCCCATCGAGTCTAAGGTCGTTCTGCGAGACTTCTAAGTCGATGATTTAATCACTTGTGCTTCATCTATAGTGGAGTTACAGGAAATCATGCGACAAACAGTTTTTCTGCTGTCGAAGGGATCAACTCCAGCTTCGCAAAGGGTGCTCAAGTGATGCTACAGTGCTACAGGACTTAGCCTAAAAGTACATTAGAGATTTTGGAGTTCTGCCGCTCAAAGCAGCGGCCGAACGGAAGTATATAGCATGCCATATGTATTTGTATAAGTTAACGATATCTAAATCAATGACCCGCTGCAACGTGCCAGGCCAAAAATGCTGACCTGAGGTCTGCAATGCATCCGCTCAGGCGAAAAACAGTTCTCAAGACGCTGTTGCCGCCGTTTGCATATTCAAACTTCCAAATTTGTAATAATTTTCAGTTTCAATTTAATAATAAAATAAATAAGTCGGATCGCTGCGATATAAATAAAAACAACTAATAACTTGTTTTTTAACTGGCGCCCGAGCAGGGACCAGCGCGAGTTATGCAAACAAATAACATAATTGTGCAAGAAGCCAAAACAAATAAGCCTATGCATGGAAATGTTGATAATGACGAGATCAGCATAATCATGCAGAGGTACTTGAACCGGGATCGAATTTCAAAAGCATGAACAACGGAAGCGTCGCCGTCGCTCCCGTTGCAAATGCTCAATCAGCAATTTATGAAATAAACAAAATAGGCATTTGCATATGCCAAAGAAAATTATATTTTAGTCTTAAGATTCAATTATAACCGGACAGAAGTCCAAGTTTTAAAAAACCAAATAAAGAAACTTACGATATCCAAAGATATCATTTAAAGAAAAACTTAATCAAATTTAAATCCAAATTTAAATTTATTGAATAAAGATATCTAAAGATATCTAACGAATGAAATCCGTTCTATCAAAGAACATAATTGGCGCAGTCGAAATCGGACAAATACGTTCAGAATTAACCAAAGTTAATCCGCGAGAAATTTTTTAATGTAAACCACAATGGAAGCAGAGATGGATAATTTAAGAGCAGTATTGCTTCAACAAGAAGGAGAGTTGAACCTATTAAGGCAACAAAATCAACAACAACAACAACAGCTGCAACAGCAACAGCTGCAACAGCAACAGCAGCAACAACATCAACAAAAACAACAACCAATGCAGTGGCTGTCAAACAAAGATATCATCCAGCCGTTTCGCCAGCTAAGGCAGCTCGACGACCAACATGATGTGTTGGCTTTTATAAAATCTGTGGAGTTCCTCATGACATTATGCCAGGGAGACGCATTACTGATCCAGTTTGGCACTAGCATCGTCGCTAACGAAAAGGTGTCGGGAACAGCAGCAAATTTCATCAGACAATTGGGGATGGAGCCTAGCTGGGACCAAATGAAGACCAAACTGATGGAGCAAATGCGACCCAGGATGACCTACGAGGACGTATTCGATAGATGCAGATTCATCAAAGTGAGTAGTTTAAGAGATTTGTTCCAGGAGTTTGAGAAAGCAAAGTGCGAAATAAATAAAATATATATGTTCGACGAATCCAAACCAGCCATGTATGAAAATGATAAAGTAGATAAAGATTTGTTAAACATGCTAATGAATAAAATAGACACTCCATTCAGGATTCATGTTGATCAGGGCATATCTATGCATGCTTTACAAACGAAATATTCAAATATTAAAGCACTGGACGATCCCAGAGCTATTTTACAGAGGTATAGAAAAAATTCGAACAATACCTATAACAAACAGGGTAACACTAACACTAACAATAACACTAACACCAACACTGACACTAACACCAACACTAGCACCACTCATAAAAACACAACCCAAAATAATCAGTTTGCTAGTAATAATAACAATACCAAACAGAATCAGGTTGGCCGGCCAAACACCAATAATAACGCCGGCCCACATCAGAGTAACCAAGTCAACCAACAGTTGTATAACAGGTCACAACCCACCCAAAACCGAAATTTTAAACCTAACTATAACAACAAGGGTAACAACTCAAGACAGACAAGAATGTCTCATATGAGTGTTGACACTCAAAAGAATGATCCCACACCCATGAAGATTGGGACTTTAGAAGAAAATCAGGCAGAAGATGAAGAGGAAGAACAGGCAAATTTTTTGATTCCTTGCCTAGAGCAACCTTACCCATAATAGTGTGGACAATAGGAAAAGAAAAAATTAAATGCTTAGTCGACACTGGTGCGACGACAAGCATCTTAAAATCAAGAATTCTCGAATTTCAATATCCCAAAGCAGAACTCACCAAACCATGCTCTTATAAAACTCTTAACGGCATTAATGTCGTGAAATACACCGTAACAACACCACTTCCAAAAGAGATACCCTACTCGGGGACACTACAGTCGAAACTCATAGATTTCTCAAATAAAAATTTCTCGGCAATAATAGGCCAAAATTTCTTAAAAGCCTTCAATGCACAAATCAACAACACAGAGCGATATGTACAATTACTCGATAGAAAATTTTATTTTTTGGATTACGAATACCCAGAAGCAATGCACAATGCTTGTGCTCTGCAACCAATAAACAGAGAAGAAATAGGAGATCGCTTCAACCTCGCTCCCTATTCGCGGAATCTGACGACTTATTTTTTCAAGAGGGGGACGTTTTGTCAGCAACAAACCGGATTTCCCACGAAATAATTACCACAGTGGATAGGCCTTTACATTCTAAAATTTATAGATATCCCCAAATACATGAAAAAGAAATAAATAGACAGATAAAAGAAATGCTTGAGCAGAACATAATAAAAAAAGAGTAACTCACCCTACAACAGTCCCTTATGGATCGTCGAGAAAAAACTTGATAATTCAGGGTCAAAAAAAGTTCAGAATCGTCATCGATTACCGTAAATTAAATGAATTCACGGTCGATGACAGATTTCCAATCCCTAATCTAAACTCTCTATTGGATAAATTAGGTAGATCCCAATATTTCACAACCCTCGATCTGGCGAAGGGTTTTCACCAAATTCTCGTAAGAGAGGAAGACAGACCAAAAACGGCATTTTCAACACCGTCAGGTCATTATGAGTTTGTCAGAATGCCGTTCGGACTAAAAAATGCCCCATCGACATTCCAGAGGCTCATGAATGAAGTCTTGAAAGATCATATTAATGACAACTGTATCGTCTACATGGACGACATATTAATTTTTAGCACTTCCCTTCAGGAACATATGACCACCCTAAGGAAAATATTTAGAACCTTGAAGGAAGCAAATTCGAAAATTCAAGTAGATAAGTGTGACTTTCTTAAGAAAGAAACACAATTTCTTGGCCACATCCTGACCACTCACGGTATTAGACCGAACCCAGACAAAGTAAATATTATACAAAATTTAAAATTACCCAAAACGGCAAAACAGATTAAATCATTCTTAGGAATGACAGGATTTTACAGAAAGTTCATTAGGGATTATGCAAAAATAGCATTCCCCATGTCAAGGTATCTGAAGAAAAACGAGACGATCAACACTGACGACCCAGGCTATATAGCTACATTCGAAAAGTTGAAGACACTAGTTACAAACAGTCCAGTCCTACGATACCCAAATTTTTCCAAGAAATTCACTGTCACTACAGACGCCAGTAATTTCGCGATGGGAGCAGTGCTATCTCAAGAGAGCCACCCAATCGCATATGCATCCCGAACATTAAATCAACATGAATGTAACTACTCGACTATAGAGAAAGAGCTTCTAGCCATAGTGTGGGCCGTAAAGTACTTTCGACCGTATGTTTATGGTAGAGAATTCGACCTCGAGAGCGATCACCAACCCTTAAAATGGCTGATGGCTAAATATACGGGCAAAGATATAAGCCCAAGACTGCAGAGATGGCTCATTAATTTAGGGGAGTACAATTTCCATATAGAATACATAAAAGGAAAAAATAATAATATTGCTGATTTTTTGAGTAGGATTGAAGAAGACGAAATTAACCTAATGGAGGTCGAATCAACAGACGAAGAAGACAACAAATCCATGACTGAAACGGTTCACTCTAAAGAAGAAGATCAGGGTTTTAACATGTCCATACTAGAAACAGCAGTCAACAGATTCAAAACACAAATAATTTTCACAGAAAAGAAACCCAACACCATAGTACAAGTGTTTGGCAGAAAGAGAATTTATATTAGCAAAAAAGACTTGGAAAACAACCAAGCAGTAAACATCCTCAGACGAGAAATAACAGCAGGAAAGATAGGAGTTTTTTCACACCTAAGCGACCATGAATTTTACCAATTTCAAAAAATATTGACAAAGGAATACACTTCCAATCCAAAAGTAAGGTTCGTAAAATGTACCAGGTTCGCTACAGACATAGAGTCTGAAGACGAGTTGTACACCCAAATAGCTATGTTTCATAAAAACGAGAGTGGCCATTGCGGGATAGTTGCTACCTATCAGAAACTTAAACTTAAAATTTACCATCCCAATCTAAAAACACATATCCACAGAATAATAAATAATTGCGACGTTTGCAGTGGTGGGAAATATGATAGGAAACCCATTAAAAACAACTTCCATTTAACAGAAACACCAAAAACCTGCAACGAGATAGTACATGTGGACACATATGTGAATTCAAAACAATCTTTCACAATATTCATTGATAAATTCTCAAAACATGCCACTTGCTTGCCACTGCCCGATAGAAATAGTGTCACAATAGTAGAACACATTCAACAGTTCTTGTCCATTAAAGGGAAAGTCCAGAAATTTGTCTTCGACAACGAATTCCATAGCTTGAACGTCAGGGAATTCCTGGAAAAAGAAGGCATAGAATACCACTCAACAAAGCCAAATAGTCATACTGGCAATAGCGATGTCGAAAGACTTAATAATACATTGACAGAGAAAATTCGTACACTAAATATAGAAGAGAAAAGACCTATAATTGAACAAATGGCCAGAGCTGTATACTTTTACAACAATACACACCACACCACCACAAAATTTACACCGTTCGAAGTAGAAAATTATAAAGTCGATCACAAAGAATTATATGACAGAATGTCAATAAATAACAAAGCTAAACAATAACAGGGAGACTTACATAGAAACCAGAACAGAAGGATTTATAAAAAATTACAAAAACTTAAGACACAAGGAAGAACCCAAATTTAGGAAAACAAAATTACAAAACATCCATACAACAAACATTAAAAGACCTACAAAATTTTCAGATAACGTTGACACTCCTCATCATGTGCCTATTGCCAACACTGTCGACGGCAATGATCAACATAACCCCGATCCAGGCTGAAACCGGATTCATATCGCTGGGGGAAAGTACGGTGGAGCTGGTTAGAGAGTTCAAAATGGTCCTACATATAATAAGTCCAAAAGAAATATTAGAATTAACCAACATAATCCAGAATAATACGAAAATTCTGGTTAAGAAAGATAGGCATAGGCTAGATACAGAGATAGAAACTATAAAAATCAAAATAAGATCCATAACCCCAAATTCGCTAGCAAGACAAAAACGCGGCCTTATCAACGCAATAGGAAAAACTCAGAAGTGGCTCACCGGTCTCATGGATGATGATGATAGGGAAATCATTATGAATCATCTCCTTAATAACCAAGAAAACCAAAATAACATAATTAACAATATTAACAAACAAGTAAAAATAAATAACGACTTACAAAATTCTATTAACACACTTAAAGAAGTAATATTGGATGACAGGGAAAAAATAACCAAAACTCTTAACAACATTGAGACATATAATACCATGCTCAGAACAGACATAATGTACCATGACCAGCTGTTGAAGTTGAAATTTTTGCATGATAAAGTAAACACCATCTTGGACACAATAGCGTCAGCTAAATATAACCTTTTTCACCCCTCAATACTAACGAACGAAGAGTTTATACTCTATAATATAGATTTTTACAAAATTAAATTAATTCGCATGGGAGTCATGACCTATGACACTAATATAATTATAGCAATCAAAATACCAACTAACATAATAACTACCACAGTATACTTAATAACCCCACTAACTAATCAGAAGAACAAAAGAATCGACATGAGTCCCGAAAGAGTAATAAAAATAGAGAACAAAACTTATACATACGAAGAACAGAAAACAATAAATGAACTCATGCTTAGCTCTAACTGTATAATTAAATGAATTTGTAAAATGATAGAAGATGTAGAATTTAAGACAAAATTAATAAACGAAGATACATTGTTAATAAGTAATGCACAAGATAATGAAATTCAATACAATTGCACCAATACCACCAATAGCGAAATATTAAGAGGAAACTTCCTCATAGAATTCACAAATTGCACAGTCCTCATTGATGAAACATACTACAAAAATAGACAAATAACATAATTGTGCAAGAAGCCAAAACAAATAAGCCTATGCATGGAAATGTTGATAACGACGAGATCAGCATAATCATGCAGAGGTACTTGAACCGGGATCGAATTTTAAAAGCATGAACAACGGAAGCGTCGCCGTCGCTCCCGTTGCAAATGCTCAATCAGCAATTTATGAAATAAACAAAATAGGCATTTGCATATGCCAAAGAAAATTATATTTTAGTCTTAAGATTCAATTATAACCGGACAGAAGTCCAAGTTTTAAAAAACCAAATAAAGAAACTTACGATATCCAAAGATATCATTTAAAGAAAAAACTTAATCAAATTTAAATCCAAATTTAAATTTATTGAATAAAGATATCTAAAGATATCTAACGAATGAAATCCGTTCTATCAAAGAACATAATTCGCGCGCGAGGGAATAGTAAATTCTAAGTGCTAAAAGGAGTAACGACGTAGCTACAAACACTTTATAAGTTACTACCTCCGCTGGCCAAATTCATCTTAATAGTGAAACTCCGCGATATAAAAATAAACTATTTTTTTATTGTGACTATTAAAAAAAACAAAAACATTCGAATACACAAAATAAAAATAAAAGTGTAAGCACGATAACAACACAATTGTTAAGTGCTAATCAGCAATCGTCAAGGCTATAAGACCCGCTCGTGGCCAACCACTGGAAAGGAGAAGATTTCGGAACCTAAGTAAGGGAAACTAAAAGGGACAAATTCCGAGCTTCCTCAGAGGATGACAACGGCTGTATTTTTACTGTAAGTTACAATAAGAATTTAAAAGTAAGAACTAAAGAAAAAAATATTTAAGTCAAAAAAAAAAAAATTAAAATAATCGATCAAGAAATCATTAATGTTAGTTAAATCTTGAAAAAAAAGATGTTAAGTTTAAAGCAAAGAAAAAATTATTATTAAATATTTCAAAAATATAAGATAAAAATTCTAATCATGGCAAATACAAACAATTTGATAAGACCGTCAATGTTGTCCGATGAAGCATCGACTTCACACCCACCTCCTCCTGCTAACACCCAAATGAACATAGATGAACTAACACAACTAATTTCTAGAATCGTAGTCGACACTATAACACATAATGACATTACTGAAGCATTTAAATCTACTTCATGCCCTTTTAATGTCCCAGATGTAACAATTAGTGCCCAATATAGCAACAGAATTTCTGAATTAGATAAAGTCCCCGATATAGTTAAAGGATTAAGAGAATTTAATGGAAATCCAGCTGAATTTAGTTCATTGAAGAAAAGTGTAGAGAGAGTAATGAAAACCTATGCAGGTTAAGAAGGCAGCCCTAGGTATTTTTGTATCTTACACACAATAAGGAATAAAATAGTCGGACAAGCAGACACCACTTTAGAATCCTATAATGTTCCACTTGAATGGAATGCCATTTCTAAATGCTTGACTTTACACTATGCTGATAAAAGGGACATAACAACCCTAGAATATCAGATGAATGGACTGACCCAAGGTAATCAATCAGTCGAAGAATATCATTCAGCAATTTACAAACATTTGTCGCTTATTCTCAACAAAGTGGGTTGTATGGACATAGCTAAAGAATCTGAGCGACTGTTGACCGAGGTATATCGCGACAAAGCACTCAATACTTTTATCAGAGGACTTAATGGTGATTTTTCTAGACTTCTAGCAATCAAAGAACCCACCGACCTACCTCAAGCTCTCTTCTTATGCCTCAAATTAGAGAATCAAAAATACGTCGCTTCTCAGCCACACCTATTCCGATCCCCACCAATAATTCAAAACAATAGCCCACGTCATCCAATACAATCTCACAGACCACAGCCACAACCGGCACCACCCATTAGGTACAATCAATATCCTAGCTTCCCACAAAATAGAATAACTTATAATGGACAACAATTCGTACAACAACCAAACTATAATTTTCCCAAGGCACTCCCTCGTCCACTTGGACCAAAGCCGCTCCCTCGTCCCGAACCAATGGACGTAGACAAATCAATACAATCAAGGCAGGTTAACTATGCTAACCGACCGAATTTTAACTTCGGAAAACGTCCACCTTATAATTCCACACAAGAATTAAAAAGACCACGAAACTTTAACATTGAAACAGCCCAGGAAACTAAAGATCTATCATAGCTAGAGGAAACATACTCAACAGATAACCAGCAACATGACACTGATTATTATACAGAAGTAGAAAATTTTGCAGACAATTCTCCAACTGAGGATGAATATTGGGGTAATGACGAACAAACTGAACACTCTGACATACACATTTTAGAATAAAGTCCTCCTCACTTCCATATATTGAATGCAAGCTTGGAGGAGGAAAGATTCTAAATATTTTAATCGATACAGGCTCAAACAATAATTACATTAAACTTGAACTAGTATCAAAGCCAAAAAGGAACATAGAACCATTCGAAGCAATCTCCGTAGGAGGTAACGTCAGAATAACTGAACACATAAAAGACGTAAAAATAAAATTCTTCAAATTACCCACCTTAAAATTATTTGACGCCATTCTAGGCAATGACAGCCTTAAGCAATTAAATGCAGACAATTCTCCAACTGAGGATGAATATTGGGGTAATGACGAACAAACTGAACACTCTGACATACATTTTTTAGAATAAAGCCCTCCTCACTTCCATATATTGAATGCAAGCTTGGAGGAGGAAAGATTCTAAAAATTTTAATCGATACAGGCTCAAACAATAATTACATTAAACCTGAACTAGTATCAAAGCCAAAAAGGAACATAGAACCATTCGAAGCAATCTCCGTAGGAGGTAACGTCAGAATAACTGAACACATAGAAGCAAATTTATTTGACATAAAAGACGTAAAAATAAAATTCTTCATATTACCCACCTTAAAATTATTTGACGCCATTCTAGGCAATGACAGCCTTAAGAAAATAAATGCAGTAATCTTCTCCAAAGAAAATTCATGAGTCTTAAAAACAGACTCAACATCCCAATTAAAGAAAAATTAATACAGGCAGTTAATAATCTAACAATCAGAATCTAACACATGACCAAAGAGCAAAGCATCAGTATTACAAAACTGACAAAAAAATTCGCGAACCTATTTTCAAAACCAAATGATAAATTATCATTCACTACCTCTGTAATAGCAGAAATTAGAACCACCACAGACGCTCCAATATATTCCACACATTACCCATACCCCATGTCTCTACAACAAGATGTAGAAACACAGATCCAAAAATTACTAGACGATGACATAATTCGACCTTCTCACTCTCCATATAACTCTCCAGTCATCGTAGTTCCAAAAAAACTGGATGCGTCTGGAGAGAAGAAATATAGATTAGTCATTGATTACAGGAAATTAAATTTTGTATGAAGTTTTAGCACAGTTAGGAGATAATAAAATTTTTTCAGTACTAGATTTAAAAAGTGGCTTTCACCAAATCCTATTAAACGAAAAATATCAAAGAAGCTAACTTCGGCCGTGCCGAAGTTTGTATACCCTTGCAGATTAATTGATTATATTATCCGTCATATCGGATTCAAGATATTTTAAAATTGGAAATATAAAATTTTAAAAAAATTTGAACCAAAAAAAGAATCAGCAAGAAAAAATTCGAGTTTGCCAACGGCCGGAGTTGAACCTCCGCTCACGACTTTTCTAGAATCGATCTCTATCTATTGCGCTACCAAACTTAAAATTCACGGTCTCGCTATTTCGGTATACATTGCAAGCGTCCAGCTTCTCGCTCTCTAAATTTTCTGACGAATTCTAGAAAACAACAACACAATACAAATAGTTTTCTATCTCTTTCTGTTTCGCACTCAGCTTTTAGTTTTTTCAAGCACGTGATCGCATATATGTATGTATGTATGCTTGTATGTTTCCATGTATGTTGTTTGTGTACGCATATATAAAAGCAAATATAAACGTATTTAATTGGCTGCATATGCATACATACTGATGCTGATGGGGGTTGATTCATTGATTTTATTGTTTTATGTCGGTGTTTATTATCCGATCTGATTCAAACTTACTGATATGATGTAAAAGTATAATTCTCATCTGATCACCAAATTTGTTTGAGATATCTTAAAAAACAAAAAAGTTTTTCTCACAAAAACATACTTTTTCTGATGGGGGTTGATTATTGATTTTATTGATTAGTGTTGGTGTTTATTATCCGATCTAAGTCAAACTTGCTGGTAAGGTGTAAAAGTAGAATTCTCATCTGTGTGCCAAATTTGGTTGAGATATCTCAAAAAACAAAAAGAACTGTTTTGAACAATTCACATTTTGACCGAGGTATTATTTTTCAATAACTTATAGTTGTCCGATCCGACCAATCTTTAAACTTGATTTGCTTGCATCATCAACGGACAGAATGATATGACTTTTATTCACGTAGCTCAAAATTTAAGTTCGAAAAAGCGCGAAGAAACAGACAGACGGACAGACGGACATGGTCATATCGACTCGGCTTTCGATGCTGATCAAGAATATATATACTTTATGGGGTCGGAAACGATTATTTCTATGCGTTAAAAACATCTGATCAATTTTATATTTTTATATATATCTTATATATATTTTATATATATTTTTTTTATATATATTTTTCATCAAACTCCCTTAACAGCCCAAAACAGCAAATGCATGCTTTCTCACTCACTCGTAACAGTGAACGAAACTAATGCGTCATTTGGTACAAAGCAACATACGCATGCTATCTCGCTCACACATTTCAGTTGCTGCTGCCCATAGAATTTCAGTACAAAACATATATGTGTATATCTCCGATATTTAATGACCGATTTCGGTCAAATGGTACACATTGGCTATATAATTGAGTCTGCCTAAAATAATTATGATATCTCTAATAGAACTCTAGTTATAGTTTTTTCTAATTTGCGGGGGCGGAAGTGGGCGTGGCAAAAATTTGAAACAAACTTGATCTGCGTATGGACTAGGCGGATGTTGACACCAAGTTTGGTTGCTCTAGCTCTTATAGTCTCTGAGATCTAGGTGTTCATACGGACGGACAGGCGGACAGACGGACAGACGGACAGAGGGATATGGTCATATCGACTCGGCTGTTGATGCTAATCAAGAATATATATACTTTATGGGGTCGGAAAATTTTTCTTCTGCCTGTTACATACATTTTAGCGTCTTTAATATACCTTGTACCCTATGGGTACAGAGTATAAAAAGTAGAAGCCATGTCAACTATCCACCACCCACCACACTTAAAGAACTTCGGTAATTTCTCGGCCTATCCGGTTATTATCGCCGTTTTATCAAAGATTATGCCAAACTAGCTAAACCTCTCACCTCATTGCTACGCGGTGAAGACGGCAGAATTTCGAAGCAAGCTTCAAGTAAAAAATCAATCCAATTAGATTCAGTTGCACTCGAAGCATTTAATAAATTAAAAAGTTCATTGATATCAGACAATATCATTCTCAAATATCCCGACTTCAAAGAAGAATTCCATCTGACTACCGATGCTTCAAATTACGCAATTGTTGCAGTTCTGTGCCAAGACGGACATCCTATCTCTTTCTTATCTAGAACATTGTCAAAAGCAGAAGAAAACTATGCAACAAATGAGAAAGAAATGCTTGCCATTATTTGAGCTCTCAAGTCCCTCAGAAATTACCTCTACGGTAACTCAAAAGTCAAAATATTTACAGACCACCAACCTCTCACACACTACCTTAGTAGTTGGCATGGGAACGCCAAAATTAAATGGTGGAAGGCATTATTAGAAGAATACGATTATCAGCTAGTTTACAAACCAGGAAAAGAAAACATAGTGGCGGACGCATTGTCCAGAGCCCAAATCAATTCAATGACAGCAACAGTCCACAGTGCAGATAGCTCAAGCCATCTGCTCATTCCCAGTATAGAAGTCCCTATAAACGTTTATAAAAATCAAATCATAATAGCAAAAGAAGAAAAAGAACAATATGATTTCAGCATACCCTTCCCCACCTTCCATAGACACTACATTACTAAAGAACAATTTACAGAAATTGACCTTCTCAACTTATTAACAAAATATTTAAATCCATCGGTTATAATCGGAATTTATACGACAGAAGATATCATGGGAAAAATACAAAATATTTTCCCGACCCAGCTCAATACTTTCAAAATAAGATTCTCTCAAAAGAAAAAAACGGACTTAGAAAAAGATTCAGATCAGGAAGAAGAAATTTTAAAACCCCACAATAGATCACATAGAAATGCACTAGAAAACCAATTACAGATTGCGGAGAAATACTATTTTGTATACTAAAATGAAAAAAAAAATCACAAAAAATCATAAAACAATGTAGAATCTGTAAAGAAGAGAAATATGATAGACGACCAACAAACCCGAGTTTAAAAGAAACACCGATTCCCGAATATCCAGGGGACATGATCCACTTAGATATCTACTCTACCGAAAAACTTCTCGTGCTGACCGCAATAGACAAATTTTCTAATCTCGCACAGGGCAGAATTATAAAATCCAAAGCAATAGAAGATATCAGACAACCATTACACGACATTCTATTCAACTATGGAGTACCAAAATTCGTAGTAATAGACAATAAAAAATCGCTCAATTCAGCTTCTATTTCCTTTATGATGAAAGACCAACTCCACATAGAAATTTTTAAAGTACCACCCTATAAAAGTTCAGTAAACTGACAAATAGAACGACTACATTCTACTCTATCCGAAATAATGAGATGCCTTAAAAGAGAAGGCATAAACAGAAATTTTGCAGATCTTTTGTAAAGTCCATTTATGAATACAACAGTTCCACTCACTCAGTTACCAAGCAACGCCCACTGGACATTCTTTGACAGAAAGATTACCACAGTCCCCGCACAATATGAACAAGCTCGCAAAAACAATATCACAAGATTAAGAGAACAACAAAGCAAAGACCTTAAATACCACAATCAATCCCGAAAACCAATAAAAATATACAAACCTGGACAGAAAATTTTTGTAAAAATCAATACACATTTAGGATCAAAGCTTTCTTCTAGATATAAAAAAGAAATAGTTAAAGAAGACAACAACATAACCATAAAAATAGAATCAGGAAGAGTAGTACACAAAAGTAACATTAAAAATGATTTTTCTCAACAGGATACTGGGATTAATCCCAATACAGGCGCGAGTGGAAATGACTAACTATACGAATAGTCATATACTTACTCTTAATACTGGATTAGGAAAAATCTCTACCTCCTCAACTAGAATAATTCACCTCATAGATTTATTACAAATTAAAACTGCATTACACAATCTTGTAAAACACATAGAAACAGAATTTAGATCTTCAGATCTATATCATACTCTACACTTTGAATTAGAACAAACTAAGTCTATATTCCATTCCGTATTGTACCCTAATAAAACTAGACAGATAAGATCAATAAATGTTCTAGTTACAGCCTGGAATCTAAATAATCTTATCCAAAATAATAACCAACAAACAATCATCAATACACAATTCCAAGAACGCATAAATAATCTAACACAAATTAATAATGTACTAACTAACGCCATTCAAAAATACTCTTTCCATACTAACAATGCGACTGGTCAAAGAAGAGGTAATTAACATAAAATACGCCATACAATGGGCAAAACTAAACATTATAAACACTATTCTAATAAATGAAAATGATTCAAATGTTATACAAAAAGAAATAAATAAAGCGCAAATAAATTTATCAATAGACGAAATGCTAGAATTCGCGGACATATCCGTTTTGCATAACAATACCATAATTTTATACATTATTAGAATACCCAATCTCGAAAAAGAAAATTACGAAAATCTCCTCCTCAGGCCCATAATCAAAGAAAACTCAATTGTCAATCTACAATTCAAAGAAATATTTAAGCATAAAAATACCATGTTAGGATTAAGAACAGAATGTAAGAAATATAAAAACATAAAAATTTGTAAACAAAAAAACTTAGTAGATTTAAGATATAATGATTGTATTCCCAGACTTTTCTTAGGTAAAAATTCGGTATGCGATTACAGCAATGCAGACCACATCGAGAGCGTCGAAGAAATTCAAGAAGACACCATTCTGCTAAACAACTTTCAAGGCAGAATAAAATTTGAAAACATTGATGAAATTGTACGCGGTACACTATTAATAAAATACCACAATTATTCAGTCATGATTAACAACCGAGGCTTTTCCAACATGGAAGAAACGAATATAAATCCCGGCACACCAATAATACAGATATCAGCATCAGAGGCCAAACGCTTACTAGTCCTTAGTCTAAAGACACTAGACAACCTACAAATCAACAATACCAAACACCTGAATTTTCTACAAACACATTCATCAACAAACAGCATCGGCTTACAGGGCTGTCCATTGGCTTCATAATACTAATTGTGTTTGTCTCAAAAAGGCGAACTAACAAAAAAGAAGTAATTCTACAAATCACCCCCGAGATTCCGGCAATCGAAGAAAATAGCCAAAAAACTTCAATCATCCCTTAACATATCCCGAACCTACAATTTATCAATATGCCATTCGTCTAACAATTGTGGACAATTGTCCATCTAATGGTGGAAGAGTTAACGATATCTAAGTCAATGACCCGCTGCAACGTGCCAGGCCAAAAGTGCTGACCTAAAGTCTGCAATGCATCCGCTCAGGCGAAAAACAATTCTCAAGAAAATTCCGAAGCAACACGCGCAACCGCCGACGCTGCTGACGCTGCCGCCGCCGTTTGCATATTTAAACTTCCAAATTTGTAATAATTTTCAGTTTCAATTTAATAATAAAATAAATAAGTCGCATCGCGGCGATATAAATAAAAACAACTAATAACTTGTTTTTTAACTTATATGTTGTTATATGTGCAGAAGGCATATACATTGAAATGGCTTAGGGCCGAACGGTCAAAACGTCATAGTGCTTACGCTTCAGATCTCGCACTGTAGGCCAGTCCACATATAAGTGGCTGATCATATACGGCGCTTGGCGGCGGTTATATTATGTAATTAAAGTGATAAAGTGTCTCTATGTTTATGCATTTGATACTCTAATATTTAGTTTGGGCATATGACCACTTTACATATTGTATACACTACAATACGATGGGCATATGCTTACTTATTTGGCATAAAACTCACTCCACCTCCCATTTTAGAGAAATAACGTAATATTGTTGTGAAATTAATTAATATTATATTGTATAATTATTAAAACTTATATTTAGTTTATAATATTTATGAACAATCTTGGTAATCTTCCAAATACTAGTTCGTATGGACAATAGTCATGTGTTACCGAAGGTCTGTCTGCAGATATGTATGAACGAATGTATTCATTGAATGTTCTATGACTTCGTTCTATTGTACCTACAGTTTGGTGATGATGTGCAGTAGACGCTATGTTGTCTATCTTTAAATATTTGCACAAATCATTCATTACTGGATTCGTATATTCTGTTCCCATGTCCGTAATGAATGTCTTCATTGGACTTTAATTTAGAATCACGTTTTCAAATATTGCTTTGGCAATAGTTATTGCACTTTTATTCGGAATCGGAATGGTTACTAAATACTTAGTTAAATCGCATATAAACGTAACTGCATATTCATTGCCATTCTCTGAGCGTAGTAGTGGACCTATTCTTTATCGAAAACTGGATAGTTCAAAGCCTTTTTAAATAATTGAATGTATTTTGGCCATTGAAAATTGACATATTTTTACATAATCGTGTTATATGCCGTGAATAATCGGCGAAATATTTAATGAAATGTCTAAAGTTATTGCAAAATGCAACGAATCTTCTAGCGCTTTCCGCGTCTGTAGAGACTGGATATTTTTCGATAGAGTTATATTTTTTATGATCAGGCAATATGCCTTAATCAGTGCACTTGTAATATAAAAAAGTCACTGGGTGCATGAAGAAAGTGCATTTTTCTGGGTCTAGTTCAAGGTTGTGTTTCCTACACAAATCAAAAACGTTTGTTAAGTTTTTAATCATGTTGTTTTGGGAACAACTGATGATATACAAGAATGCTTGAGACGTCTCAAGTCCAGAAAAAGCTATTGTCCTCATTCTTTGAAAAGAATTTGGCGTATTTTAAGACCATATGGTAGTCATGTCAATTGGTACAAAACCATTGCTCGTTGAAAAAGAAGTTAATTCTCTAGAGTTTTGTTTCAATTTTATTTGATGAAATCCAGACGTTGAATCTAGACATGAAAAGTATTTGGCTCTACCCAACTAATTAAGAATATCATCTATTCTTGGAAGTTTAAACTTATCGGATAGTAATTTTTTGTTTAGTTGATGATAGTCTATTACTAATCGCCATCTTTCATTTACAGATCCAGGTAGACCTATTTTGGATACAAGTAGTATTGGACTAATGTACTCTTAAGTGAATAGTTCAACTATTTCATCTAGAATGAGCCTTTTCACTTGTTAATTGATGTCTTTTTTGTTTGCGTGTGGAATTCTATAATTTTTAGTGTATACTGGATTATTATCCTTCAATCTTAGTTCTTGCTATAAAAATTATTTGTTGTTATTGATTCGGTTTCAAGTCCGAATATGTCAATATACTGGTTGCATAATTCTTTGAGTTTTGTTTTAAATTGTGGCGTAAAGTTTTTTGTAAGTTTTTTCATGACATGTTCTTGTCTATTTTTGCTAATTTCTTACTCTATATCATAATCACTTAGCCTTTCGGTTTTTACCTTATTAATGTTTAGGATTTTGGTTGAATTTGTTGTATTCAATACTCGGACAAAAATATTATTTTTATTGGAGATAGTATTTACAATAAATATTACTTCCTCAATTTCTGGATTCGGGATTAGGACAGTTTGTTCAGTCGATTCTAAATTAATTTGTCGGACTACTTCAGCGCGAACTGGAAGTATTGTGGCATTAGTTTGTATGATAGGTATTTTTAGTGGGAAATGGAAATTATCTGGCCTTAATATTAAGTGTCACTAGTATGTGTACAATCAATAGGCAATTGAACTTTTTTCGAAGTCTATACCTATAATGCCATCGCTTGGAATTGGAAAGTTTTGTTCAACTTAGTGATAGTTGTGTGGGATTATATACTATTATATAGTATTGAAATGCCTGCACCAGTATCTATTAATAAAGTAAACGAGTTATCTGTTTTTAAATTTTTAAATTTTATAAATATTCCTCTATTTTCCCTTTGTTATTGTTATTATAGTTGTTGTGGTAATTACCTCTCTTTTGGTAATTACCTCTGTTAGAATTTATATAGCCGCGGTTATAATAACCTCTTTGTTTACGGCGACCACCGTTGCCTCTGTAATAAAAAACAGTGCTGGTACTTCCGGTAATCTGTGTGCTATAGTAGTATTTACCCATTGCATCATTAAAAGTATTGAAATTGCTTGCTTCTAGTAGTAGGCGCAACTTTTCATATTCACAGTTGTGAGTCATCTCTGATATGGACTCTTTGGCTGGAAATTTAACAGAATTTTCTGCGTCTAAACCTTCGTCAATGAACGATGCTTCTAGCTGCTTGTGCAGGCTGTCAATATTCGTCGTATATTGCGATGATGTTTTGCCTTTTGGTTTAATATTTATTATTTTGGCTTTAATAACATCGGTGGATTCTCCTTTGATGTTCTTAGTGAGCAACCTGATTATTTCTTGAATTGTTGTCTCCTTCTGAACTTTATACAGGATTGTGCCTGTTATCTTTGATTTGATAACTTCGACGACTAAATCTTCTTGGTCTCCTTTATTTCTATCAGTAATTTTTAACGCTGTCAAAAAGCGATGTAGTGATAGCTTGCTGCCATCAAATTCTGGGATCGAAGTTGAGACTTATCTCACATAGTTATTGCGGATCTTTTTCGACTGTGGACGTCATGGTTACTTCGTTTTCTATTTCATCTGTGCATATGTCCTCTTGATTGGATTGCAGCTCGATCTAGTCAGTATCCATTAATGCTGCCTTATCAAATCTGGGTGGTGTGATAATTATATTTAGGACAAATAGTTGTGAACTGTGCCTCTCCTTGCGTTAAGTGCAATTGTGTTAATCCATCTAAATTTGTATAGATTATTTCGTTAATGTTATACGCTTTTATCATGCATTCTACGTGTTTTGGTTTTGTTAAGATTGAAATCGGTGCACTTTCATTTAGGTACTTAAACGATTTATTAAACTCGATAAGTTCACGTTTAATAACGGACACTATCTCGTTCCATTCCATTAAACATGTTCAATTGATCTTGTGTGAGATAAGTAAATTAATACTTATTGACAACGGTGATGGTTATTTGACCTAGCTTGTCGTATGTTGTGATAGTGTTTACCTGTTACCTGGTATTGAACATAGAACAACGGCTTTTTTCTTAATTTGTGCATCCTATAAGAGGCGAACTCTCAAAATTTTTTTTACTATTACTATTTCGGACCTATTTTGTATATCTCTTCTGATTTACTGATTTTATTGTTCATTCGTTTCAAAATTAAAAAAAAAATTTCTTTAATATATATATATGACAATAACTTTTCTTATATGGAAATAGTTATAATTTTTTTTTTCAAAGTTTTTCTTGAGATTCCCTATATGATCAACAGTGATCTCCTTTCTGATATTTCGTCTGGCTTCACGGGCTATACTCTATCGGGCAATGCAGTTATCGCTTCCGCTATACAAAAGTTTTGTTTTCTTATTTATAATTAAACTATTTTTTCTATTTTTGTTACTGTTGTACGCTCTATGTAGCGTTGTCGGTTCCACGCTGTGTTCTCATTGTAGTACTGTCGGATACTTGGGCACACCGGTGCTGGTCTTCGCATAGGCTGCTGTGCAATGCTTGCACGTGTAGTGGCAGAAGGCCCTGTCTAACGGTCACTCGAGTAATCTGGGTATTTCTTTGGTTGCTTCTTCAGTTAGAATCTTGGGATTTGAGCATTTCTGGCATTAATAATTGTATTAATACCTGGAAAAATTTTGGAAGATGTGGAAGGGGTTGAGTTTGTTTTCTGTTTCTCTTTTTAAGCTTGGTCAATTTGTTCAAGCTCGGCTTGTGGAGCTATTGTTGCCTCCCAACGTAATGGTGGCTTGGTGGCAACCAATAGTTTTACTATTTCCGCTTTTCTTTTTTGTAGGCGTACTTTTAAGCCGTTTCTGCCGGCTTTTGTCTACATACATACATAGTACAATCTTCACTTCCTCATGAACAGACGTGATTTCTTGAGCTCTTGCTAACATTTACTGTTTTCGCTAATACCAATCGTGATTAATTTTAATTTTTTCTGTAGAATTCGGTGTCTACTGCTTTGCTTTATCTTCATCGCTTTTGTTGCTATTTTGTTAGCTCTTCACCTTTTTTCTTCTTTGTTCTATTTTCTATCTTCTCTGTCTCTTTCTATTTTCTCTGTAAGATTGACCCAAGTGTCGAATTAACCTACTGACTGAGTTTTTTCTTTGGTCTTTTTATTTTTTATACCATTTTATATATTTATCTTATTAATACTAAATTGTATAAAATGTCTGTCTGCTCAAGCAACAAATGTTTGAAACCCCCTGTACCCCATAACGTATTTCTTGCATGTTGGCTGTGTGATAATATCATGCATGTTAAATGTGCGGGCTACACAGCCAGGGTAAGGAATATTTTTGAGCACGAAGGAGGGCTTTAAAGGGTCTATGACTCACGGCAAGTAGTCGAAATCGAAATGAGGGTTTTCATGAGGTAGATCAGGGATAGATTCAAAAAACTGTCCACTGGGTTTCGTAAGCTCTATTATGAGCTTATCGCTTGGCACACAGAATCCAACAATTACAAGTTGTTGAATGAGTCTCCAAAACGTAGAAATACCAGTGCGCGGAATCCTTCCATGCATCTGCCTGACCCTAATTTGGTCTCGGCCGGAGCACCAACTTCTCCATTGATAGAAGTGAACCCGCCGCAGCTAATTTCGTTTTCGAAAGGATGAGACTATTTCCATTACACCAGAAATTGGTCTTCCTTTACAAGCGAATAAAGCTGCGTAGCGTCTGTTGTATACGTGTGGATTCGAACCGTTGCTTGTAGGTGAGTGTGTATGGGAGTGCTTTGACAGTGGTGTGCAGTAGTGTAGCTAAAAGAAAAACTAGTTCCCACTTTGAGACTTAGAATATAATTAAAGAACTAAAAATTAAACCTATTTAGAAATATATATGAAAATTGGCTAATAACTAATCTTAAAATTATAAAAATATAAATCACTATAAATATTAGTATTATTAATTAAACACTTATAACTAAAAAAATATACAACTTAAAAAACAACGGTCCCATCCGTTGGCACGATACTAGTGTAAAAAAGTGGAGTCACAACTATATGTAGATAGTTTAGTATTCGATTTTTTTAATATTGGCCATGCACCTCTTCTTTCTTCAAAATTTTCAATTTTTAGGCGTGATCGAACCAACCGCATAGGTGGTGGAGTTTTGATAGCAGTTAATTCTACCTTACCCCCTGACATTATTCATTCTCCTGATTTTCAGGACATTGAGTTTGTTGGAGTTAGACTCAAGTCCTTTTTCGCCTACGTAACATGTTTCTATATTCCGCCACACTCCGACATAGCATTGTATAATAAACACCTAGAGTCAATTCAATATGTTTCTTCTCTGCTGTCAGATATTGGCATCTTAATTGCGATTTGCCTGAAATTCAATGGTCCCCTTTAGATGAATCTGGCCCAGATAAACTCGGTCCGTAATAAGAATGGAATTGGCCCTCTAGTCCTCCCCACTTTAGAATTGACTATAGACCTTTTCAAACACCGTGTTAGTACAAAGCCTAGATCACGTAACTTCCTTAAAGTCAACTTTCTTAAATTGAATGAGCTTATTCTTTCAACAGATTGGTCTCCACTTTACAATTGTTCAGACATGGTTCTAGCTATTTCGATTTTTTATAATTCTCTGGATTCGCTTCTTGGGGTTTGTGTCCCATGCAGGATGCCAGTGTTGTCTCATCGACCCCCTTGGTTTTCTCGTGAGTTATCTACGTGAAATCGAGATATTATAAAAACTACAAGAAATCACGTCCAGCCTCTGATTCCGATTGTTACATAGTAGCTCGCTCGGATTTTTCTATAACTTTGTCAATTCTACACGTAAGACATCCGTCCTTCCATCTCGCATTTCTTTTGAAAATAATACAGCGGACACTGATCAAGCAATTGCTTGAATTGATTTTTTCAAAACAACTTATTCCTCAAGGGAATATAGAGCGAATCCTTCGTATCCTTACCAGTTGAAAAAGTCTAATTGAATCTATAATTGATTGATGAAAGTTCGCGTGCTTAATTTCGTAAAGCCAGTGTACTCTCCCGGCCCCGATGGGATACCGGTCTGTGTACTCAGATTTTGCGCAGAGGCTTTATATAAGCCAATTTTAAAACTTTTTGTATTGTCTGTCAATTCTTCCACTTTTCCATCTATTTCGAAGAAATCCTACATCAGTCCTCTTTATAAGAATGGTAGTAATAGGTGTATCTCTAAATTGCCCGCTATTCCTTAAGCGTTTGAAAAGATAATTACTTCTCAACTGCAACATTTTGGTAGCTTCATTATTTCAGCAACTCAGCATGGGCTTGTGAAACATAGATCTACAACCGCTAACCTATTAGAGTTTCCATCTTTGACGATCGAAAGACTTAAGAATGCAAGGCAAACTGATGTCATTTACACTGATGAAATGATGCGTCGTCATAAACCACTCTCGTGTCTTTATGACGACGCATCATTTCGCTTGTCAAAAATCATATTTTATATTGATGGCTCATTTTCATTTTACACACATGCTACTGGCAAATTTGCATGCACTCTATCTGGAATGCGTTTTTAACGCGAGATTGCATTAGTTTTTTGGCTTTTTGACAAATTTGCGCAAAAATGCTCAAGACTACACTATATAGGTCTGATATGTGAATGTTCCCTCTATCACATGTATTTGGTTTCACCGGGTAGCTAGGTGTATCTCTGTTGATTCTACTCCACCAAAGTTAAAAAAATGAGAAAATTTAGTGTATTTTTGAAACGTCTCCAATATACTGAGTATTTCAAATTTCATTAAATTTTTTACAACAAACAACTAAAAATTCGAATAAAGTAAAAATTTTCAAGATTAGTTGCTTAATTCGGCTAATATTCAGTTTCAAAGTTGCGAGTTTTAGTAAAAATTGTGCATTTTTTTCGTACATGAGAAATGTCTCCACTTTGAGATGATGTAGCACCCGCAATTCTTATCGGACTTCAAAAATATTATTCACTTTTGCTCAACGCGATGGTGAAAAATATGATTTTTGGTCAGCTATCCGGGCAGACGTTAAGATTTGTCTTAGGTTTAAAGACATCGCCTCTTCGTTTCGGTTGCAATCTGACCTTCACAATTTCCAGTCCTGGCGAGAATTCAACTCGCTAATCCTCAACACTTCTAAGTCCAATGTATTAACTTTCATCAGAAATACTCCGCAGATTGTAACCTATTTTCTTAGTAATAGTCTTTTATGATCTATCTCGATGAGATAAATGATATGGATGCAGATCTCACGCTGCAGGCCAGTCCACATATAAGTGGCTGATCATATTACGGCACTTAGCGGCGGTTATATTATGTAAACAAAGGGACAAAGTGTCTATCTTTATGTTCTTACATTTAGTTTAGGCAGATGACCACTTTACGTATTGTATACACTAGAATACAGTGAGCATATGCTAATTTGGCATATAACATACTTCAAAAGAATTGACGAAGGCAGCAATATAAAAAAGACGCGTTGTTTAGCATGGGATCCCGCATCGGACTGTTTGTTATTTTCTTACTCACCTATTAGCCTGCCCATTAAGCTCACATAGCGCACTGTTTTGTCGGCAATTACCGGTTTAACGATCCCTCGGTCTATTGGGACCTGTCATTACAAAGGCAAAGTTATTTTTAACTTTTTTAACCACAGTTTAACCACAGCATGGTATGGGCTACTAAACAGTTTTTCCAGCACACAAATGGCCGCGCTACTATCGGCCGAAATCGAGTTACATGGATTTTTCGATGCGACCCTGGATGCTTATGGGGCCGCGATTTACATCGTTTCCATTTATTCTGCTCTAAGTCGAGATTTTCGCCCCTGAAGACTTTGACAGTGCCAAGGTTGGAGCTGTGCGAAGCAACATTACTAGCTCAACTTATCAGCGAGATAGCCTGGATGGAGTTGTTTTCATATACCTGTTACTGCTGGTCTAATTCATCTGCCTCATGGATTCAAAACGACGCATCCAAGTTCAACATATTCGTCTCCAATCAAATTGCATCTATTCAGGAGTTAACCACTGGGATAGTGTGGCAACTAATTCCAACCCAGCAGATCTCTTGTCAAGGGGACCATCGCCGAGCGAAGTGGAAGCATCTACAATGTGGGCGCATGGACCAGACTTTTTGCTCGCCAGTGCAAGTGCGTGGCCTGTATCGCCGACAGAAAGCATTCCATTACATGAGCTTTGCGCGAATGTGCTGTTTACTAGGTCTCCCGATTCAGACCTCGTCAAGTTTTCAAATATATGAATTGGATTTAAATATATATACAAGTTTATTCATCGCTTCAAGTCTAGTGGATTAACGGTTGCTTATGTTCATCATGGCACTTGCATCATGATTCGCAGCGCTTTGGGATGGTATAAAGTCATTATTGTCATAGCAAATAGTTATGCTATCGAGTTCTATTGCTTCGCTGTATCTATTCTTAGATGAATCTGGTCTAATGTGAGGTTCCGGACATTTCGAAGAATATTGTCCTACTTTTGGCAATTAAAACATTTGACTGACAACGCGACCTTCTCCTTTGTTTGTTTTCCAATCGCTGGCTGATTTGATTTTGGAAAATTCACGTTAGACTCCCGTTTGTTTTAATCATTAAATAGACTATGCATAATTTCATTGTGCGCAGAGTATGCCAGCACATCGCGTAGAAGTTCATTACAAGACACATAATCGTTCGATATTTTCCTCTTCAGATCGTAATTAATATGTGGGACGAAATTGCAGAATCAGATAACTCACCCTTCCGTCCAATGGCTAACATTTTATGAAAATAGTCTTGTGGATTCCGATAACTCACTTCTTGTTTTTGACATTTTTAAATGCACGTCTGAAGAGTTGCTGATGCAAGGAAAATCTTTGAGACCATGTCTCAAATATATGACGTTGAAACATTTATATGTTGATGTGGCGTGGCAACATTGACGTGTTGCTGTGGCGTTGCAACATTTTCGTGTTGTGATCGCAAACCGTTTCGCTGAGACATGTTTGTTAAAAGCGTACTAGAATGTTCGTCGAATTGTGGATTTACGTTAATTTCACCACTGACATTTCGTTGGCCAATTTCCATATTGGTTTTGCATGGGTGATGAAATAACAGACGACTGGAAAGAGCGTTCTGGAAATTCTCTAACTGTTTTCTCTAGATCGGTTATTTTTTTAGGCATGGATTGGTATTCTGTACTTGCATAGTCTTCGTCACTGTTTTTCATATTTAACTTTCTTTGCAACTGATCTCCATTTCCCGACGTTAACAATCCAGCTTCTTTGCATTTATTTTGCAATGCATTTTTCAAAACGTAACTGGTTATCAGAAATTGTTAGGACGGATTGGCGCATGGATAGTGCGGCTTACGGGAATAAGTAACTCGAATTAATAATTTGCACGGTTATTATTGGCATTTATTTTAGTTTAAGTGTGGGGTAATTATATAATGGTTATATTAAATATCAGATTAAGTTTCTTATTATCGACCGTTCGTTGTAGCTTGCGTTATTCGTGCCGTCGCGTTCAAGTCTCTCTCGCTTACTCCTGCCATCGATAGAGAGGGTTCCGGTAGTGAGGCTCGTGAACGGCCCAGGGCTAAGAAATCATCAGTTTATCGATTACAGAAGCTGCGCTATATGTTATTCCGAGAGTCCCTCTCATCCTCACAATCGAAGGGCTTGCCCATTGAGGCGCTGCGTCTACGTAGCGAACGAATTTCCCAGACAATGGAACAGTTTTGGACTGCTCGTAAGTCTGTGCAAAAGGAGCTAGTTAAACGACTGAAAAATAGGCGTTTGCTCATTGAACAATCGAGTTTCTTTAATCGTCATGAGATCGTGGGCTCTAGCATCGATCGATGGCTGATCGATTTTTCAAAGTCAAAATTGCCACCGCATTTAAAAAAGTCTGGTTCATGAGCCCACATTGTAGATGCTTCCACTTCACACGGCGATGGTCCCCTCGACATGAGATCTGTCGGGTTGAGATTAGGAGGAACATGATGCCACTACATCCCAGTGGTTAACTCCTGAATAGATGCAATTCGATTGGTGAATCAGACCAGCAGTAACAAGTATATGAAAACAACTCCATCTCGCTCAAAGGTTGAGCTAGTAATGCTGCTCCGTACAGCTCCAACCTTGACTCGGAGCAGAATAAATGGGAAGTTGAATTGCCATTTGATCCCGAGACAGTGTAAATCGCGGCTCCATAAGCATCCAGGCTCGCATCCATGTAACTCGATTTTGCGAATTGTTAGGCTGCCAGTTGCGTGCTGGAAATACTGTTTAGTCGCCCACACCAAGCTGTGGCTAAACTGCATGGAAGGCTTTCGTCCCAATGCAGCTTTTCTTTCCAAAGTTGCTGAAAAATATCTTTGCCTTTTTAATGAAATTTGCTAATCTGGAATTGACCCTTCGACAGCAGAAAAACTGTTTGTCGCATGATTTCCTGTACCTTCACTACAGATGAACAGTCATTAAATCATCGACACTGAAGTCTCGCAGAACGACCTTAGACCCGATGGGAAATACAGATTTTTCATCGGATGCTCACTTATGCATTGAATGTATGGGCAAAAAAGCAGCTAGCTTTCTACCGTACGTTACCGTGTACAGCTTGTAAACTAGCAGCTCCTGCTTTGGAGAGTCTCTCCATAGTATGCATTGTAGGTAGCTGTCAGAACAAGCAACTTTTACGCAATGATACAATTTACAAATAACGCCTGTGAGCGCTATAGGAAATGTGCGAAAACGAAGAAGAGTGACAAACAGCTTTGCTTGAATAGTAGGACCTGCCATCAGGTCATCGTTTAGCAAATATTCTGAACTCGTCGCAGCAGAACCGTTAAACACGACTCGTAGCTCTGTAGTTGTACTACTTTCCTTTAGTACACAGTGATGAGGTAAGAAGTACTTGCATTGACTTAGCGCATCCGATTGAACAAGCTACATGTGGCCTAAGTCAAGATATTCCTTTATGAATTCTGAGTACTGACTTTTGAGTTGAGATCGTCTATCTAATTTGCGTTCTAATGATAAAAACCTTTTTTGGCGCTCTAACTCATCCAAATTCTGATCCGAATTATTACATAAAGGCAGAGCCAGCACGGCTTGGCGGCTGTATGGTAAGTCTTGTAATAGCTTCCAGTAACCACCCAACCCAAACGAGTCTTCTTCAATAGAAGCAATCATGCCACCAACTTAATTTGTCCCACGTAAAAGATCACAGAACAGACTAGCAAATTTAAGATGGAATGACCCAACTACTGGCGTTCATCGAGTAATTTGGGTGGTTATCATTATCTCCTGTATTTTCAGATGGGTTGAAAAATCGTAAAATTGAGAATGTAAACAAAAGTTTGCCGAATATCCTTCCGTATGAAAATCGGTATCACCTGTGCCTGATACGCTAACTGAAGATTTGATTTTCTTAAGCTGTAGGTGCTGAGTCAAAGGCGATAGGACAAAATGTAGCTACGAACTTGAATCTAGCGCTACTCGAAAAGGCACCAATGCACCGAAACGATTTTTAATTAAAACAATAGCAGTCGCCATATCAGGACTAGGATATTAAGCAACAAGAGCACTAGCGAAGGTTGGCAGAGGAGCTGGCGATGAGCTATAGCTGACAGCTGAGAAAGGGTTGTGCAACAGAGTGTGATGCTTGATGCCACATCTTTTACACGAACCCGAATTGCAACCACGATATTGACTTTTTAGACAATTAATGCACAACCCTAGCTTCATTGTCTCCTTATAGCGGAGAGCGGGGGATGAATTGGCAAACTGGGTGCAACAATAAATCAAGTGGTTAAAACTATCAAAAAAAATGCAGCAATTTGGCTCAGATACTAAAAAATAAAGATACTAAATACAAGCCGCGTAAGAGGGCATTGCATAATCAACTTTCTCCAACGTTCGACACTGATTCTCCAGAAATTGTATTAAATCCTGCCACGATGGTATCTCACGAGTTTTGTGCAATTCCTCCCATTTGATTTGCGTTGACGAATCCAATTTTCGCAACCACGTTTGCACGATGATAATTCCAGCAATTTGCTCAGTGTTGCCTGTAGTTAGCAATGCACGCATATGAGCACTAAATCCGTGTACAATCAAACGTAATTTTACAGCAGAGCCAGCCTCCAATCTCTTGAGCCCTAAAATGTTCATAATATTTGCCTGAAAAACAAGACGTCCATTATTAAAACGATTGTGTATCCACTGCAGTATCCCTCAGGCATGACCGCAGGTGCTGCACGTTTTCAATGTCCGCCATACTTGGATCGATGATTGTCGAAAAAATTGAAAAGAAATCTGCATACTTAGTAAATCTGCCGCTGAACTCGGGTCGACGAGACCGAACAATGGGGGCTGACTCCTCTGGGCGGAACGTCGAACATGGTTGACCGCATATGACTTTACGCAATTGAGACCGAAGCACGCCGTTAATTTTCATCATGCTTTCATCAAACGATTGGTGAAGCGTGCCTCCAATTTCATCGGTATCTAACTGCTATAAACGCGTCGAACTCACATTGAATTTGTTCAAGAAATTTTATCCGCAAATTAATTTCTTCCTCGTTGAGATCACGCAATTTCGCGAGAGCAGTACACTTTCTAATTTGTGAACCCGCTCATACAACGAATGAACTTTAAACATAAAAAGTCAACCTGTTTTCTTCTCTTAAAAAGACAAGCAACTAGTTGCCATGGCGAAGTAGAAAAAAAGGGAACGAAAAATAACAGTCATAGTCCAGCAAACAGCAAACGGGCGGCCTTTGACTTAAGAGCACTTTAGACACAAGCACAATTCTTTGCAGATTAAGAACTTTTCACTAATGCCATGGGCTGGAAATAGTTTATTGATGATTAGTTTTTAACACAGTTTTTATTTTAACTTTTTATTTTAGTTTTAGTTTAGTTTATCACGTCGGAGTCAGCAAAAATTCGTCGACTTTAAGAAATTCTGATTATATTAACACAAGTTCAAATTATAAACGTTATAAATTTGATTAGTGCAACCGCAACAGACAATTGCAATTGCGATTGCTTCATGCAGACAAATAAAGAACTTCATGCATCAGAGGCCGCAGCGCCGATCTGTCTGCATTAGAAGTCGGTAGAACTAAGTCGCTCATGCCGTCGTAAAGAGAAGAAACATAATGAAAAGCTCGAGAGCAAATTACCAGGTGCTGGTGTATGCCCACGGCTCTTTATCAGATAATGGAAACGTACATGACTCTTAAACATAAGTAAATTCATTGATGCTGCTGGCTCGAACATACTCCACCCGTTGGAGAAATCTGGGCTTCAACATAATCTCTGAGAGGCAGCAGACACAGCTTGGCTGTAGCTATCCTCTCTATCGACACTTTGCGGTTTTAATATCCGCCACTCGAGATACACCATCCTTTCCGCTGACAAGCTGGAAGCACTCTAGCGAGCGGCCACTTGAGTGGCTGCAAATTTTCGTCCCTCACTAGACCCAAATCTCCGACCTGAACGCTTAGCTTCGGAGTCCACCACTTCGCTATTTGGCTGCAACAAGGTCAGATAATCGTTTTGTCAACGCTTCCAAAAAATCTGCTGGTAGTAGTGACTCGCTGCCACCCATACAGCCTATCTTTGTTAAGCTGAGTGAGATCAGGTTCGATGAACGTATGAAATAGAGCACAGTTCAAATTGCCAGGGGTTAATACATTAAGATCTGTGGGATTCACTGAAAGTAGAAGAAGCAAAAAGGAGTGCGTAATTCATCAAATTGAAGTAGAAATAATCCACAAGAT
>JAECWJ010000695.1:0-76746 GCA_018150375.1 Drosophila sturtevanti
ATTCGCTCGATATTCCGTGGAGGAATAAGTTGTTTAAAAAATCAGCAAACAAATCAGCAATTTCTTGATCAGAAAAGAAATTCGGGATGGAAGGACGGACGGAAGTTATAGAATAATTTCGAGTTTTGTGAGAACTCAAATTTGCAACGCTGAAGGTAGTTCTTATAACATTGCGTGTTAAGCCTCATAAAATCCGAGCGTGCGACTATATAACGAGCGAAATCAGAGGGACGACATGATTTCTTGTACTTTTTTATAATATCTCGATTTCACGTTCTTTAAGTTAGATAACTCACGAGAAAACCAGGGGGGTCGATGAGACAACACTGGCATCCTGCATGGGACACAAACCTAAGAAGCGAATCGAGAGTATTGTAAAAAATAGAAATAGCTAGATCCATGTCTGAACAACTGTATAAAGGGGACCAATCTGTTGAAAGAATAAGCTCATTCAATTTAAGAAGGTTGGCTTTATGAAAGTTACGTGATCTAGGCTTTGTATTAACACCAACAATTGGTGCTCGAAAAGGTATATCAATAGTCAATTCTAAAGTGGGATGAAATTTATCTTCCGGGAGGACTAGGGGGTCAGTTCTAGAAACAACGCAGTTGGAAGAATCAATCACAAATATCAGATCCAAAGATCTTCCGTTCTTATTACGGACAGAGTTTATCTGGGCCAAGGATAATTCAAAAAGGCCATCAATAATCAAATGTGACGAAGAAGGAAGCAACGAAGCAGATTCATCTGAAGGTGACCATTGAATTTCAGGCAGATTAAAATCACCAAGAGCAATTAAGATGTCTCTATCTGATAGCAAAGAAGAAACATATTGAATTGACTCTAGATGTTTGTTATATACTGACATGTCGGATTGTGGCGGAATGTAGGAACATGTTACGTAGGCGGAAAACGACTTGAATCTCAACAAACTCAATTTCCTGAAATTCAGGAGAATGAATAATGTCAGAGGGTAAGGTAGAGTCAACTGCTATCAAAACTCCTCCACCTACGCGATTGGTCCGATCACGCCTAAAAATTTAAAATTTTGAAGAAAGAACAGATGCATCGCTAATATCAGGTTTTAACCATGTCTCTGTAAAAGCTAAAATATTAAAATCAAATACTAAACTATCTACATATAGTCTAGGAAGCTTAGATTTAAGTCCTCTTACATTCTGATAGGCCAGATAAAGGGACGAGATTAGTTTTTGAACCACCAGCAGATGCTGATGGTCCGGCAGAAGCTGAAGAGGCGGGGATAGAAAGCCTTACCGGATCTCGAGTTTTCTTTTTGGCCGTGTACTCTTTAACTAAAATGTGATCCGGCCAAAAACTGTTACTGCAAATACAGTCAAACAGTTCTACCGGGACACTAATCTTAAAAGAAGAGATCTCTCTTGAATAATTAAATTTAAATTTTTCCACCGATATTTTGTTGGCTTGAACTTTTGTCTTAATGAAAGCTAAGACGTCATCCGACGAATGTTCAGGACCAAGCCTAGAAACAAATATGTGTTTCTTCGGAGGAACACCTGTTAGAGGTCTACGGAGACCAGACATGGGATCCACCACGGCATTTATAACCGCAGCAGATTCAATGAGAGTGTCCGTATGTAGGCCTCTGACAGGATCCCTATTGGCAATATTCCCTATGTTGGATATATGCCTAGACATATCGGAAACTACAGCTTTATTCGCCTGTAAAGGAGACCATTTCCTGGAGAAATGGAAATAGTCTCATCTTTCCGATCGCCTTGCGGAACGGGAGTAGTAAACGAAATAAGCTGCGGTGGGTTTGGTTGTAGCAATGGAGAATGTGGTGCTCTGGCCGAGTTCAAATTACGGACAGGCAGATGCATGGAAAGATTCCGCGCACTGGTTTTTACGCTTTGGAGACTCATTCAACAACATAATTGTTGAATTCTGCTTCCATAGCGTTAAACTCATCAGAGAGCTTACGAAAACCAGTGGACAGTTTTTTGAATCTATCCCTGGTCTGCCTCATGAGAACCCTCATTTCAATTTCGACTTCTCGGCATGAGTCACAGCCCCATTTAAGCCCCCCCACGTGCTCCAAACTATCCCTTACCTTGGCTGTATAGCCCGCACATTTAATATGCATGACATTATCACACAGCCAACATGAGAGAAATACGTTATGGGGTGCAGAAGGGTTCAAACATTTCTTGCTTGAGCAGACAGACATTTTATAAAATTTAGTATTAATAAAAATATCAAAGAAGCTAACTTCGGCCGTGCCGAAGTTTGTATACCCTTACAGATTAATTGATTACTTTCTCCGTCATATCGGATTCAAGATACATACATATGTATTTTAAATATCAAAGAAGCTAACTTCGGCCGTGCCGAAGTTTGTATACCCTTGCAGATTAATTGATTACTTTCTCCGTCATATCGGATTCAAGATATTTTAAAAATTGGAAATATAAAATTTAAAAAAAATTTGAACCAAAAAAAGAATCAGTAAGAAAAATCCGAGTTTGCCAAAAAATTGAACCTTCGTTCATGCCACTTCTAGAATCGATCTCTACCTACTGCGCTACCAAACTTTAAATTCACGGCCTCGCTATTTCGGTATACATAGCTTGTAGTTTTTTCAAGCACGTGTTCGCATATACATATGTATGTATGTATGTATGTATATTTGAATGTTTCCATGTATGTTGTTTGTGTACGCATATATAAAAGCAAATATAAACGTATTTAATTGGCTGCATATGCAAACATACTGATGCTGATGGGGGTTGATTCATTGATTTTATTGATTTATGTCGGTAATTATAATCTGATCTGATTCAAACTTACTGATATGATGTAAAAGTATAATTCTCATCTGTTCACCAAATTTGGTTGAGATATCTTAAAAAACAAAAAAGTTTTTCTCACAAAAACATACCTTTTCTGGTGGTGGTTGATTATTGATTTTATTGATTTATGTCGGTGTTTATTATCCGATCTGAATCAGCTGGTAAGGTGTAAAAGTAAAATTGTCATCTATGTGCCAAATTTGGTTGAGATATCTCAAAAAACAAAAAAGTTTTTCTCACAAGAACTGTTTTGAACAACACAAATTTTAACCGAGGTACCTCTGATCTTTCCTATTTTTCTATAACTTATAGTTGTCCGATCCTACCAATTCTCGAACTTAATTTAGATAAATCATCAATGAAGAGAATGATATGACCTTTATTCACGTAGATCAAAATTTAAGTTCGATTCCTTGCGAAGAAACAGACAGACGGACAGACGGACAGACGGACATGGTCATAACGACTCGGCTTTCGATGCTGATCAAGAATATATATACTTTATGGGGTCGGAAACGATTATTTCTATGCGTTACAAACATCTGACCAAGTTAATTATACCCTCTGCAAGGGTATAAAAGCGCAACAACAATGATATAAAATTTTTGTTGTTGTGCGAAAGAATAACTTTAAAATATCGTTTTGTTTTTGCGTTTGTAAGTAACAAAACAGCAACAAAAGCGATGAAAGGAGAGAACAAGAAGAATTTAAATCGCGATTTTATATTGACGAAAACAGTAAGTGTTAGCCAGAGCTCAAGAAAACACGTCTATCCACGAGGAAGTGAAATCGAATAATTAATTAATTGAATATAAATTATTTTATAAAATTCTCCTAGCAAGCCGAATTACCAAATTCATGCTTTCTCGCTCATTCATAGCAGTAAACGAAACTAATGCGTCATTCGGTACAAAGCAACATGCGCATGCTATCTCGCTCACACATTTCAGCTGCTGCTGCCCATAGAATTTCAGTGCAAAATATATATATGTATTATCTCCGATATTTAATGCTCGATTTCGGTCAAAATCGGTCAGATGGTACATATTGGCTATATAATTGGGTCTGCCAAAAAGAAATTCTGTAGCTTTAATAGAACTCTAGTTATAGTTTTTTCTAATTTGCGGGGGCCGAAGTGGGCGTGGCGAAAATTTGAAACAAACTTCACCAGCGTATACACTAGACGGATATTGACACCAAGTTTGATTACTCTAGCTCCTATGGTCTCTGAGATCTAGGTGTTCATACGGACGGACGGTTAGCGGACAGACGGACATGGCTATATCGGTTGTTGATGCTGATCAAGAATATATATACTTTATGGGGTCGGAAAATTTTCCTTCTTGCAAAACTCATCATTTTATATGTTTTCTAACCAATTTTTATCAAAATCTATATTAGGGAATTTGAGAAAATCCATACACAGTTTGTCAATTGAATATCAGCATGAATAAGATAGAATAAGGTAGTTCATTAGATTAACCCATTTTGGGCCACGATGAAAAAATTTTTGATTTTAAGGTTCAAAGTGACTTTTCTATGGTAATTTAAATCCGTGGTCAAAAAAATTCTAAAAATTTTAGTTTCGCCAGGATCAGCTGTTCGATTATTCGAACAATGCACAGTAGTTCCATCAGAGGTCAAAAATCAACAAAAGTGATAACAAAGAATAGACAAAAATTACAAGCAAATTGTCTGTAAAATGTTCAAACTTCACAATGGCAAACCGGATTTTTCTGAAAACCTGACGGGACTTTCTAAAAAATAGAACCAAACACATGAACACGTGCTCACTTTGAGAGTAAAGCGTAGCAAACGCTTGTTGTGATTAAAACTTTATAATTTATAAATGGAATTTCAAGTGAAAGGTGTTTTTTTTATTTTAGTAAATTATTAAAAATCATATTGTGTATTTGTCCTTTTAAAATTAATGTTTTATGTAACCCTTATTTTTGTTGTTTTTTAGTGCCCGTTTTTTTATGTTTAGTTAAAGTTAATGTTATATTCATTGTATTCGTCTAAGTTTTTACTTAATAAAAGTGCTTAAGTCAGCTGCAGAAACTTGCAGATGTGTGTGAAATAATGAATAATCTAACGGATCTTATTTTTTCAAGGTCAAACTTGTCCAGCAGATCCCCTGAGTTTGTTTTGTGTGTTTGTTTTCGTCTTTACTTGTGGTTTTCATTTTGCATAAAGACCTCGTAATACTTATTAATTTTTGGTTTTTAATTCTTAATTTGATAGGAAACATATACATATGTCAGTGTGTGTTCGGACGCCTACATATTTTTAATTTATGGTGCTCCAGAAAAGGCATGCTGAAAAGTTACGAGAAGTAATTGCTGATGTACAACAAAATTTGGTGAACAACGGCTTTAAAGATGAATTGAATGCGTCTATTAAACCAGTTGAGTACATTTGTAAAAAAAATGTTGATTTTTGGATGCGTTATAAACGTAAGAAATCTTCTGTCTGGTCGAAATTGATGAGACCGCTGTCTCTGCATTACGCAATGAATATCAAGGACAAAATGTATTGCCAGCAATGAATATCAAGGACAAAATGTATTGCCAGCGGATGCCATAGAAGTCATTTTTCTTTTAATGGAGACCGGAATGACGAAACACCAATATTTGATGATACGGAATTTTGTGAACAGCAAAATATCATTAGATTTTTTTCCGAGCTACAAATGCATAACATATCTGTGGACGAATCTTACGCAGAAGTCGAACTTCAAAGCTTGTTAGATAACACAGCCTTGAGCATTATAAAGCTTTAATCTGATGTCTTTGAAACAATTGCAGATGATTCCTTTGCTAATCTGTTATTAATTGGAAAGTTGGGTTTTGATGGAAGTACGGGACATAGCGAATACAAGCAAACGTTTTCTAATCATGATGTAGACGACAAAAGTTTATTCGTTACGTCTTACGTACCTCTTCAACTTACATATTTCAAAAAGTGATAAAAAAATAATTTGGAAAAACCTTCGGCCTCCGTCAGCACGTTATTGCAGACCAGTTCGATTCCAGTTTAAAAAAGAGACTGAAGTATCAAATTCAGAGGAGAAATATTTTAAGGAGAAAATAAGTATTCTAATACCTACAGAACTATGTGTCAAAATAGAAAAATATCCGTTGAGCATAGCTTACAATTAACTATGGTGGATGGAAAAGTTTGTAACGCTTTAAGTGAATCGCACACCACTAAATGTTATACATACAGTGGTTCCAACGCCAAATCGGACAAGACGTTTCATTTATTTTAACGTGTTTTTTCTTAGGCAGTAAGTATCTTATTTTAAGTTTTAATATTTTTTCTTAATTCTATAATGTCTTATCTATCTAAAACAAACAAAAAAAATTTAAATTTCAAACGGTAACATTTTTTTTATTTTAAAAAACCAATAACAAGTCCGATTTTGAGCTTCAACGCCAAATCGGACAAAAGAAAAAATTCATGAAAAAACAAAATAAAAACCAAAAAACAACTAAAAAAAATGGATTTCAATATTTAGTTGCAAAGCCTTTGTTTGCTACAACAGCCTGCAAGCGATTGATCAAAAACGGCTTTCAAAGCTAAATTAAAAAAAAATTGCATATAGGTTATTCGAGTTAAAAAATGTAAGTTGCAGAATGGTTAAAATTGTTGTCCTGTGTCATTTATGTTTCATGTTAGTAGTTACTTATATTAACAATTAAAATTGTTTTTGTGAAAACGTAATACAAAACTAAAATCAAAGAAAGATCTTAAAATTATTATCGCTCTATTATTACAAACAGAAAATATTTCAGCGCATGAAGCTCCCGCATCTGAAGATATGAACTTATCATTATATTCAACTTTTTCGACTGCATCCTCCGCTAAAGAGAAGACGCTCTTGTCGGCATATTTGGATGATGTCGAGACAGTGCACTATGATCCAAAATCCAGATTTTGTGGCATTAACCTAAAAACTTGTTGAAACAAAATCGTATTTAAGCAATTTCTTGTTGCACAGAATACTTTGAATATATCGAATATAAAAATATTTTTGTTTTTACTGCACCTTTGAAATTTTGGCACACTGTTAAAATCAGGTGTCAGCTGTTCGCTGGGAAATTGTAGGCAAACTTTGAGCCAGTGTAAAAAATTCATAAACAAACTTTAAAATAACTTTTGTAGTGGATAATATTAATCAAGGTATGTAGACTGTAAATACTGCACGAAATTACAATTTGTATATGTTAATTATTTTTTTTTGTGTAATGATTGTATATGTCCTTAAATAAAGAAAGCTTAACCCATGTGTGCCTCTATTGTGGAGTGGAAACTTTCTGTGAATTTCTGCGAAATTGTAATTATGATTACTTTTTCCGAGTTTTTCCTAGCTAAATTTATATTATTATACCCTTGCAGAGGGTATAATAAAATTGGTCAGATGTTTGTAACGCATAGAAATAATCCTTTCCGACCCCATAAAGTATATATATTCTTGATCAGCATCGAAAGCCGAGTCGATATGACCATGTCCGTCTGTCCGTCTGTCTGTTTCTTCGCAAGGAATCGAACTTAAATTTTGAGCTACGTGAATAAAAGTCATATCATTCTCTTCATTGATGATTTATTTAAATTAAGTTCGAGAATTGGTAGGATCGGACAACTATAGATCAGAGGTACCTCGGTTAAAATTTGTGTTGTTCAAAACAGTTCTTGTGAGAAAAACTTTTTTGTTTTTTGAGATATCTCAACCAAATAGATGACAATTCTACTTTTACACCTTACCAGCAAGTTTGATTCAGATCGGATAATAAACACCGACATAAATCAATAAAATCAATAATCAACCCCCATCAGAAAAAGTACATATGTTTTTGTGAGAAAAACTTTTTTGTATTTTAAGATATCTCAACCAAATTTGGTGAACAGATGAGAATTATACTTTTACATCATATCAGTAAGTTTGAATCAGATCAGATAATAATCACCGACATAAATCAATAAAATCAATGAATCAACCCCCATCAGCATCAGTATGTTTGCATATGCAGCCAATTAAATACGTTTATATTTGCTTTTATATATGCGTACACAAACAACATACATGGAAACATTCAAATATACATACATACATATGTATATGCGAACACGTGCTTGAAAAAACTACAAGCTGAGTGCGAAACAGAAAGAGACAGAAAACTATTTGTATTGTGTTCTTGTTTTCTAGAATTCGTTAGAAAATTTAGAGAGCGAGAAGCTGGACGCTTGCAATCTATACCGGAATAGCGAGGCCGTGAATTTTAAGTTTGGTAGTGCAGTAGGTAGAGGTCGATTCTAGAAATGACATGAACCAAGGTTCAATTCCTGCCGTTGGCAAAATCGAATTTTTTCTTACTGATTCTTTTTTTTGGTTCAAATTTTTTTAAAATTTTATATCCAATTTTTAAAATACATATCTTGAATCCGATATGACGGAGAAAGTAATCAATTAATCTGCAAGGGTATACAAACTTCGGCACGGCCGAAGTTAGCTTCTTTGATATTTTTTTATTTCAGCCAAGTTTGACTTCTGCCGCTCCTCGCTTTTGGAGGTTTGGGCGAACAATAATCGAAACAAAATTTTTTTTTATTAGTAACAGTTCAAAATAAAATATTAAAATTTAAGTCGTTGACTTTTAACTGCTATAATTATTTTAATCCCAAATTAATTTAAATCACATTACGTATACGCTGCGTGGGCTAGTATGGGTGGTCAAGAGGGCGTGGACAAATCACTCCAATTTTTTTTTTATGCTTCCTAACATGGTTATATGTGCAAAGTTTTAACTCTGTAACTGGATTCCTTCTAGTTAATGCCACAAAATCTGGATTTTGGACCATAGTGCAGTGATAGAAATTAAAGAAGATAATGTCTCTGCAAAACTTATAAAAATGTATGCTGACATTGAAAGTTTTGACGCAATATATGGTCGTTTACCATTAAACGCCAATATTTTGGAATTTTTTAATGATCTCAGACTTAAGTTGCCACATTTAAGTGCACTCGCGCAGGTTGTTCTAGCAACACCGGCAACTCAGGTATCTGTAGAGCGAGCATTTTATGCCCTTCATTTTATTTTAAGTGAAAGACGTAGCTCTATATCTGCAGAAAATCTAAACGCGTTATTTGTTGTTAAGCTAAACTCCATTTAAAAAAAAATATTATCTTCTTAAAAACAAAATATAAATAAATATCGTTCCCTAAAAACCGAAACATTTTTCCAATTTTCTTTTTAAATCCGATTGCATTGTTTTTTTTATTCTTTTCATTCTCATTTACATTAATATGTACATATGTATGTATGCATGTATTTTCATACACATGAAGGCATTGCCTTTTTTTCATTTTAAAGATTTAATAATTCGCTTTATTTCAGATTAATGAACACCAGTTAAATACTCTCAGCTTATGTGCTTAGCCATTCCAGCTAGTTCTGTAGAAAGTGAGCGCATATTTAGCAAGGCGGGTAAAATTATATCTGAACGCCGAGCACCTTTAAAGGAAAAACATGTAATTGATTTTCCTCAATAAAAACGAGTGGTTGTTTAAGGAAAACATCGATGGAAATTAATATTTTGAAAACTAGAAAGACTGATAGTCTTAAGAACATTGGTGAATATCTTATTAATTTGTTATACTTTTTATTGTTGTTTGTTTAATTTGGATCTCTAAGATATAATTATAAGTGCATTTTTAAGATTCTTCTGTTGGACATTTAAAGTATTGGTGAACGAAATTTAGTAAAAGAATACATTTTTATAATTTCCATAAATTTGTTTAAATTATTTATTCTTTAAAAAGGTGCAAAGAAAGGTATAAAATTTTTAATCCTTTTTATACCCTTGCAGAGGGTATGTTAATTTTGGTCAGAAGTTTGCAACGCACAGAAGGAAGCATCTCCGACTATATAAGGTATATATATTCTTGATCAGCATGAATAGCCGAGTCGATATGACCATGTCCGTCTGTCCGTCTGTCTGGATCAACAGCTTCTCCTCCGAGACCATAAGAGCTACAGAGCTGAAATTTTCAGCATAGGCTCCTTTTTGCTGCAGGCATTGTATATCTCGAATCATCCCGATCGGACGACTATATCATATAACTCCCATAGGAACGATCGGTCATGAATAAGCTTTATCCTCAATAACTCTGTTGTTTTTTAACCGAATTTGATATTTATGAGTTTAATATGCTTCTTGATACTTTAACCAAGTTTGATCAGAATCGGACGACTATATCATATAGCTCCCATAGGAACGATCGGTCATAAATACGGTTTATCCTCAATAACTGTTGCTTTTCAACCGAATGCCACGAAATTTGATATTTGTGAGTTTAATATGCTTCTTGATACTTTAACCAAGTTTGATCTGAAACGGACGACTATATCATATAGCTCCCATAGGACCGATCGGTCATGAATAAGGCTTATCCTCAATAACTCTGTTGTTTTTCAACCGAATGCCACGAAATTTGATATTTGTGAGTTTAATATACTTCTTAATACGTCAACCAAGTTTTATCAGAATCGGTTGGCTATATCATATAGCTGCAATAGGAACAATCGGTACAATCTCAAGCACAAAATTTTGAATTTGTAAATTTGGTATGTTTAATTTACAATAATGCTTCTGGTGAATTATATATAGAAAATCTGTAAGGGTATACATCTTTCTAGTTTTAATTTATTTCTATTATAAAAACTTTTTTCTTACAATAAAGTAGGGTTGTCGAAAATTAGTAAAATATCGTATCGATAATATTTTACGCTTCGAAAAAATATCAAAATGATATTTGATATATCGCTTTTAAAATATCGATATATTAATATTTTAAGATACAGTAGAGGTCGGTTATAACGATACCGGCTATAACGATATACCGCTTATAACGATAAAAACAGAGAGACTTGGTTGGTTTTCATACAAGCTTGTATGAAAGGACAATCGGATATAACGATAACGCTTTTAACGATATATCGCTTATAACGGTACAATTTTGACAACAAATATCGTTTATAACGATGGCAAGTAAGAAAAAAAAAAAAAGAGCAAAATACAGCACCGGTGGGCACAAATAGAGTTGAAAAAAGTCTCAATGTATTTGTGCGAGAGTAATTTCGTTTTGACGCTCTTAAATACACTTCGTATGGACTTCGGCCTATCTGTGTGAATTGTAAAAGTGCGCGAAAGCGGCGTTTGCATATGTGAAGAAGATTGCATTTGTGTAAAACAGTGCTGCGAAATGAAAATTTTTCATATGCGTAGCAGCCACACTGTAAAAGATCACATATGAAGCATTGCCAAAAAAGCACATGTAAATCACTCCATTTCTTTGTTTTGAGTGGCACGTGTTAAATTTGTAAAATGGCTTCAAAACGGAAATGCTTCTCAATTGAAACGAAAAACATTATTTTGCAGCGCTTAGAAGCTGGTGAAAAATCTTCAAGTTTGGCAAACGAATTTGGTGTAAATCAGTCTACAATTTCTACAATCAAAGCCAACAAACAAAAGATAGAGGCTCAAGTTAATAAAAATGAACTAAAAGCCAAACGCGTTAGAGTATGCAGCTATGACGAAATTGATAAAGCACTTTTGCAGTGGTTTAAAAGGCAGCGTAGTCGTGGGATTCCCATAAGTGGCCCGTTACTTCAAGAAAAAGCGAATGTTTTTGCGAAGGAGTTCAAGATTGACAATTTTGTTTGTTCATCTGGTTGGATTCAGCGTTTTAAAGTAAGACACAATATTGTCGCAGGTAAAATAACTGGAGAGTCTATGTCTGTGAAACAAGGTGACGTGGACGAGTGGATATTAAACGTTTGGCCCAAATTACGTTCGCAATTCACTGACGATGATATTTTCAATGCCGATGAGACAGGTTTATTCTACAAATTAACTCCAGATAGAACATTAAAATTCAAGGGCGACAAGTGCACTGGAGGAAAACTATCTAAGGAGAGACTGACAGTTATGGTTGCAGCAAATTTGAGTGGCAATTCTAAAAAAAAATTGTTGATAATCGGGAAGGCCAAAAACCCAAGATGTTTCAAAAATATTAAATCATTGCCTGTGGACTATGAAAGTAATCGGAGAGCTTGGATGACATCAGAAATTTTCACCAAGTGGGTACATGTCTGGGATCGCAACCTTCAGAAGGAGAACAAAAAAATAATCCTTTTGGTTGATAACTGTCCGGCTCATCCCGCAATTGCTGGGCTAAAACGTATAACCCTAGTTTTCCTACCCCCAAATACCACTTCGATTTTACAACCAATGGACCAAGGAATAATTCGTGCGTTAAAAGTAAACTTTCGCAAAAACCTTGTATTACAAATTATTAGTGGTTTCGAAGAAAATGAAGATGTAAGACCCGTATACCCGAAAATTACAATTTTGGATGCCATTTCAATGATTAACAATGCCTGGGACAAAGTTACAAAAACAACAATTGAAAATTGCTTTCGGCATGCAGGATTAGTCAAAAACAATTCAAATTGCCTAAACATTTCATACCCAGATGATAACGCCGACGAAGATGATTTACCATTATCAGTTTGGGCAAAAGCTCTTGAAAATCAACTTCCTATTTCAAAAGAGGAACTGGATGACTACGCCGCAATTGACGATATAGTCGAAATATGTGATTATCCGTCTGATAAGAAAATTGTTCAGGATATTATCGATGAAGGCGAAGTTAGTGATGACGACGATGAAGACAATTTGGATGAAATAGTACCAGACGCCTCCGAAGCTCTTCAAAGCTGCTGCAGTGCTTAGCAAGTTTGTCCAATTTAAATTAAATAATGATCGATTGAACACAATGATGTACCAGTTAGGAAATGCTGTTAGTCAGTCGTTTTATAACGAAAAAGCTAATTTAAAGCAATCCAAAATTACAGATTTTGTTAAAAATGCCTAAAATTTAAACAATCTGAGAAAATAAAATAAATATATAAAATAAAATAGAATAATAAATAATTTTACTTCAATATCGGCTATAACGAATATCGGTTATAACGATGCTATATGGCCGGTCCCTTGAGTATCGTTATAACCGACCTCTACTGTATTTTCGTTTTACTTTTTTTCTATAATAAACATAATAAACACGCACAAACAGAAAAATGGTGCCACTTTAAATAATGTTTAAGTACTTACCTTTTTTTACATACCCTTTAAAAGTGTCATGGTGTTTGTTTTTAATATGCGACAGCATATTGGTGCCATTTTTAAAATTTGTATAGTGCGTCTTGAACATTTTCAGTCGTTTGGTTTCGCGTTCGCTACAATAGTGACCAACGCAAATATATCTTCAAATATCCCAAAAATATATCGCATATTCGATATTTGAGGAAAAAAATATCCCGATATAAATATTTATTTTTATGGAAAAAATATCGATATATTGATATTTTGATATTTTTTCAACAACCCTACAATAAAGGTTAAAAATTTCAAAGGCAAAAATTTTCGATGGAACCATCGATATTATCGGCACTATCGATGGTTTCCCAGCTCTAGAAGGCAAAAATCATTTCTGTTGAGTTTTTTATTCAAACTTTCTTTTGCTGAGAGTCTTTGTATGGGCGAAAATCGTATTACTCTTTACACTCATTTAAGAGCATCACACAAATGAGTCAATGCAAAGCGTTTGACCACAACCGATTGAAAACAAAAGAGAGCCGCTCAGAGCGAGATCGTGTATGCAAGAAAGAAAAAACGATCAACTATCATTTGCGAGCTATGTTATAAAAATACATAAATCGATAGGTGACCGCCATTGATTTCGATTCTTTGACATATGTATGTATGTACTTATTTATCAAGAAATATTAAAAATGAATTTTCTTAAAATCCCTATTATAGATTTTGCTGAAATTTTCATGGGAGACATAGAAAATTATGCTTAACCCATTTAAGTCCGCTGTTCGACTTTTCGAACACCATATTTTGTATGTTTTTAAAAAATTGTATATTTTTTTAACTTATGTATGTCAAACACAAAAGAAAGTAAGCAGTTTGTTTTTTCGATTCCTTATCTTTTAGGATAAAATAGCGTTTTTTGCTAACATTTACTTTTTGGGGTTCCAAGTGGGTCTTTAAAATTACCTTAATTTTAGATCATATTTCTTATTAGAAATAATATAAAATATCTAAAAAAAATTGAATACAAATGTATCAGTAATTTATTGCCAATTGTCAAAAATATTTAAATACAATCTAAAGTCTTAAAAAAGAAAATAGTATTATACTAAAAAGATGCCCAAAAATGACTGCTCGAAAAGTCAAACAATGGTCGTTCACCCCTACGTTACGCTTATAACAATTACATATTACGACAAATGTTTTGCATGTGCGTCTACAATACAAATCAGAAGTCAATAATACCAAATATAAGTTGGCAACTGAATTTGGAGCTCCACAATGGATAAAAGTGTATGAAAAAAGGCCACCTCATTTTGGAATTGTAAATATTCCAGAACCACTGAATAATCTAGAAGCCGCCGTTCAACATAAATTAAAGAACAAAAAGCCATCCGACATATTTTTCTGATACCGAGATGTGCGACCTCATTGTCACTCAAACCAAGTTATACGCTATGCAACATAATGATGCACAATTTGCTGAATCCTTCTTTTAAAACGATTTATTGGCATTTTAGTAGGTATTATCAGGATATAATAAGTGGCCACAAATAAACAACTACTGGTCCAAAAACTTAACACTTGGATCACCGATCGTGCAACAGACTATGTCGCGTACAATGTTTAAAAAAATAAAATAATATACATTTTGCAGACAATATCAATCTAAACAAAGACGACAGGTTCAGCAAATTGCAACCTATTTATTAACTAATGAACAAAAAATTTTTCGGAGTATTTGAGGAGCACTTATCCATCGATGAGCAAATGCATTCATATTTTGGTCGACACAGTTGTAAAATGTATATGAAAAGTAAGCCAATTAAATTTGGATACAAAACTTGGTGCATGGCTTCTTCAGCAGGCTACTTATTCCAAATGATGCCTTACGGGGGAGCTCGGGATCAGTATGATAAGAACCTTAGACTAGGAGCTACTGTAATAATGAGCATGTGTGATATACTTATTGAAGTTTCCCCAACGACACCAACTTTTAATTGATAACTTTTTTACATCGCACTATCTCTTGTGCCTGTTAAGAGAGCAATTAATATGTGCATCTGGCACTGTGCGCTGCAATCGCTTGGGAAAACCAAAAGGTACATTTTTTACTTTTTGCAAGTGTTATACATTTCACAAATATTTCATTTTTAGGGGACATTGATGCAAGATTTGATAAGGCAAATAACATTGCCTGTTGTCGCTGGCAAGATAAACGAGAGGTGACTTTGCTTTCCAATTTCACTGACGTGTACCCACTTACTGCAACAACGCGCAGAAAACGGCAGCATGATGGACAACCTTCCCAAATTGTTGTCCAGCAACCCAATGTTATTAAAAACTACAATTCTTATATGGGCGGAGTAGATTTGCATGACAATGCAGTGTCCAACTACCGAATTTCGATTAGATCGAAAAAATGGTGGTGGCCACTTTGGCTGGGCCTTTTGGAGGCTACCGTTGTCAATGCCTGGAAGCTTAATTTTCTCACCAATAAAATGCTTATGAGGCAAAAAGGTCTCAGTTGAATTTTCGGGAATTTTTCCAACAAATTTGTTACTAACGGATGACAAAATCGAAGACAATAATTTTCCAATGGCTCCTGAATCCGACCATGACTATATCCACAATTCTTACGTTCCACGAGTCTCTGGAAAACACTTGCTAGTAGTCGAGCCCAACAAAAAGGCACGTCAGTGTAAGTTTGGTCGCAAACCTACTATGCGAATGTGTGAAAAGTGTCAAGTACATTTGCATCTTGACAATTGTTTTGCATCTTACCATAAGGATAAATAAACATACATGACTTGATATACTTGACTAACTAAGGCGTTTAGCCTTTTATTTCGTACTTTTAGCAACTAGCCAAAAAAAATTATTTATAGGAGATGCAGAGAATTGTTTAGTGGCGAACGGCCATTGCACAGTGGTTCCGCTTGTATGGAAGCGCGGCCAAAAATACCTCTTATGGCATTAGAGAGCTGAAAGTTTTACAAAGCTTTTTAAACAGTGTTTGTAGTTAAAAAAAATCCCTAAGCCAATGAACTCAAAACAAACCAAATTAATAAACAATAACAATTTATGAGCTATTTAAATACAAAAAAAAATTTACAATGGTTGTAACTTCAAAATTATACAAAATTTTAGGATGTCTTCTCAAGTAGGCTATAAACTGAAGGAAATAACTTTAAATTGTCCTTTTTCGATTTTTCTCTGCTCAGTAATATATGGGTCGGATCGTAAAAGCAAATAATTTATTATGTCTGTATTTGTAAGTATTCGTGACATTTTGCGGGTATGATTCAGTTTCTTTGTTGTTTGCCTCTGCAGCTTCCTCCGAGAGCTCTCCAATTGAAACAATTGCGTGCTTTATAACAACAGATCCGTGAATGAGCACCTTATGAACTGTCGCCGGCAAATAGTACCAAGGATACTCCATGATTAACCCTTTGGCAGTATCTAGGGCATATTCATTAAATTTGTCTACCTTGATTTTGTGTCCCGATGCCAAAGCTTGCAGTAAGATTTTCAGATTTTCATCAAGGCCTGTAATTTCTGCAGACAACCGAGGATTTGAAAATTTTCCGACCCCATAAAGTATATATATTCTTGATCAGCATCAACAGCCGATATAGCCATGTCCGTCTGTCCGCTAACCGTCCGTCCGTATGAACACCTAGATCTCAGAGACCATAGGAGCTAGAGTAATCAAACTTGGTGTCAATATCCGTCTAGTGTATACGCTGGTGAAGTTTGTTTCAAATTTTCGCCACGCCCACTTCCGCCCCCGCAAATTAGAAAAAACTACACCCATACCTCGCTTTGCGTCGGGGATACGTTCCAAAAAAATGCGACGCAAGTCGAAACAACGCAAAGTGAATTATGATTTTCTATAGCAAGCCATGTAAAAATCGAAGATAGGTTCCAGGGTTACGAAAATACATACATTTTAAAACTAAAATTTAACAAATTAACATTTAAAAAACAAACAAAATCTCATATCAATTTATTTCATATTATGCATATAAAAAACAAGAAGAAATTAATTCAATTAAAACAAAATAAATAATTCAATTATTCAATAATTTAAATAAAATTACAATTAATCACTATCTGATAAGTCTTCAGTGTCTGTTGTCGTACGTCGGCTTTCTTTAAAAAAAAATTGGTCCAGTGTTGTCTGACCAGCTTTTTTTTTTTGCATAAAATACAATTCCTTATAGCAATTAATATTCGCAGCTACCGCCTGGGACACTTTAAGGCTCCTTTCGCTGTCAGGATCATTTTTTAAGAAAATCTCCATGCCTTCGTCAATCAAAGATATCGCTTTGGAAATTTGTTTGGAAGTTAAGTTCTGTTGCTTGGATATCTCTAAATGGTCACGGTCATAGTCATCTTCTTCATTAGCAATTTCCAATTCCAATTGCAAAAGTTCTTCATTAGAAAACTCTTGGTTGTGCGATGTTAGCAATTCATTTATATCAGCCTCCTCCATACCTTCAAAATTAGACTGTTTGGCAAAATTTGAAAGTTCATGACAAACAGCTGTTGTATCATCAACTTCGGTAGTGCATTTTTGGTGAACACATTCAGGCCATATTTTGCGCCAAACACCATTCATGCAAGATGGTTTAATCTCCTGCCACGAATCAGATATAATTTCTATGGCTTTCATAATGTTGAAATTTTTCCAAAATTGTAGCATGGTAGGTTTACCTTCTCCATCAGTCTCACTTATAAGAAGCTTAAAGGTCCGTCGAAGGTAATAGCTTTTAAAAGTCGATATAACTCCCTGATCCATCGGCTGAATAACTGACGTAGTATTAGCTGGTAGAAATACAAATTTCACGTTTTCTGACAACTCATCTACGTAAATTGGGTGGCCAGGAGCATTATCTACTAGAATCAAAGCCTTGAAGTTTAAATTTTCCTTCTCACAATAAGCTTTAATTTCTGGAATAGCACACATTGAAACCCAGTTTTTAAATAAAAATGCTGTCATCCATGCTTTTTTGTTTGATCGCCAGTGGACAGGAAGGAGATCTTTTGAATAACCTTTCATAGCTCTTGGATTTTCTGATTGGTAAATAAGAAATGGTTTAAATTTGAAATCACCATTTGCATTTCCACCAAGAAGAAGAGTCAGTCTATCCTTGCTAGCTTTAAATCCGGGCGCAGATTTTTCTGTTTTAGATATGTAGGTTCTCTGAGGTAGACGTTTCCAAAATAATCCTGTCTCGTCAACATTAAAAACTTGTTTCGGTTCATAGCCGCCCTCACGGATTAAAGCTTTTAGCTCTGCTGGGTAGAGTTCTGCAGCAGTTACATCAGCGCTAGCTGCTTCGCCTTTTTAAAAGCAATGTTGTGCAGATTTGCTCGAACCTTGAATCTTTCAAACCAGCCTTGACTTGCTTCAAAAGTTTCATTATCGTGGGCGGTACTATCACTAGCATCATCGTTGGATACGGTTTGACTTTTAATATCATCAAATAAGCTTTTTGCTTTCGTCTGAATTACCATTTTACTTAATGGTATTCTTTGCGCAACTTGATTCTCAATCCAAATTGAAAGCAAGGATTCCATTTTAATCATCAAAGAACTCCTTGTACGGATCATCGTTTTAGCATCTAATGATGTTACAGATTTTGCAGCCTCTCTTATTTTATCTCCATCTCGATCTTTAATAGTTCTGACTGTTGTTGCAGCCAGGCCAAGAGCCTTTGCTATCTCCACAGCCTTCTCGCCCTTATTAAATCGCCGCAGAATATCTAGTTTTGTCTCCAAACTGATAGCTTTCTTTTTATTTTTGGTAATTCCACCAGCATTATCCTTTCCACTCATTTAACTAAAAAATAATTTTGTGTAACAAAATAATATAACTCTGCCAATAAATAAATTGAAAAATTATTTACCTTTTTTTATATGTGATCAGAAATAACACGAAAAAACTTATTGATCTATTTTAAAGAGCACAACTCACTAATTGAAACGCGATATTCTACATAAAAGGTGGGCAAGCAAATGGCAAAGTGAGTCGAAGCAAATCAAAGGGGAATTCCCCTGTTTTGATACACACGCGCGCAGTTAGCAACAAAAGTGTTGCCACCTTTTGGAAAAAAAGGTATTAAAAAAGAAACGAACGTTTCCTGAGCAACGCAACATCGAAAATCTAACGACGCACAATGAAAATTAGTGCTAATTGATCAGCGACGCAACTTCGAAAAAACGCAAACCGAAACGACGCAAAGCGAGGTATGGGTGTATAACTAGAGTTCTATTAAAGCTACAGAATTTCTTTTTGGCAGACCCAATTATATAGCCAATATGTACCATCTGACCGATTTTGACCGAAATCGAGCATTAAATATCGGAGATAATACATATATATATTTTGCACTGAAATTCTATGGGCAGCAGCAGCTGAAATGTGTGAGCGAGATAGCATGCGCATGTTGCTTTGTACCGAATGACGCATTAGTTTCGTTTACTGCTATGAATGAGCGAGAAAGCATGAATTTGGTAATTCGGCTTGCTAGGAGAATTTTATAAAATAATTTATATTCAATTAATTAATTATTCGATTTCACTTCCTCGTGGATAGACGTGTTTTCTTGAGCTCTGGCTAACACTTACTGTTTTCGTCAATATAAAACCGCCATTTAAATTCTTGTTGTTCTCTCCTTTCATCGCTTTTGTTGCTATTTTGTTACTTACAAACGCAAAAACAAAACGATATTTTAAAGTTATTCTTTCGCACAACAACAAAAATTTTATATCATTGTTGTTGCGCTTTTTATACCCTTGCAGAGGGTATAATAAAATTGGTCAGATGTTTGTAACGCATAGAAATAATCGTTTCCGACCCCATAAAGTATATATATTCTTGATCAGCATCGAAAGCCGAGTCGTTATGACCATGTCCGTCTCTCCGTCTGTCCGTCTGTCTGTTTCTTCGCAAGGAATCGAACTTAAATTTTCAGCTACGTGAATAAAGGTCATATCATTCTCTTCATTGATGATTTATCTAAATTAAGTTCGAGAATTGGTAGGATCGGACAACTATAAGTTATAGAAAAATAGGAAAGATCAGAGGTACCTCGGTTAAAATTTGTGTTGTTCAAAACAGTTCTTGTGAGAAAAACTTTTTTGTTTTTTGAGATATCTCAACCAAATTTGGCACATAGATGACAATTCTACTTTTACACCTTACCAGCTGATTCAGATCGGATAATAAACACCGACATAAATCAATAAAATCAATAATCAACCCCCACCAGAAAAGGTATGTTTTTGTGAGAAAAACTTTTTTGTTTTTTAAGATATCTCAACCAAATTTGGTGAACAGATGAGAATTATACTTTTACATCATATCAGTAAGTTTGAATCAGATCAGATAATAATCACCGACATAAATCAATAAAATCAATGAATCAACCCCCATCAGCATCAGTATGTTTGCATATGCAGCCAATTAAATACGTTTATATTTGCTTTTATATATGCGTACACAAACAACATACATGGAAACATTCAAACATACATACATACATACATACATATGTATATGCGAAAACGTGCTTGAAAAAACTACAAGCTGAGTGCAAAACAGAAAGAGACAGAAAACTATTTGTATTGTGTTGTTGTTTTCTAGAATTCGTTAGAAAATTTAGAGAGCGAGAAGCTGGACGCTTGCAATCTATACCGGAATAGCGAGGCCGTGAATTTTAAGTTTGGTAGTGCAGTAGGTGGAGGTCGATTCTAGAAATGACATGAACCAAGGTTCAATTCCTGCCGTTGGCAAAATCGAATTTTTTCTTACTGATTCTTTTTTTGGTTCAAATTTTTTTTAAATTTTATATCCAATTTTTAAAATACATATCTTGAATCCGATATGACGGAGAAAGTAATCAATTAATCTGCAAGGGTATACAAACTTCGGCACGGCCGAAGTTAGCTTCTTTGATATTTACTACTAAATCTACTCAAGATAGCTGTAGTTAAATCTGGACGCGTACAGACCATTATGTACGTAAGGCAACCAATAAGGTTACGACATGGGGCATTGCAATCCTCATCTGAGTTGAGCAAATCATAATTACGTTTGTTCGGCGAAGGAGTACTAACAGAATTGCAGTTGTCCATGTTGAATTTATTTAAAATTCTCTTTATATATGCAGCCTGACTTAAATATATTTTACCTTGATTCAACTCAATTCTGATTCCAATAAAATGCCGTATTTCATTTAAATCGGTCATTCTAAACTTTTTACTTAAAAAACTTTTGAAATTATTCATCCTTTCCATATCTTTTGTAGCTATGACTGCGTATGCATGCTGAGCTGTAGGAAAAGCGGTCCTATCTTCGATCGAAAATATGGCGGTGTAGAACCCGCCATATCATATGTACTCTTACTAACTAAAGTTAGATCGATCACTAATCCTACTCCAGCACGGCTAAATGTGTTCCTGTTGCCACTGTTCAGTAGCGCGATGTCTAAGCACGCAAAAACTTCTCCTACTGCTCTACCTCTAGAATTGCTACAAGCACTGCCCCAGTCCAGGGACGAAGCATTGAAATCACCGGCAATGATAAAGGGACTGTGCTCGCGTGCGTCAGCTACCAGCTCGTCCAGTGCGCTGCAGAACTCATCGAGTGAAATACTTGGTGGAAAATAGCAGCATACACCCATAGATTTTTGATAAGTGCGGGAACGAAGTGGTTCGTTGCCCTCACTGCCGTCATATGGTACGCCCGCGTGTTCGTCAAGAGGATTGCGGCTTTCCTTTGGGTACTGCAGGACCAGCTGGAGCTGTCCTGGATCTTGAACGGTTCGCTGATGATGACAATGTCTATGTCGTTCTCACTAGTTGACTGCGACAGCAGCTCTTGTGCTACCCTGCAATGATTTAGGTTAATCTGCAAAAAGTTAATCATGATGACGTGACAAAGGCGCAGAGTGACCTCTCGGCCCGGACGGGCATCTTTGGCTACCCGCCGTGGTTGGTGTTACATAGCCCTTTGGCCACGCACAGAAAGCATTTAGCTGTGCTTTTGCACTCGATTATTTTGTGCTGCGACTCACCACATTTCAGGCACCAATTGCACCTGTCGACTGGGCATTTGCATTTGGCCGCCACATGACCATATTCCAGGCATCTGAAGCATCTCGTAGGAGCATTATTGATTGGTATTCGGCACATAGACCATCCGATTTTAATTTTTCCTATTTTTAGAATAGCTTCTACTGATGCTTCGGGGACACTTATAGTAGCCCGCTGAGTACCTGCGAATGCTGGACGAAGTCGGTTTATGCATGCTGCATTAATGCAAACACCGAGCTGACTAGAGAAGGCTGACACTAAGTCATCTTTGGTCACCATCTCATCTAGGTCTTTTACCTCAACCATGGCAACACCGGTTAGTGTTGTGGTTATGACCTGGCTACCTAAAGCATTACTAATGCTCTCACTTAGTCGCTGCAGGCTGTCTGCCATAGGTTTGTCCATCTCCAGCAGTAGGTCTCCTTTCGTGGTACGCCTGACCTTTTTTACGTTCTCGCCTACGGTGCGTAGGTTCATATCCTGGCTCCTGGTGACGAGTTTAAGCATATCGCTGTAGGACAAGTTGCCGTTATTTTTCACCAGAATCGCATCCGGGCGACGCTTGGGAAGACTCTGGTTGCTTTGTTTATTTTTCTTTGCGTGGTTCACTTGCTTCCATGCTGCCGCATTTTCGATATCCTTCGACTGCGGTGTGACGGATGGCTGAGATTCCGCTGGGGTTGTGTCTCCACCACGCTGTCTCTTTGGCAGAATTGTGTCTCCACCACGCTGCCTCTTTGGAGGAGTTTTACGCTGTACTTGCGAATCCTCACGAGGGCGCTTAGGCGAATCTCTGAATGTCTTCTTGACTAGGGACTTACCAGAGTCAATTGCCACAGGGGAAGTTTAGGTGGCACTTGCAGATAACTCACGTGGCTTTCCCAGATCTCCAGCGAGAACTCTGCGACAGAGTTGCTTCTGAAGCTCAATCATGCGGACAATGGATTGCTTGGTTCCCACATTAATATGCCTAACCAGCGGCTTTCCCTCTTCTTTCCGGTTGAACATATTGTCCAATTGGAGCAGCAGCTTGCCCAGTTCATCCAGCTCTGGGACGAGAGTAACTAACAAGGGTCCATAAGCTGTTACTGGGCTAACTGGAACCTGCGCCTCAACTACCGACGCGTTTGTGGAAGCGTTCGCGTTGGCTTCAGATGACGTCGGTGAATCCCTGAGTCTTGAGCGCTTTCCAAGATTGTCTCCTCACACATCAGATCAACGTCTTTTAGCGGATGCCGATCCATCGTCGCCGCGACTCGTTCCATATTCAATGAATTGAAGTTCAAAATTTCCAAATTAACGGATAATTCAAACTTCGGTTTGAATTAACGGCCGAGTGTACGGCGGCGCCACCTTCCGGATATAGACCGGGGGCTACCCGGGATGTGCGCGTTGATCAACACTGGTACGATCAGCTGTGCGAGATACTTAAAGAGGAAGAGTGATATCCCCACATGTGGATGGTGTTTGGGTTGGTGTGTGTGTTGTTGATGTTTGTGTTGTTGGCTGTGCAAGCGGTTTAGCATAAGTATTTTTCAGCTGTGTATTATGTCTTTTGTAGTATATATCAGTTGCAGTTTTGTGGTCTACTTTTTCTGATATCTTTATTACTGTCAGTTCTTGTTGTTTGCGGAAAGTAGGGCAATTCCGATCAATTGGGATGTGTTGGTGATTAAGCTCTGGGTTGTTTTTAAAATTTAGGCAGCTTGGAGTATTGTTGCATTGTTCCCCTTCGTTAATGTGTTTACTATCTGAGCAGTTTTTACATGTTTCTTGGCTTTTGCGGATGGTAGTAGGGTGTCCGAAGCGAAGGCAGTTTTTGCAACGAAGTGGAAGAGGAATGTAAGGTCTCACATAGACGGATTCGTATCCAATTTTTTTATTTTTCGGGCAGTTTGTGTGATTCGAACGTAATTATGATGAGCCCAGTTTCTAAGAGAGTGCTATCTTCTAAGTTTATGTTACTTGCTTGCCTTTTTAAGATTTTACGTACTTCAATTACTTTTTGTGGTTTCAGTTCTTGTTGGATTATATGTATTTATACCCTTGCAGAGGGTATATTTATTTTGGTCAGAAGTTTGCAACGCACAGAAGGAAGCATCTCCGACTATATAAAGTATATATAGCCTTGATCAGCATGAATAGCCGAGTCGATATGACCATGTCCGTCTGTCCGTCTGTCTGGATCAACAGCTTCTCCTCCGAGACCATAAGAGCTACAGAGCTGAAATTTTCAGCATAGGCTCCTTTTTGCTGCAGGCATTGTATATCTCGGAATCATCCCGATCGGACGACTATATCATATAACTCCCATAGGAACGATCGGTCATGAATAAGCTTTATCCTCAATAACTCTGTTGTTTTTTAACCGAATGCCACGAAATTTGATATTTATGAGTTTAATATGCTTCTTGATACTTTAACCAAGTTTGATCAGAATCGGACGACTATATCATATAGCTCCCATAGGAACGATCGGTCATAAATACGGTTTATCCTCAATAACTGTTGCTTTTCAACCGAATGCCACGAAATTTGATATTTGTGAGTTTAATATACTTCTTAATACTTCAATCAAGTTTTATCAGAATCGGTTGGCTATATCATATAGCTGCTATAGGAACAATCGGTACAAAAAAATTTTGTATGAAAGATTTTTTTCTCAAGCTCAAAATTTTGAATTTGTAAATTTGGTATGTTTAATTTACAATAATGCTTCCGGTGAATTATATAGAGAAAATCTGCAAGGGTATACGAACTTCGGCACGGCCGAAGTTAGTCCATCTTTCTAGTTTCACTTCTGTTACGTAGGTCATTACAGTATATAACGGCTTTAGAAAAGTTTAATGTTTTATGTTCTGTTGCTGTAATATCGATGTCAATCATTTTGGTGAGTTTGAGTAGTTTTAAAGCTTGCAAATTGTTTTTGGATTTAATTGGTTCGCTTAGAATTGTGTTTTTATACCCTGAACCCATAGGGTACATGATTGTTTTTCCCATGTGGGAAAATATCCAATATTGTCCACCCGAACAGAATTTAAGGGAATTTCCTGGTGTTTTCTTTTGATGTTGGAGTCATCGCAGGACGTCCGCGCCTCTTTTTATACCCTGTACCCGTAGGGTTCAAGGGGTATATTAAAGTCGCTAAAATGTATGTAACAGCCAGAAGGAAAATTTTCCGACCCCATAAAGTATATATATTCTTGATCAGCATCAACAGCCGAGTCGATATGACCATGTCCGTCTGTCCGTCTGTCCGTCCGTCTGTCCGTCCGTCCGTATGAATACCTAGATCTCAGAGACTATAAGAGCTAGAGTAACCAAACTTGGTGTCATCATCCGTCTAGTCCATACGCAGATCAAGTTTGTTTCAAATTTTTGCCACGCCCACTTCCGCCCCCGCAAATTAGAAAAAACTATAACCAGAGTTCTATTAAAGCTACAGTATTTATTTTTAGTAGACCCAATTCTATAGCCAATATGTACCATCTGACCGAATTTGACCGAAATCGGTCAATAAATATCGGAGATATACACATAGGTTATGTACTGAAATTCTATGGGCAGCAGCAACTGAAATGTGTGAGCGAGATAGCATGCTCGTTTTGCTTTGTACCGAATGACGCAGTAGTTTCGTTCACTGTTAGGAGTGAACGAGAAAGCATGAATTTGTTGTTTTGGCTTGTTAAGAGAATTTTATGAAAAATTTTATTCAATTAATGAGGATTGCGAAGGAGTCTGTTTAAATGAAATATCCTTTTTTGGTACAGGGTATACTCCAAGTCGGCAGGGACGACTTGCTTACTTAATTTTTCCTGCCTTGACCATGTGCTCAGCTATTAAAAGCTTAAAGTCGAAGAGTTGATCTGACTTACGACGCCATAAAATCCATGAATTAACCACGCACATACCAATCATAAGAAAAAAATTTTTTTGTACCACTTTCTTGAACGCAATTGAATTCTATAAAGTCCTAGTAAAGAATCCAGTAAGTCAACGCCACCCATATGGTAATTGTACACATCAACTGCCTTAGGAGAGTCGATGTCTATATACTTTTTGTCTTTCTTGCTGCTTTCTTACTGCTGACTAGCTTATTGTCAAACCAAGAGACAAGGCTAAGCTGAACTCCATCGATATTAGTAACTTTTTTGACCATGCTTCCACGTCCTTGCTTTTTCAATTCTTTTTCAGTTGGCATCTTTGAATTAGGTACTCGATTAATCCTTACCGTACCCAAAGCCAATATGCCATTTTTCATAAAGTAGACTTGAAGTTTGGGACTAGTGAACCAATTGTCGAAAAATAGTTTGTAGTTTTTTCCTTTTGGTATGGTTGCCGCTTACTCCCAAATTAGGGGCCCCTTCCGGATATGTACCACTTTCGACTACCGCAAATATATCAAAATCGTAGCCAAAGCCTGATACTTCACTCAAAACAAAATTTTTGAAGCCCCATTTGTTAGGCTTTGCTGGATTATACAGTTTTAAGTGGTGACGGCACTATGTAGGAATAATTTACTCATCAACCACCAAATGTTCTTCCTTAGGTACGAGCAGTAATTGATTACGGATTTTGTCTAGCACCGGTCGAATCTTGAATAACTTGTCATTCTTGACCAAGAGTCGTATTCCAATAGAGTCTTGAAGATGGTGATTGCACTAACGACATGTATATGACCATGCCGAAAAATTGCTCTACTTCATTTCGAGTAATATTAGCGGGCCTATTTATATCAACTTGAAGTGCATATAGATTTGACTGATCAACCATGAAATTCTTCAGATCGTTGTTAAAAAAAAAAATTAAAAAGTCTGCCGGTGTCTCTAGTTCACTGATACAAGTTGGAAGATTGATACATATTTCCTTCAAATGGAAACTTCTCATCCGAAGACGGTGGCAAGTGACCAGTTTTCCATATCGGTGCTCTTGTCTTTTTGGCATTGGCTTTGGCTTTGCTTTCGAAGTGCACAGCTTTTCACAGCTGTAATCGGAACTACTCTCATCGGTCTTCGAAATATAAACATCTTCCTCTAGGAATTTTTTATTTTCAACAACTTCGTCTTCGGAATCGGCTGTGTTGTCGTCTTCACTTAGAAGCGGATTATTGATATCATCTACGTTGTAGTATGTTGTATGCAAATTGAGCATATGCCCACAGCATTGTAGAGTTTACAATGTAACCAGTGGTCATATGCTCAACACAAAGTAAAGAAGTACAAATAATCAAAAATATATACATAAGTGCAGTAATAGGATCCGTCACTTATGCGGACTGACCGCAGCGTGGGAACGCTAGCGTAAGCACTTTTTGAGTATGTACCGTCTGTACATATAAGTACATATGCATATATATATACATACATACTACGCTCTCTCGTTCTGCTGCCTTCAGCGGCAGAACTTATATACTTTAATTCTTAAGGCTTATATACTTAAATTCTTAGGCTAAGCCAGAGAATATTTTTTAAAATAAAATCAATTCGGTTTCGACCGACAAGCGAACAACAATTCTAACTCTTTTAATTTATGAAAAGCAAATCATATTTTTCATGGCGACCGTGACATAGTGCACAAGCCTGTGAACAAAAAAGAATTTATTAATAATAATATTAAAATAAAATATTAAAATAATAAAAAAAAAAAAACTCACACTCCAACAACCACCACAAGATGTGGAAACCAATAATCAATCAATCTGGGCAATGACAAAGTTACTGGCTCCAGTCTCTATAAAAGTGAATACATGGCACACTCCAACAACCACCACAAGATGTGGAAACCAATCATCCATTAATCTGGGCAATGAACCAGTAGATAATCTAAAACCAGAGAGTGAATTTGTGACTCCAGAGAAGCAAGTTTACAAACCAGCTGAGAAACCGAAAAAAAAATAACCATGAAGGATAATCTGCGTACCGAAGATCTTCCAAAAAGCAGCGAAAAACAAGTGCGAAAGGCAGGCCGCCTTTTGCACCTACGAGGGAGTGTCAGCGAGCCAATCGGCGACGACCAGCTGATGCTGGCAGAGAATAGAAGGAAGCCTGTGCAGCCAACCGGCCCGTCTTCAAGCCAAGGGGTGACCCGACAGCGCTACAAAGAGCGCCCAACAAATCATATTTTTCATATTTTTCAATAATGTTAAATGTCCTGCGTGGCATACAAAATTTTTTTTTTTAAAAAAAAAACATTCTATGTAAAAACTTTTTGTAAACGGAAGCGATAACTGCATCGCCCGTTAGAGTATGGCCCGTGAAGCCATACAAAACAGTAGGTAGGAGATCACTGCGTTGATCGAATACAGAATTTTTTTTTTCTTTTTGAAATGATACTTTTTGAAACAGATTTGCATAAATCATATGAAATTATAAAATAAAAAAAAAAAAAACAACAAATATATATATTCTTCAAAAATTTTTCATAATTCAAAAAAATTTTTTCTTTCAAATATTACAAAAAAAAAACCAATAAATCCATTTAATGCACCCGAATGCAATTTCTAAATGCGAAAATAAATTAGAAATAGAAACCATGTTAGACCACGAATCAAAAGTAGCGGATTCAACCGCAAACGTAATTAACAATGTAGAAAACGGAACAGTAGATTTAAAAATAATAACAGTTATGTTAGTAATTATTGTTGTCCTTCTGTTAGCATTGTATATCTCGGAATCATCCCGATCGGACGACTATATCATATAACTCCCATAGGAACGATCGGTCATGAATAAGCTTTATCCTCAATAACTCTGTTGTTTTTTAACCGAATGCCACGAAATTTGATATTTATGAGTTTAATATGCTTCTTGATACTTTAACCAAGTTTGATCAGAATCGGACGACTATATCATATAGCTCCCATAGGAACGATCGGTCATAAATACCATGGCAACACCGGTTAGTGTTGTGGTTATGACCTGGCTACCTAAAGCATTACTAATGCTCTCACTTAGTCGCTGCAGGCTGTCTGCCATAGGTTTGTCCATCTCCAGCAGTAGGTCTCCTTTCGTGGTACGCCTGACCTTTTTTACGTTCTCGCCTACGGTGCGTAGGTTCATATCCTGGCTCCTGGTGACGAGTTTAAGCATATCGCTGTAGGACAAGTTGCCGTTATTTTTCACCAGAATCGCATCCGGGCGACGCTTGGGAAGACTCTGGTTGCTTTGTTTATTTTTCTTTGCGTGGTTCACTTGCTTCCATGCTGCCGCATTTTCGATATCCTTCGACTGCGGTGTGACGGATGGCTGAGATTCCGCTGGGGTTGTGTCTCCACCACGCTGTCTCTTTGGCAGAATTGTATCTCCACCACGCTGCCTCTTTGGAGGAGTTTTACGCTGTACTTGCGAATCCTCACGAGGGCGCTTAGGCGAATCTCTGAATGTCTTCTTGACTAGGGACTTACCAGAGTCAATTGCCACAGGGGAAGTTTAGGTGGCACTTGCAGATAACTCACGTGGCTTTCCCAGATCTCCAGCGAGAACTCTGCGACAGAGTTGCTTCTGAAGCTCAATCATGCGGACAATGGATTGCTTGGTTCCCACATTAATATGCCTAACCAGCGGCTTTCCCTCTTCTTTCCGGTTGAACATATTGTCCAATTGGAGCAGCAGCTTGCCCAGTTCATCCAGCTCTGGGACGAGAGTAACTAACAAGGGTCCATAAGCTGTTACTGGGCTAACTGGAACCTGCGCCTCAACTACCGACGCGTTTGTGGAAGCGTTCGCGTTGGCTTCACATGACGTCGGTGAATCCCTGAGTCTTGAGCGCTTTCCAAAGATTGTCTCCTCACACATCAGATCAACGTCTTTTAGCGGATGCCGATCCATCGTCGCCGCGACTCGTTCCATATTCAATGAATTGAAGTTCAAAATTTCCAAATTAACGGATAATTCAAACTTCGGTTTGAATTAACGGCCGAGTGTACGGCGGCGCCACCTTCCGGATATAGACCGGGGGCTACCCGGGATGTGCGCGTTGATCAACACTGGTACGATCAGCTGTGCGAGATACTTAAAGAGGAAGAGTGATATCCCCACATGTGGATGGTGTTTGGGTTGGTGTGTGTGTTGTTGATGTTTGTGTTGTTGGCTGTGCAAGCGGTTTAGCATAAGTATTTTTCAGCTGTGTATTATGTCTTTTGTAGTATATATCAGTTGCAGTTTTGTGGTCTACTTTTTCTGATATCTTTATTACTGTCAGTTCTTGTTGTTTGCGGAAAGTAGGGCAATTTCGATCAATTGGGATGTGTTGGTGATTAAGCTCTGGGTTGTTTTTAAAATTTAGGCAGCTTGGAGTGTTGTTGCATTGTTCCCCTTCGTTAATGTGTTTACTATCTGAGCAGTTTTTACATGTTTCTTGGCTTTTGCAGATGGTAGTAGGGTGTCCGAAGCGAAGGCAGTTTTTGCAACGAAGTGGAAGAGGGATGTAAGGTCTCACATAGACGGATTCGTATCCAATTTTTATTTTTTCGGGCAGTTTGTGTGATTCGAACGTAATTATGATGAGCCCAGTTTCTAAGAGAGTGCTATCTTCTAAGTTTATGTTACTTGCTTGCCTTTTTAAGATTTTACGTACTTCAATTACTTTTTGTGGTTTCAGTTCTTGTTGGATTATATGTATTTATACCCTTGCAGAGGGTATATTTATTTTGGTCAGAAGTTTGCAACGCACAGAAGGAAGCATCTCCGACTATATAAAGTATATATAGCCTTGATCAGCATGAATAGCCGAGTCGATATGACCATGTCCGTCTGTCCGTCTGTCTGGATCAACAGCTTCTCCTCCGAGACCATAAGAGCTACAGAGCTGAAATTTTCAGCATAGGCTCCTTTTGCTGCAGGCATTGTATATCTCGGAATCATCCCGATCGGACGACTATATCATATAACTCCCATAGGAACGATCGGTCATGAATAAGCTTTATCCTCAATAACTCTGTTGTTTTTTAACCGAATGCCACGAAATTTGATATTTATGAGTTTAATATGCTTCTTGATACTTTAACCAAGTTTGATCAGAATCGGACGACTATATCATATAGCTCCCATAGGAACGATCGGTCATAAATACGGTTTATCCTCAATAACTGTTGCTTTTCAACCGAATGCCACGAAATTTGATATTTGTGAGTTTAATATACTTCTTAATACTTCAATCAAGTTTTATCAGAATCGGTTGGCTATATCATATAGCTGCTATAGGAACAATCGGTACAAAAAAAATTTTGTATGAAAGATTTTTTTTCTCAAGCTCAAAATTTTGAATTTGTAAATTTGGTATGTTTAATTTACAATAATGCTTCCGGTGAATTATATAGAGAAAATCTGCAAGGGTATACGAACTTCGGCACGGCCGAAGTTAGTCCATCTTTCTAGTTTCACTTCTGTTACGTAGGTCATTACAGTATATAACGGCTTTAGAAAAGTTTAATGTTTTATGTTCTGTTGCTGTAATATCGATGTCAATCATTTTGGTGAGTTTGAGTAGTTTTAAAGCTTGCAAATTGTTTTTGGATTTAATTGGTTCGCTTAGAATTGTGTTTTTATACCCTGAACCCATAGGGTACAAGATTGTTTTTCCCATGTGGGAAAATATCCAATATTGTCCACCCGAACAGAATTTAAGGGAATTTCCTGGTGTTTTCTTTTGATGTTGGAGTCATCGCAGGACGTCCGCGCCTCTTTTTATACCCTGTACCCGTAGGGTTCAAGGGTATATTAAAGTCGCTAAAATGTATGTAACAGCCAGAAGGAAAATTTTCCGACCCCATAAAGTATATATATTCTTGATCAGCATCAACAGCCGAGTCGATATGACCATGTCCGTCTGTCCGTCTGTCCGTCCGTCCGTATGAACACCTAGATCTCAGAGACTATAAGAGCTAGAGTAACCAAACTTGGTGTCATCATCCGTCTAGTCCATACGCAGATCAAGTTTGTTTCAAATTTTTTCCACGCCCACTTCCGCCCCCGCAAATTAGAAAAAACTATAACCAGAGTTCTATTAAAGCTACAGTATTTATTTTTAGTAGACCCAATTCTATAGCCAATATGTACCATCTGACCGAATTTGACCGAAATCGGTCAATAAATATCGGAGATATACACATAGGTTATGTACTGAAATTCTATGGGCAGCAGCAACTGAAATGTGTGAGCGAGATACCATGCTCATTTTGCTTTGTACCGAATGACGCAGTAGTTTCGTTCACTGTTAGGAGTGAACGAGAAAGCATGAATTTGTTGTTTTGGCTTGTTAAGAGAATTTTATGAAAAATTTTATTCAATTAATGAGGATTGCGAAGGAGTCTGTTTAAATGAAATATCCTTTTTTGGTACAGGGTATACTCCAAGTCGGCAGGGACGACTTGCTTACTTCATTTTTCCTGCCTTGACCATGTGCTCAGCTATTAAAAGCTTAAAGTCGAAGAGTTGATCTGACTTACGACGCCATAAAATCCATGAATTAACCACGCACATACCAATCATAAGAAAAAAATTTTTTTGTACCACTTTCTTGAACGCAATTGAATTCTATAAAGTCCTAGTAAAGAATCCAGTAAGTCAACGCCACCCATATGGTAATTGTACACATCAACTGCCTTAGGAGAGTCGATGTCTATATACTTTTTGTCTTTCTTACTGAATCGGTTTTTCGATGAAACAGGATTGCTTCCCACGTAAGTAGAAAAAATGTTGACTAGCTTATTGTCAAACCAAGAGACAAGGCTAAGCTGAACTCCATCGATATTAGTAACTTTTTGACCATGCTTTTTTGACCATGGCTTCCACGTCCTCAATATGCCTTTTTTCAATTAAAAAAAAATTTATCGGTGGCAAGTGACCAGTTTTCCATATCGGTGCTCTTGTCTTTTTGGCATTGGCTTTGGCTTTGCTTTCGAAGTGCACAGCTTTTCACAGCTGTAATCGGAACTACTCTCATCGGTCTTCGAAATATAAACATCTTCCTCTAGGGATTTTTTTATTTTCAACAACTTCGTCTTCGGAATCGGCTGTGTTGTCGTCTTCACTTAGAAGCGGATTATTGATATCATCTACGTTGTAGTATGTTGTATGCAAATTGAGCATATGCCCACAGCATTGTAGAGTTTACAATGTAACCAGTGGTCATATGCTCAACACAAAGTAAAGAAGTACAAATAATCAAAAATATATACATAAGTGCAGTAATAGGATCCGTCACTTATGCGGACTGACCGCAGCGTGGGAACGCTAGCGTAAGCACTTTTTGAGTATGTACCGTCTGTACATATAAGTACATATGCATATATATATACATACATACTACGCTCTCTCGTTCTGCTGCCTTCAGCGGCAGAACTTATATATTTTAATTCTTAAGGCTTATATACTTAAATTCTTAGGCTAAGCCAGAGAATATTTTTTAAAATAAAATCAATTCGGTTTCGACCGACAAGCGAACAACAATTCTGACTCTTTTAATTTATGAAAAGCAAATCATATTTTTCATGGCGACCGTGACATAGTGCACAAGCCTGTGAACAAAAAAGAATTTATTAATAATAATATTAAAATAAAATATTAAAATAATAAAAAAAAAAACTCACACTCCAACAACCACCACAAGATGTGGAAACCAATAATCAATCAATCTGGGCAATGACAAAGTTACTGGCTCCAGTCTCTATAAAAGTGAATACATGGCACACTCCAACAACCACCACAAGATGTGGAAACCAATCATCCATTAATCTGGGCAATGAACCAGTAGATAATCTAAAACCAGAGAGTGAATTTGTGACTCCAGAGAAGCAAGTTTACAAACCAGCTGAGAAACCGAAAAAAAAATAACCATGAAGGATAATCTGCGTACCGAAGATCTTTCCAAAAGCAGCGAAAACAAGTGCGAAAGGCAGGCCGCCTTTGCACCTACGAGGTGTCAGCGAGCCAATCGGCGACGACCAGCTGATGCTGGCAGAGAATAGAAGGAAGCCTGTGCAGCCAACCGGCCCGTCTGCAGTTTCGAGCCAAGGGGTGACCCGACAGCGCTACCAAAGAGCGCCCAACAAATCATATTTTTCATATTTTTCAATAATGTTAAATGTCCTGCGTGGCATACAAAATTTTTTTATTAAAAAAACATTCTATGTAAAAACTTTTTGTAAACGGAAGCGATAACTGCATCGCCCGTTAGAGTATGGCCCGTGAAGCCATACAAAACAGTAGGTAGGAGATCACTGCGTTGATCGAATACAGAATTTTTTTTTTTTTTGAAATGATACTTTTTGAAACAGATTTGCATAAATCATATGAAATTATAAAAAAAAAAAAAAAAAAAAACAACAAATATATATATTCTTCAAAAATTTTTCATAATTCAAAAAAATTTTTTTCTTTCAAATATTACAAAAAAAAAACCAATAAATCCATTTAATGCACCCGAATGCAATTTCTAAATGCGAAAATAAATTAGAAATAGAAACCATGTTAGACCACGAATCAAAAGTAGCGGATTCAACCGCAAACGTAATTAACAATGTAGAAAACGGAACAGTAGATTTAAAAATAATAACAGTTATGTTAGTAATTATTGTTGTCCTTCTGTTAGCATTGTATATCTTGCTTCCACGTCCTTGCTTTTTTCAATTCTTTTTCAGTTGGCATCTTTGAATTAGGTACTCGATTAATCCTTACCGTACCCAAAGCCAATATGCCATTTTCATAAAGTAGACTTGAAGTTTGGGACTAGTGAACCAATTGTCGAAAAATAGTTTGTAGTTTTTTCCTTTTGGTAGCCGGTTGACTCCCCAAATTAGGGCCCCTTCCGGATATGTACCACTTTCGACTACCCGCAAATATATCAAAATCGTAGCCAAAGCCTGATACTTCGCTCAAAACAAAATTTTTGAAGCCCCATTTGTTGGGTTTTTTTGGATTATATTCAGTTTTAAGTGGTGACGGATTCTTTTTAGGAATAATTTACTCATCAACCACCAAATGTTCTTCCTTAGGTACGAGCAGTAATTGATTACGGATTTTGTCTAGCACCGGTCGAATCTTGAATAACTTGTCATTCTTGACCAAAGAGTCGTATTCCAATAGAGTCTTGAAGATGGTGATTGCACTAACGACATGTATATGACCATGCCGATAAATTGCTCTACTTCATTTCGAGTAATATTAGCGGGCCTATTTATATCAACTTGAAGTGCATATAGATTTGACTGATCAACCATGAAATTCTTCAGATCGTTGTTAAAAAAAAATTAAAAGTCTGCCGGTGTCTCTAGTTCACTGATACAAGTTGGAAGATTGATACATATTTCCTTCAAATGAAACTTCTCATCCGAAGACGGTGGCAAGTGACCAGTTTTCCATATCGGTGCTCTTGTCTTTTTGGCATTGGCTTTGGCTTTGCTTTCAAGTGCACAGCTTTTCACAGCTGTAATCGGAACTACTCTCATCGGTCTTCGAAATATAAACATCTTCCTCTAGGAATTTTTTATTTTCAACAACTTCGTCTTCGGAATCGGCTGTGTTGTCGTCTTCACTTAGAAGCGGATTATTGATATCATCTACGTTGTAGTATGTTGTATGCAAATTGAGCATATGCCCCACAGGATTAGTTTACAATGTAACCAGTGGTCATATGCTCAACACTAAGTAAAGTACAAATAATCAAAAATATATACATAAGTGCAGTAATAGGATCCGTCTACTTATGCGTTTGGGAACGCTAGCGTAAGCTTCCCACGGTATGTACCGTCTGTTCATATAAGTCCATATGCATATATATATACATACATACTACGCTCTCTCGTTCTGCTGCCTTCAGCGGCAGATTACAATTCTTAAGGCTTATATACTTAAATTCTTAGGCTAAGCCAGAGAATATTTTTTAAAATAAAATCAATTCGGTTTCGACCGACAAGCGAACAACAATTCTAACTCTTTTAATTTATGAAAAGCAAATCATATTTTTCATGGCGACCGTGACATAGTGCACAAGCCTGTGAACAAAAAAGAATTTATTAATAATAATATTAATAATAAAAAAAAAAAAACTCACACTCCAACAACCACCACAAGATGTGGAAACCAATAATCAATCAATCTGGGCAATGACAAAGTTACTGGCTCCAGTCTCTATAAAAGTGAATACATGGCACACTCCAACAACCACCACAAGATGTGGAAACCAATCATCCATTAATCTGGGCAATGAACCAGTAGATAATCTAAAACCAGAGAGTGAATTTGTGACTCCAGAGAAGCAAGTTTACAAACCAGCTGAGAAACCGAAAAAAAAATAACCATGAAGGATAATCTGCGTACCGAAGATCTTCCAAAAAGCAGCGAAAAACAAGTGCGAAAGGCAGGCCGCCTTTTGCACCTACGAGGGAGTGTCAGCGAGCCAATCGGCGACGACCAGCTGATGCTGGCAGAGAATAGAAGGAAGCCTGTGCAGCCAACCGGCCCGTCTGCAGTTTCGAGCCAAGGGGTGACCCGACAGCGCTACAAAGAGCGCCCAACAAATCATATTTTTCATATTTTTCAATAATGTTAAATGTCCTGCGTGGCATACAAAATTTTTTTTTTTAAAAAAAAAACATTCTATGTAAAAACTTTTTGTAAACGGAAGCGATAACTGCATCGCCCGTTAGAGTATGGCCCGTGAAGCCATACAAAACAGTAGGTAGGAGATCACTGCGTTGATCGAATACAGAATTTTTTTTCTTTTTGAAATGATACTTTTTGAAACAGATTTGCATAAATCATATGAAATGATAAAATAAAAAAAAAAACAACAAATATATATATTCTTCAAAAATTTTTCATAATTCAAAAAAATTTTTTCTTTCAAATATTACAAAAAAAAAACCAATAAATCCATTTAATGCACCCGAATGCAATTTCTAAATGCGAAAATAAATTAGAAATAGAAACCATGTTAGACCACGAATCAAAAGTAGCGGATTCAACCGCAAACGTAATTAACAATGTAGAAAACGGAACAGTAGATTTAAAAATAATAACAGTTATGTTAGTAATTATTGTTGTCCTTCTGTTAGCAAATGCACTAACGAAATTATATAAGTTGCACAACAAGTGCCTAAAGAGGAGATATGCTAGCAGAGCAGATAATTTAGATATGATATAAGATAAAGAACATAATAAATGATAAAATAAAGAATAAAATTGAATAATAAATGCATTACAATTTTTTGGTAATAAAACTACGTATATTGATGCTGCGCATACACCGCTAAAAAACTCTAATTTTCTATTAAACAATGGAATGGAATGCATTAGCGAAAAAAATAAATGATTACAAAGACAAGTTCGAAAAATCATATAAATGTATCAATTCTGATAAAATAATAAAATCAGACACCTTGATACATCATGCGCAAATAATAACAGCTCAATATAATAACATTATAACTACAATAAATAAAGTTAATGATAGATTAACACCGGAGCATAAAAATATATGTCAGAAAATTGTAATAAGTTTAAAAACAAGATTACATAATGTAGCAATATTATTGTTTGTGATATGTATCTGCATGCATGCATGTGTGTAATTTAACAGTTCCTAATTACACACAGTCCGTGTGTCCAGATACAACTACATGTGCATTATTAGATTTAAGATATATCTTACTCCCTTTGTCTTAAGTAATGATTTAAGAAGAACGCGATGACTGTTGTCTCGCTCATAAGTTGAAACCAAAACGAAAAGATCAAATAAAAAGAGAAAAGAGAGCTCAATCTTTGAGGAGAGCGCAACGAATACGGACGTCTTTCTCTCCCTATAATAATATTGATACAAGACGGAGTATTGTAATAACAATCCCAGAGGATCCAAATCTTCTAGCTGAATTCAATGATAGCCAGTTAGACGATTTGGATGAGTCTAAACCAATAATCAATACAGATAGTGACACTGATAGTGACATTGAAACGCTCCCAGAAAATACAAAAGTTACAATGGCTAACCAAGTAGCTTTAGATAGGGAATACGTGAAGCAGGTTTCCTCTTCAGTCCCTGAATTCGATGGTAAAAAGTTATCATTGAATCGGTTCATAACAGCATTAAAGCTTGTAGAAAGAACCAAAGGCGACCAGGAAGATATAGCGGTTGAAGTTATAAAGTCGAAAATAACTGGCACAATTTTGTACAAGGTACAAGATGAAACCACTATATCAGGCATAATAAACAAGCTTAGAGATAACATTAAAGGAGAATCCTCCAAATTACTAAAGGCAAAATTATTGAATATTAGACAAAAAGGCAAAACTGCTTCACAGTATACAACCGAAATGGACAATTTGCGAAAACAATTAGAAGCAGCCTTTATTAATGAAGGCCTAGACCCAAACAGTGCAGAAAGATTCGCCACAGACGAGTCGATTTCTGCAATGACTAAAAATTGCGAGCATGAGAGACTTAAAGTAATACTAGAAGCTGGTAACTTCGTTACTTTCAATGATGTAATGGGTAAATATATCCATTGCAGCACAGAAATGACTGGAAGTGCAAGTACAGTATTATTTCAGAGAGGCCGCAATAATAGAGGAGGTAGTTACTATTCCCAGAGAGGAAGAGGCAATGGCCAAAGCAACTACAATTCCAATAATAATAACAATAACAGAAACAACAGTAGAGGTGGACGAGGTTATAACCGAGGTAGGAATAATTTCAACCGAGGTAACAACCAAAACAGAAACAATTATTACAACTATAACAATAACAATAATGTCCGAGTTGCCCAAGATGCTTCGGGAAACTCCCAAACTCCTCCAGATACGCAAAGGTAAGCAGTAAAATATATACTGTCAACTTAAGTCTCAACAATTTCGTATCATTCAAAAATGTTGCAACAAATAAAAAAATAACATTTTTGGTTGATACAGGTGCAGATATTTCAATTATAAAAGAAAATTCTGATGTGTTTCATGACATCAAAACCAATAGAATTATAGACATTCAAGGCATAGGAGAAGGAGTAATAAACTCCAAAGGATTAGTCTCAATTGAACTTCAAACAGACAAATACATTATTCCATACAAATTTCATTTACTTCATTCAGATTTCGCAATCCCTTGCGATGGAATAATAGGATTAGATTTCATAAAAACATTTAATTGCAAATTAGATTACAATAGTTCAGACGATTGGTTTGTAATTAGACCACAAAACCTTACGTGTCACATATACGTTCCAATAACATTTAGTTCTGGTACTAATTCCACACTTCTACCAGCAAGATCACAAGTGATACGCAAAATAGAGTTGTATTCAACAGAAGAAAACATTTTAATTCCAAATCAGGAAATTAAACCGGGTGTTTATGTTGCAAACACTATTGCAACAGCCCAGAATACTTATGTCCGATTCTTAAATACCACAGATACATGCCAAATGGTAAACATTAATAACGTAAAATTTGAATCACTTTCGAACTACGATGTAGTTCAAAATTTAAAAGACAATAGAAAAGAGTCTGTAATTAATAAATTAAAGAAAAATTTTCCCATTTTGTTTAAAAAACAACTTGAAGAAATATGCACCGAGTATAGTGATGTGTTCGGACTTGAAACCGAACCAATCACAACAAACAATTTCTATAAGCAAAAATTGCGACTTAAGGATGATGAACCAGTATTCGTAAAAAATTATCGATGTCCGCATAGCCAAACAGAAGAAATCCAGCGTCAGGTTGGAAAGTTAATTGAACAAAATATTGTAGAACCGTCTGTATCACCCTATAATAGCCCTCTTTTATAAGTACCGAAGAAAGCTCTTCCGAGCTCTAATGAGAAAACATGGCGATTAGTAATTGACTATATTTTTCATGCCTTGCCTTAATGTCAGGTTTGAGGAAAACTCAAGAAATATAACGTCTTTTTCAACGAGCAATGGCTCATATCGTTTCACGCGATTACCTTTTGGTTTAAAAATAGCACATAATTCATTTCAGAGAATGATGACAATAGCATTCTCAGGCCTAGAGCCTACACAAGCTTTCCTTTACATGGATGATTTAATCGTTATTGGTTGTTCCGAACAACATATGATTAAAAATCTAACAGATGTTTTCAAACTTTGTAGAAAACACAATCTCAAATTACATCCAGAAAAATGTTCATTTTTCATGCACGAGGTGACGTTTTTAGGTCACAGATGCACAGATAAAGGGAATCTTACCTGATGATAAAAATTTGATGTAATCAATAATTATCCTGTCCCTACGGACGCAGACAGCACTAGAAGATTCGTTGCTTTTTGCAATTATTATAGACGTTTTATAAGAAACTTCGCCGAATATTCACGGCACATATCAAGATTATGTAAAAAGAATGTCCCATTTGAATGGTCAAAGGAATGTGAAGAGGCATTCCAGTACCTAAATGAAGTAAGCAAGTCGTCCATGCCGACTTGGAGTATACCCTGTACCAAAAAAGGATATTTCATTTAAACAGACTCCTCCGCAATCCTCATTGATTGAATAAAATTTTTCATAAAATTCTCTTAACAAACCGCAACACAAAATGCATGCTTTCTCGCTCATTCACATCAGTGAACAAAACTAATGCGTCATTCGGTACAAAGCAACATGCGCATGCTATCTCGCTCACACATTTCAGTTGCTGCTGCCCATAGAATTTCAGTACAAAACATATATACGTATATCTCCGATATTTATTGACCGATTTCGGTCAAATTCGGTCAGATGGTACATATTGGCTATATAATTGAGTCTACCAAAAATAATTACTGTAGCTCTAATAGTACTCTAGTTATAGTTTTTTCTAATTTGCGGGGGCGGAAGTGGGCGTGGCGAAAATTTGAAACAAACTTGATCTGCGTATACACTAGACGGACGTTGACACCAAGTTTGGTTACTCTAGCTCTTATAGTCTCTGAGATCTAGGTGTTCATACGGACGGACAGACGGACAGACGGACAGACGGACATGGTCATATCGACTCGGCTGTTAATGCTGATCAAGAATATATATACTTTATGGGGTCGGAAAATTTTCCTTCTGCCTGTTACATACATTTTAGTGACTTTAATATACCCTTGTACCCTATGGGTACAGGGCATAAAAATAAACTCGCTCAACCAAATCTATTGCAGTACCCAGATTTTAGCAAAGAATTTTGCATAATCACGGATGCAAGCAAACAAGCATGTGGAGCAGTTTTAACTCAAAACTATAATGGACTCCAACTCCCAGTTGCATATGCATCAAGAGCATTTACTAAAGGTGAAATCAATATGAGTACTACAGAACAAGAACTAGCAGCAATACATTGCGTAATAACACATTTTCGACCATATATATATGGCGAACACTTTACAGTTAAAACTGATCACAGACCTTTAACATATTTATTTTCTATGGTAAACCCAAGTTCAAAACTAACCCGCATGCGACTCGAATTAGAAGAGTACGATTTCACGGTAGAGTATCTGAGAGGTAAGGATAATTTCGTGGCAGATGCCACGTCAAGGATAACAATATCCGACTTAATTGACATGAATAGAAAAGTCCTGAAAGTCACTACCAGGCACCAAAGTAGACAAAATAAATTCTGCGCAGAAAATAAACAAGAGCTATTGCCAAGGCAAAGTCTTGAAAAAGCTTCTGAGCCCATCGTATACGAAGTCATTACAAATGACGAGGTACGCAAAGTAGTGACCTTGCGAATAACAGATTCAACTTGTTTATTGAAACATGGAAAAAAAGTTGTAGCAAGAATTAATTAATAATGGAATTCTCGACTTAGGTCAGTTTTTCCAAAGGCTTGAAAGGCAAGCCGGTGTATCTCAAATCAGCCAACTAAAAGTGGCACCGAGCGAAAAGATCTTTGAATCAATTTCAATAGATACTTTTAAAAACATGGGCAATAAAAATTTAAAATCATTAAGAGTAGCGCTACTCAAGCCGGTGAGCCTCATCCAAGATGATGAAGAAAAAGAAGCTATATTGTCTACATTCCATGACGATCCAATTCAAGGAGTTCATACAGGTATAAATAAAACAATATCAAAAATAAGGAGAAAATATTATTGGAAAAACATGACTAAACATGTAAAAGAGTACATTAAGAAATGTCCAAAATGCCTGACGTCGAAAACGACAAAACACACAAGATCACCTATGATAATCACCGAAACTCCACAATATGCTTTTGACAGAGTGATAGTAGACACAATTGGTCCACTACCACGTTCGGAAAATGGAAATGAATACGCAATCACTCTAGTATGTGATTTAACAAAGTATTTAGTAGCAATTCCAGTTGCAAATAAGACTGCAACAAATTTCGCCAAAGCCATATTCGAATCTTTTATTCTGAAGTACGGTCCAATGAAGACGTTCATTACGGACATGGGAACAGAGTATAAAAATTCCATTATAAATGACTTGTGCAAATATTTAAAAATAGACAACATAACGTCTACAGCACACCACCACCAGACATTAGGTACCGTTGAAAGAAGTCATAGGACATTCAATGAGTACATTCGTTCATACATTTCAGTAGATAAAACTGATTGGGACATATGGTTACAGTATTTCGTGTATTGTTTTAACACAACGCCATCAGTAACACATAATTATTGTCCATATGAACTAGTATTTGGTAGACAAAACAACCTACCAATACAATTTAATAGCGTAAATAGTATAGAACCTATATATAATATAGAAGACTATTCTAAAGAAGTTAAGTTTAGATTAGAAAACGCGTATAAGAGAGCTCGAATACTTTTAGAGAAAAATAAAATTAAGCAAAAAGAAATAAATGATAGGAAAGTATTAGATTTTAAAATAGAAATAGGAGACCAGGTTTATCTAAAGAATGAAACAGGTCATAAATTAGAACCTTCTTACATAGGACCATTTGAGGTCGTTAGCATAGAAAATAATAATAATATAATTATAAAGAATAACAAAAATAGGGAACAAAAGTTCATAAGGATAGGCTAAAAAGAATGAATAAATAAAACAAAAAAAAAAAAGCATTATATGGAAATGAATAAGAATATATATATTTCAAATAAAAAAAAAAAAAATTTTTAAAATTTAAAAAAAATATATACAACATAATATATGAAAAAAAAATATAAATAATACTACTAATAATTTTTTTCTCATTAAATAACTACACTATATTACGTTATTTTTAAAAAAAGGGAGGTGTATTATGTTGTATGCAAATTGAGCATATGCCCACAGCATTGTAGAGTTTACAATGTAACCAGTGGTCATATGCTCAACACAAAGTAAAGAAGTACAAATAATCAAAAATATATACATAAGTGCAGTAATAGGATCCGTCACTTATGCGGACTGACCACAGCGTGGGAACGCTAGCGTAAGCACTTTTTGAGTATGTACCGTCTGTACATATAAGTACATATGCATATATATATACATACATACTACGCACTCTCGTTCTGCTGCCTTCAGCGGCAGAACTTATATACTTTAATTCTTAAGGCTTATATACTTAAATTCTTAGGCTAAGCCAGAGAATATTTTTTAAAATAAAATCAATTCGGTTTCGACCGACAAGCGAACAACAATTCTAACTCTTTTTAATTTATGAAAAGCAAATCATATTTTTCAACGTATAGCAAATTACCCTAAAATGATTGTGCATTCATTTCTGAAAAAAAAAAAATTCATATTTTTGCGTAAATTAGTACTTGTGATGCTTACCTATACTCAAATTATTTATTTTTATAAAAGAAAACTTTATATTCTTTAAAAAAAATACTATTTGGCGACAAAAGTGTTTTTTAGTAGAGCAAATTAAATTTTATATTCAGCAAAATTCACTTTCGTTCATGTGCTTGAGACGCTTGCACAAAACTTATTGAAACTTGCGATAAGGCAACACAAAAAACCTATAACATCGAACTCCAACAGAAAATAGTGGTAAGAGAATAACTGATAACAAACAAACAAAAAAAAATTATTGAAAGTGGGAAGCCATATATGGCTTTGCAATATCCTCGAATTCTATAGCTGGATCGGCCTTTTTGAAGCATCGTATAATTTCGGTAGGGGTGGAATAAAGTCTTTTATGTACTTGTCCGTTGACTGTGAAGTAGTATGGTGGGGTCGTGTATGCCTGAATGCCTAATTGATAATTTAATTAAAACTTGAGTGTGGCTGAATTTAATATTAATTTATTTATTTATCTTAGAGTTAGGAGTACAGGTATTGAATTGCGCGTTATGTAATTGCGCGTTATCTAAAACATAGTTTTCATATAAATTTGGGGGTTATGTTCCAATAGGTTTTTTTTAAATAAAATACATACAAAATAACAGATGCACATATATTTTAACTCAATACTAAAGTTCATACTTTCTAATACAATTAAATACACAAGATATGAATAATAATACATATGTACATACATATTTCAAAATTCAAAAAACAAACTAAAACAAATTAAAGGTTTATTAAAAACTTCATTGTTATTCTTTAAACTTCATATGGTATTTAATCTGTTTCACTGTCTTCAAAGATCTTTGCAGGTGGGCGTTTTGGGGGAGCAATAGCTTCATCAGAAGATATTTCTTCAACATAGTTTTCGCTATTGGATAAGAAACTAGTTGTGGGACCTTGTGGTTCTTCTACTGGTTTTATAATTGCAAAATCTGTTATCAGTTTTTGGCGGGTGATTTTTTGAAGCTCCTTTTCAATTTCGTAATAAGGTGCTAGATTAATATCTATTTCCCTTATTATTTTGCTGGATCTCTCCAGCGAAGGATCATTAGTTGTAAAGAAAGATTTCATTTTCTCAACCAAACTTAAACCCTCTCGTATGCGCTTCAGAGTGAAACTGGGTATTGATTCACAGATATCTTCTACCGAAGTGACGTCATCTTGTGCAAGATTTGAGACGGATGGAGATTCAGTTGTTAATTGAATTAGGTCTGTTTCGGTGAGGTCTGTACCTTGATTCATAATTTCATAAATGTCATCTTCGTTTATATCGTCAAAGCCTTCTCCACTGAAACGTTGACCTATCGTTAATATACGGCTCACTTCCACATGTAATGGTGGCACAGCATTATTATTTGCAACAATCTCCGGCCATATGTTTTCCATGAGCCATTTAGCGTGGACTGCTTTAATTCTTTAAGAGATTTTTCTACAATTTGAATGCAGTTTAAAATTGAAACATTTTTCCATAGTTCTGCAACGGTCATGGAATCCATTTTATCAAGAATAAGTTGGAGTGTTTGCCGAATATAAAATGTAATTTTGTCTTTTGCGGCCTTAAAACCCGGTGCAACTTTTTCATTTTTCAAAATGTATGTCCGACGCGGCATTTTTTTCCAATTTAGACCTGTTTCGTCCGCATTAAAAATTTGTTCTCCCTTGTAACCACCGTCTTCAATGATTTCAGCAAGAGTTTTAGGGTAAACCTTCGCAGTTTCTACGTCTGCCGATCCAGTTTCACCTTGAACTTTAATATTGTGTAATCCAAAGCGAGATTTAAAGTTTTCGAACCTGCCTTTGCTAGTTAAGAATTCCTGCTTAGATGTTTTGGTTACTAGGACTGCATCTGAGTTACTTTCTTTTAAATGTGCATAAATTCTAAGAGCTTTCGTCTTAATGGCATTTGTACTGATTGGCATTTTTTTTGTACCACAGTCTTCTATCCACAACATTAACGATTTTTCCATTTTTTCTATTAAAAGATCACGCACACGTGCAACTCTTTTTGTGCTCATTGATGACCCAGCAATAATTTTATTTTCATTTTGTTTAATGGTGCGTATTGTGGATTCATTTAAACTGAGAGATTTTGCTATTAATAATGCTTTTTCACCACTCCTTAATTTATCTAGAATCTTAATTTTGTCATCCAAGGTAATAAATTTTCGCTTTAGCGTTGGTTTTTCGGCAGTTGAAATTTCACTATTCATGGCTACAGAAATTTACATATGTATGTAAATAAAAAAGAAAAGCACCAATAACAAAAATTTACATACATACCTATCTTTGATCACAAATATAACTTATGCTGATACTTAAAAGTACATATTAAATTTCTAAAAAGTTTACTATATTTGTGGCTTTTTATTTGACACAATTTTTGCCAGCTGGCACTTTCGACAATTCTAGAAAGAAAGACTTGACGGACTTGCCATAAGCTAAAAACCTAAAAACAGAGATGCAACCCTGATACATAATTCCCCTCTCAGTGTTGCCACCAATTGGGTTCATATTACTAATTAATAATAAATACTTAAAGTTATAATGGCTCATTACAAAAGAAAAATTTTTCCCTTATTAAACACCTGATATCCACAAAAAGTTCACACTGTACTGATAATATAATAAATATTAATGAGCAAGAAGAGTACAAATATATATGCCGTAAGCATACCTGGTATACTCACACATGTTGTGAAGTCAAAAAAGGGTAATTCCCGGTTTACATTAAAAATACATTACATATTATAAATATGTGGTACGCAAATTAGTGTTACCAGATTTTATAATTATGTATTTTCCCCTTCGCGTTATATAAGCCAAAATTTCGCGTTGTACTGAAACCTCTAATTTTTCCAAATCGCGTTATATCGAAAACGCGTTGTATAAGACCGCGTTATTCGAGGGATACATGTAATTAAAATTAAACCAAACTTAATTTTAAAGCGCTGGATGTTTCGACCTTCGGCTTGGCGGTTGAGTTTAATATATTTACATGTTTTTATCTAATTGTTAGCTTTATAAATTTAGAAATTAGATTTTTTAAGACATTTTATTATTTTAAGCATGTTGGAGAAGGTTGGGTTTGATAGCATTACTATGGGACATAATTTTTTAAAAGTTTGTTTTCTTATGTGGGATGTGGTAGAGCAGTAGGACAGGGTGTTACATCATCAGATTTGATGTAGTGTTGTTGGGTGAATCTTGTGTTAAGACAAGGTCTGAGCCTTAGAATTTTTATTTGGTTTATGCGTGGAATATCTTTTCGTTTTGTATTTTTAAGATAGTGTGTGTTATGTTATTATTTAATTGCTGGTACCACGTATTGCAGCGGTCTATATTGTTCTTAAGTTTATGGATTAGGTTATTTTTTAGGAATTCTTTATATTTGTGGAGTTGAAGTTGGGAGTATAATGGAGTGGAGAATTAATGGTGGATTTGGCGATTTGGTTAGAAAGTTCGTTTCCTTTCATGTTACAATGGCTGGGGATCCAGAGGAGTTTTATTTTGGTGTTACTTTTAGTGATGATTGATCTTATTAGTGTATAATAAAAATTGATGTTGCTTATTGATCTGATGGCTGATAGGCAGTCAGAGCATATTATAAATTTTCCTTTTTTTCTTATCAGCTTTATAGCTTCAAGAGGAATAGTGTGCTATTAATAATATGTAGTTTGCACTGTGCAAAATTCTTTTGAACGTTTTTGCTGTCTGAGGTCTCTTTTCTGTTCAATTGTAGGTGTGTTTTTTTCAAAAAGTAGTTTGGCCATAGGTTAAGTTTTTTGTTAAGGGATGGTTGGATATATTTTATGTGTCCCATCTATATTTGTTTTTTGTTTAGAGATATATATGTACTTAATATATAATATGTATCTAATATATACTTAATATATACATATATTAAGATATATTGCATCTACATTTTTTTTCCTTTTTTGTCTATTGAGGGGAACTACAAGGAAAAAATCGGCTGCATATGCACTAAATTGGATTCCTTTTTGCAGGCTGATTATATTCAATAGTTTGTTGTATGCGATTAGGAAATGGACTACTGATATGAGTGATCCTTGGGGGATGCCGATAAAGAGAGGCAAGGGGAGACTAATTGTGTTTTTAATTTTGATTTTGAGTTTTCTCTTTGACATGATGTTTTTGACGAAGTTTATAATTTTTGGGCCCATTTTCCATTCCGATAATTGGTCAACTATGGAGTGCACTGACCCAGGCTAAAGCCTTTAAAAAATCAAGGGCGATTACAGAGGCGTGTTTTTAGGTGCGCAGCGATTTTGTTATTAGATAGTTTGCTATGAGCGGACCATCTGAAAAGTATCAAATGGATCAAATTATTTTTGGTGATGAACCACCAAAGTCGTTTAGCGATAATTTTTTAGAGAATTCTCAATAGGTTGCAGTTCAGGAAAATTGGTCTATAGTTGGTAACTGATGTTTTGTGTGAGTTTGGCTTGAAAATGGGGATCACTAGACTGGTTTTAAAGTTATATTTAAGGGTTTTTAAATATGGAGGTTGGTAATATGGGCTTTAAATGTGTTAGGGGTATTTTTATACTCTATACCCATAGGGTTCAATGGTATATTAAAGTCGCTAAAATGTATTTAACAGGCAGAAGGAAAATTTTCCGACCGCATAAAGTATACACATTCTTGATTAGCATCAATAGCCGAGTCGATATAGCCATGTCCGTCTGTCCGTCCGTGTACCGGAGATATACATACATGTAATGTGTATTATTAGTTTATTTTAAGAATAAGATTAAAGTTCAATAGGTATACATATGGTTTACAAAATATATCAGAATGTTCGTCTGGACAACTTAGCAACTTAGTTCTACTTTTACACAACTTTTGCAACTTAAACAACTTTAGCGACTTTGTTCCACACCAACGATTCATTAACGACTGTGTCGACTTTTTATTGCGCAACGGTCACACTGATTCCGCCTACTAGGGTTACAAAATATCAGATAACCCAGCCACCCATCTTACATTCCGCCATCCTGATATTAGTCATCCGACCCCGATGACAACTCATCTAAATCCTGCATGCACCTCCACAATTTCATGTTATCTGAGCTAGTGGCTGTAAGCATTGGTCCCTCGATGTTAGCCGCTTTCTTAACATTGTATCGTCCATTTCGTTTGACTGCTGTTACTTCGTACGGGCCAAGATATTCACTTGCGAGCTTATGACCTGCTACGAACTGGGTACGTCGAATCGCCACCAAATCTCCGACATTATACTGCCTATCATCTTTGCGTTTAGCGTCAAATTGTTTCTTGTATGCTTCCTGGGCGTTCGAAATGTCCAGTTTAGCCGCAGCTCTGATTAATTGTCTCTTTTCGTCAAATTTGTCGCATATTTCCTCCTCTAGTAGCTTTAGAATCCCATCCTCCGTCCTATTGTTCATTCGGACACCAAACATCAATTCAAATGGTGTTCTCTTTGTAGATACATTAACGTGTGAGTTAATAACTCTTTGCACCTTAGGCACATACTTGAACCATTTCAATGGCTCTTCCGCCGACAGTTTGGAAATGATTGAAATGATAGATCTGTTGACACGTTCGATCTGGCCGTTGCCTCTTGGAACGCCTGTTGTTGTCCAAATATGGTGAACTCCATTTGCTTTTATATACTCCTCGAAATCTTTTGCTATGAATGCCGATCCTCTGTCGCTGATGATTCGAACGGCGTTGCCAAAAACAGAAGACCACTCATTTAGCTTCCGGAGCACCTCATCACAACTTGTTGTTTTGGTTGAAATAAACCAAACGAATTTGGAAAAAAAGTAAAAAAAAAAAAAAATATTTTTATATTTTTTAAAAAATAAATTAAAAAAAAAAAAAAAAAAAAAAAAAAATAAATAAAAAATATATTTTTTTTTTTTAAAAAAAAAAAAAATTTTTTCTTTTTTTTTTTTTTTTTTTTTTTTTTTAAAAAAAAAAATAAAAAAAAAAAAAAAAAAAAAAAACTAAATTTAAAAAAAAAAAAAAAAAAAAAAAAAAAAATAAATTTTAAATATATTAAAAAATAAAATAAAAAATAAAATAAAAGAAAAAAAAAACAGATGAGCGCTATGTGGTTGTGTTTTGTCCAATAAATGTTCGATGTTGTAGTTAGAGGCAGGCGGGATCGAACTGCATTGAAGCGAATTCGACCCGCCTCGCCGACGTAAGTGTTAGAAGAAAAAATGAAAATACATTCGAAAATAATCCATGAAACCGATCGCAAGCAAAATTTTTTCTTTGTCGTTATTCCTTCCTTATCAAAACGCAGTCCAAAGTAGAATCAGTTATATACACAAAAACTAAATATTACAAAAACTCTTGTAATTTTTCATGGCGCCCGAGCAGGGACAAGTTTTTAAGTGAAGTGAATTAAATACACAAATACAAAAGAACAGTGGAACAAATGTACATATGTACATGTATGCATAAATATTAAAAAAGAAAAGCATTAAAAATTGTGAAGTGAACTGGTGAAGTCTTAGTGGCGAAAAAATACATACATATATACACATATACATATATATATGTGAATGTTAAAAAAAAAAAAAAAATAAAACGCAAGTAAAAGACAAAAAGTTCACAGTTAATTCGCACACCGCGCCGGGAAATAATCTAAACAAACAACACAAAAAATTTCTCCCGCGTCTGTCGCGAAACGCAATAAAATAAAACAAAACAAAAACCTTGGAAAATTTGGAGTGGTCGTCATCCCCATAATCCATACATATGTCGGATTCAAGGAAAGTTGATTCCAAGGCGAAGGTCAACTCCAAGGTAAAGTGCTAAAAATTGAAAGGGCCCAAATCGAGAATTTCTCTTTGGTAATTGTGCTGGCCATCTTGAGCACACACTTTCAATTTCTAGCACAGAAGTAGTTGAGCTTAAAAATAACACTTGCATGCATTTATATACACATACATAAAAAATATATTCATATACATAGTACTAACAAATGAACCGCTTATCTTTAGTGTATTAAAAAATTTTAAATTATTGCATTGCTGATCAGCGAATTTCGAATCGTAAGATTCTAATTTTGTGTTAAATTAATACCACAAAATTATTTGTCGGTGTTTGGTAGCAAGTTAAATTTCTTTTCTTGTTGCCAAGCGCAAAAATTCGCTCTTCGCCCCTCAGTACCCCCTCTCACCCAATCTGCATTACATGCTTACCGTTTAGTTGGTCTGCAGCGCACACACACATACATACATACATATCCATACAACGGATTTTCTATTCCGTTTTGTCGTTTTCGTCGTTGTGTTGTTGTTGCGTGCAGTGGTTGGCGCGCTTACAGCTGGTGACGCGCTACCCTAGAAACCAATTAAATTTGTGGGGTATATACTTTTTCCATATCGTTCGCCAAAATACCCTATATTTTGGCAAATTAGCAGGGTATATAATTTTTTTCATACAGTTTATGAAAAATACCCTGTATATCTTCTCGGATTGACATTTTATTTTTATTTATTTTTTTTTGTGTCATCAATAAAAATTCTTTCGCTCGGAATATATTAAAAAAAAAAAAAAAAAAAAAAAAAAAAAATTAATACAATTTAAAATATATTCTAAAAAAAAAAAAAAAAAAATAAATAAATAAATAAATAATACTTTGCAAGTAGTATAATTGGTCTGAGTTCGTCCGATAAATTGCATCATCCTATAACAATGGCTCCACCATCTGGGACGATCCCTAAAGATTTTGAGGATGCAAAGAAAAGACGAGCTCAATGCGTCAAAAGCATCAAACGCGTAAGTGACCAATTGAGAGATGAGAGTATTTCGCTTCAAGTCACAGAGTTGGAATGTCGATTGGAAATGTTAAGTACAAACATCGACACCGCTCTGAGATATCAGACTCGAGTAGAAACGTTCGACTCCGATGACGAGTACAGGTCCGAGTTGGAAGAGTTGTGTATATCCACAAAAGCACAACTTAAGTCCGCATTAAAAAAATCGTCCGATGCCAGCACGCCTGTCGAAACCAAGTCCGTAGGAACAATTCCGTCTCGTCTTCCGAGTTTGCAACTGCCTAAATTTAGTGGCAAATACTCAGAGTTTAAAAATTTTATGTCATTGTTCGAAACCCTTGTTCATACGAACGTCTCAATTCCAAAAATTGAAAAGTTCAATTATTTGATTTCGTGTCTGTCTGGTGAAGCGCTAGGAACTGTCAAAGCGTTTCAAGTCACAGAAGACAATTATGAAAAGGCGATCCTTAACCTTAAAAAGGTCTATGACAACGATTGCCTCATTTTCATGGAAAATATTTCCGCGCTGTTCAGCCTCCCTAAAATGGCACATCCGTCGGCTGCAGCTTTGAGAAGCCTTGTCGACACTGTGTCGGCAATTTATGGCTCTCTGTTGTCCATTGGAGACGAAAAAGTGATTTTAAATGCCATTTTAATTCACTTAGTTATGAACAAGGTCGATTCACAGACGAAGCGTAAGTGGGAAGAGCAGCTCGATTATGCGACAATACCTTCGTGGAAAGAATGCGAGACAACGCTTAATCGGCGTCATCAGCATATGTCGGCTGAAGAATCAGCGAAGAATTCGCTCGATCTCGTCAGATCAGAGCCCAAATCAGTTTCCACGAAGCAGCATAATCGTAGCACATTTTCGTGTTTTGTGGCGAATAAAAAAGTTAATGAGAAGACCCCGAAATGTTCGTATTGTAATTCCGAAGACCATGTAATATCCAGTTGTCCGTCATACTCAGCGTTATCAGTGAAACAACGTTTCGATTTCGCAAAATCAGCTCCGCTTTGCATTAATTGTCTTCGGAAGGGTCACGCTGTCGCTAAATGCACAGCGAAAAAGTGTCGTGTATGCAACAAGTCGCACCATACGTTGCTTCACATATACACAGTCAGCAGTGGTCGAGCGTTACCACCACCTCCACAAGATCTACCTTCTACCTCACATGTTATGCATGTGACGGCTCCGAAGAGTGTGATTCTTGCAACTGCAATCGTTGGTGTTAGAACGAAAGCTGGCGATTTCGTGCTAGCCCGAGCGTTGCTCGATAGTTGTTCTATGACTAACTTGATAACAGAAGAAATGGCTCAACGGTTGCAGTTACCTAGAGAGGAGTGTCCAATCGACTTGCTTGGTATTTCTGAATCCAATGTTCAAGTCACAAAATTGATACACACGGTGGTACAGTCGCGAGTCAATCGCAGTGAGGTGCCCTTAGATTTCGGTATCTTGACGTCTATTTCGTCCTACCAGCCACCCGAAACAGTCAACATCACTGGTTGGAAAATTCCGAAGAATCTACAATTAGCCGACCCTCTTTTTTATAAGCCACAAAAAATCGATATGCTCATCGGAGCAGATGCGTTCTACGACCTTTTATCAATTGGTCAAATAAAGCAAGGTCAAGGACTTCCAACCCTTCAAAAAACAATATTTGGATGGGTTGTATCCGGGCGGTACCCTTCTGGTATTGGAGAAATTCAGAAGAGGACAGTCAATTTGAGTTATCAGAACGAAGTCCTAAGCTCAATTGACAAGACCTTGCAGAAATTTTGGACTATCGAAGATTTGCCTTCCCCCATAAAAATCTCATCTCCTGCTCATCAGCTGTGCGAAAAACATTTCGCCGAAAACTTGCAAATTTTACCATCGGGTCGTTTTCAGGTGAAGCTGCCGTTTAAATCGAATCCCAATGCGCTTGGGAGATCATTTGACGTTGCCAAACGGCGGTTCTTGTCGCTAGAAAGAAGATTGTCTAAAGATGTGCAATTAAAACAAATGTATCTGGAGTTCATGGAAGAATACCTTTCATTGGGACATATGTCAGAAACCGACAATAAAATTCCAGATCATCCACACTACTTCATTCCGCACCAGGTCGTTTTACGACCGCAAAGTACATCGACGAAACTGCGTGTTGTATTCGATGCATCATGCAAAACGTCGTCTCAAGTTGCGTTGAATGACATTTTGATGGTCGGTCCCACCATTCAAGAGGAGCTATACTCGACTCTGCTTCGCTTCAGGCTTCATAAGTATGCCTTGACAGCGGACGTCAAGAAAATGTATCGGCAAGTACTGGTACATGAAGCAGATCGAGACTTCCAGCTCGTAGTGTGGAGAAAAAACCCAGATGATTCTTTGAGAGTGTTCAGGTTAAACACTGTAACATATGGCACTGCGCCAGCCCCATTTCTGGCAATACGGTGTTTAACAAAGCTGGGTGAGATGATTGAATCGTCATTACCAAAAGCTGCTGAAGTTATCAGGCATGACTTCTACGTCGATGACATGTTGACTGGTGCTGGTTGCGTTGAGGATCTTTTGACAATTAAGTCTGAAGTGTCTCAGGCATTGCTTAAAGCAGGGTTTGAGTTGACCAAATGGTTCTCGAACAGTCCTGAAGTCTCCGCTTCCCTTAGCACAGCGACGCCGATAACAATCTCAGAATCTTCGTCGACCAAAACACTTGGTGTTTTCTGGTTGCCTAGGGAAGACATCTTCCAATTCCAAATCGACGACTCATTTATGGGTCTACGAGCGACAAAACGGAACATTCTCTCGGTGACATCTCGTTTGTTTGATCCACTTGGCCTTTTAAGTCCTTTAATTATTAAAGGAAAGATCCTAATGCAGGAGCTGTGGCTGAAGGGTCTTGACTGGGACGAATCGATTCCAATGAATTTGGAAACAGCATGGAATGAATTGAAGTCAACCTTATTAAATGTAAATACCATTCAGATTCCACGATTCGTCAACACAGAGGCTAATTCACCGATAGAGATTCATGGTTTCGCCGATGCCTCAATGAGAGCATATGGTTGTTGCATATACGTTCGTGTAAAAACTGCGGAAGGTTTTCGCACTTCGCTTCTAACTTCGAAGTCAAAAGTAGCGCCCCTCAAGACCAAAACACTCCCAAGACTTGAGCTGTGTGCCGCTCACCTTCTCGCAGACCTTTGTCACCGAATTCGTGACCTGATCAGGGTACCAGTTGAGCGTACTTTTCTTTGGTCCGATTCGGAAATAACTCTTCATTGGATAAAGTCACACCCTTCGTCGTTGGCAACGTTCGTTTCGAACAGGGTGGCTGAAATCCAAGAATGGTCAGAGAACGTATCATGGCGACATGTACCAACAAAACAGAACCCAGCAGACATTGTGTCTCGTGGTTGTAATGTTGACGAACTAGTTGATTCGATTTGGTTATCAGGACCTGGGTTTCTCGGACAACCGCAAAGCGATTGGCCAGTCAATCAACATGTCCAACTATCGGACGAAATACGTAATTTGGAAGTGCGGAAATCAGCTGTCGTGCTGACCCTGGTAGTCAACGAGAATCCGCTAATCGATACCATCGAAGCTTATTCGTCACATTCAAAACTAATAAGAGTGTTCTGTTATGTGTTCCGTTTCATCTGTAGATGTAAAAATAAATCGACCATATTCGATGATGTAATTCCATCACCTGTAGAGCGAAAAGAAGCATTTCACAAAATTGTTGAAATACTTCAAAATAAAGAATTCCGAGAAGATATAGGAAAAATTCGAAAGAGCGCCAGAGTGGGTCAAAAACTTCAAGGTTTGACTCCATTTCTGCACGAATACACTGGTTCGTGGTGCTCATTTTCGTTGTTGAGAGTCGGGGGGCGACTTGTAAACGCTCCTATTTCATATGATGCGAAATTTCCGCTCATTTTATCAAAACGCTCGCAATTCGTGCGAAGCTATGTCCGTCACCTCCACCTATCGAATTGTCATGTTGGCCCAAGAGCTCTAGTAAGTCACCTGCGTGAGCAGTTGTGGATTATTAACGCTCAAGAAGTCTGCAGACAAACCGTGAGATCTTGTATCTTATGTTTTAAGTACAAGCCACGTTTGATGAACCAAATTATGGGAAACTTGCCTGCAGACAGAGTGAGACAGCTCCGCCCATTTAGCATTTGCGGCGTTGATTTTTGTGGCCCAGTACATACAACATTGAGAATTCGAGGAAGGCCTCCATATAAGACTTATATCGCACTTTTCGTTTGTTTTTCTTCCAAAGCGGTTCATTTGGAACTAGTGTCCGATTTAAGCACTAATACCTTTCTTATGGCTTTCCAAAGGTTCATCGGCCGGAGAGGAGTGCCTCAAGTAGTCCACTGCGACAACGCGACGAACTTCGTCGGAGCGAGTCGGGAGCTGGAGGATCTTCGGCACAAGATCGAGAGCGAGGGGGACGCAGTGCGGGAATTCGCGTCAACAAGAGGATGCGAATTTGCGTTCATACCGCCAAGAGCGCCGCACTTCGGAGGACTATGGGAGGCAGGTGTCAAGTCTGCAAAGCACCTACTCCTACGGACGATGGGCAACGCCAGTCTCACGGCAGAAGAGCTGGAAACGGTGCTGGTGGCAGTCGAGGCCGTACTCAACTCCAGGCCTCTGGGAGCGGTCAGCCAGGACCCAAACGACGGCGAGGCCATAACTCCCGGGCACTTGCTGATAGGAGGGCCCTTAAGGGCAGTGCCGCACCAAGGGACTCCGGACCAGGAGAGTCTCAGCGGCTGCTTAAAGCGATGGCGAGCTGTCTCGTCGCTCAAGCGGGCGTTCTGGCAGCGATGGTCCCGGGAGTATGTGCTAGGGCTGCAAACGAGGGCCAAGTGGCACGAGCGGAGGCCCAACATCGGCGTGGGAGATCTCGTCCTCGTCGCCGAGGACAATCTACCACCGCAACAGTGGATGACAGGCCGAGTGGTGGCCACAAGCGTCGGGCAGGACGGCGCAATCAGGGTCGCAGACGTAAGGACGACCGGAGGCGCAACGTACAGGAGAGCGATCCACAAGCTGGCACCTCTGCCAGTTCTTTGAAGGCCTGAAGCCCTCCAAGGGGGCCGGTGTAAGCGCAGATGAGCGCTATGTGGTTGTGGTTGTATTGTCCAATAAATGTTCGATGTTGTAGTTAGAGGCAGGCGGGATCGAACTGCATTGAAGCGAATTCGACCCGCCTCGCCGACGTAAGTGTTAGAAGAAAAAAAAAAATATATTCGAAAATAATCCATGAAAACCACTCCAAAGAAGAATTTTTTCTTTGTGTCGTTTATTAGAATAAAAAAAAAATAAAAATTATTGCGCCAATGACCGCCTTTTATATTAAAAATGTTGTAAAATCTTGTTGTCGATCCTGCAGTATCTCCATGATGGCTTTAGACATTTTTTTTTTTTAAAATTTGTTTTAAGTTTAAGAATGAATTTATCGGCTGAGACATTAAACATGTGTTTGAATTTTTCCCCAATTTTTTTTTTAACATTGAAGTCAAAATCCTGCAGGTATATAACCCAGCGAGCAACATCTCTCGGAACATCTTTTTTGTTAATTGTTTGCTTGAAAGCTGCACAATCGGTTACCACCTTGAATTTTATGCCTAGCACGTATTGTCGAAACTTCTGGCATGCGAGATATACTGCTTTCGCTTTCAATATATAGCTATGTTGTCGAGACTCAGCTTCAGACGACTTCTTACTCCAAAACCATACTGAATGTAACTTGTCATTTTCCCATTGCAACAGTACAGCACCGAATCCCATTTTTGAAGCATCCGTATGAATTTCTGTCTCTGCGTTTCGATCGTATATTTTAAGTATTGGTTCGACTGTGAGTGCGTTTTTCATTTGTTGAAACGCATCAAGGGCAGCAGCATCCATTCGAAAAATAACGTGTTTTCGTAGAAGATCAGTTAACGGCCTGGCGATAATAGAGTATCCTTTCACAAACTTGCGGAAAAATCCTGTGAGCTCCAAAAAGGCTTGAACTGCTTTTACGTTGTTGGGTACTTGGAAATTACTGACAGCTTTAGTTTTCTCCTTCCCTGGCTTAACTTGTCCATCGTGTATGGTATGACCCAAAAAGTCAACAGAATTTTTTAGGAAGTGACATTTTTTCCATTTGATCTTTAGCCCAAACTCCGCAGCTGTATCAAAGACTTTCGACATCTTAAATAGACATTCCTTCGCAGTCGTCGCATGTATGATTATATCATCCATATACAAGTCCAGTACATCCGCGTATAGCAGAGGTTGAAAAATATAAGTCACATATCGAATAAAAACTGCAGGCGAATTACAAAATCCGAAAGGAGCCTTGTTGAATTCGAATAATCCTTCTTTGGTTACAAACGCTGTGTATTTTTTACTAGTTTCCTCAATCGGAACGTGAAAAAACTCGTTTTCCAAATCCATCACCGTGAAAAACTTTGCAGCCTGTAGTTTCTCAATGACATCGTCAATTATTGGAACCGGAAAGGAATCCTTTAGCACCATACTGTTCAGCTTCCTAAAATCCACGCATGTGCGATAGCTTTCATCTTTCTTTTTAACAACAACAACTCGACTTGCGAAATTGGATGAAGATCGGCGAACGATTCCAGCGCTGAGCCATTCATTGACTTGTTGTTTGACAGCTGCAGCTTCGTTAGCTGGTAGGCGACTTGGTGCTTGACGGAACGGCACGATATTTCCGTCTGGAACTATTTGTAGACAAACAGCCTCTGTTGGTCTCGGAGCTATGCCCACAGCAGTTTCGGTGGTCTCTTCTTTGGTTGTCTCTTCTTCGGTTGAAGCTATACCAGCGTTGTATTTGCTGATCATCATTCGCACGTCATGCTCGAACTCTGAAGGTACATCAATATCAGAATCGATTTCTATTATGTTAAAAATACTTAACTGATTATCCTTGGAAGTTTTATCCCCAGCAGGGGTATCCGACGACGTGAAAAAGAACCTCTTTATGAAGTCATCTCCCAGCAGGGCATCGCACGGCATATCTTTGTTAGCGACAACAACAAATTTCTGAGACGTCTGTACGTCATCCACCTTGATCTCAGCTATAAAGCTCCCAAACGGACGCGTGACTTTTGCGCCTAGACCCAGCAAATCCTTTTCACGTTTCTCCAAGTGTTTGATTCCAATCTTGTCAGCAACTTTTCGTGACATCAATGACATATCCGCTCCAGTGTCGATCAGAACATCAACTTTGCAGCCTTTTTATTTCCATCGTCTTCATACGCCGTGAATTATATACTACGCCAACTCTCGCAGTCTGGGGACAATTTTTCGAAATATGGCCAGATTGATTACAACGAAAACATTTTGTTCCTTCATTACAATCCTTTCTTAGGTGCTCGGAAGATCCACAGTTATAACACCGCGCCTTCTTTTCAAAAACTTTCTGCGTTATTTTCTTAGGTTTTTGAGGTACCTCGATTTTTCCACTTTCAATTGCATGCTCATAGATTTCGTACTTTTCACGTAGCTCTCTGAAGGATTGGGCACAATACAAGTTAATTTTTAAGTCGTTCCTTATATTTAAGCCATCTACTATATAGCGCAGAGCCGATTTCATGTCCAGATTTCCCTGGGCGGCGATCCCTTTCATGTGGAGCATATACTCTCGAAAAGTCTCCTCATTTTGCTTCTTACGCTCGCGCAACTTTTGGTGTATGTCAGCACTACACACAACATCCAGACCAAATTCATCTTCCAACTGAGTGCGAAGGTCATCATAATCCCGTACTGGAGTCGAGTCTAAAAACAACTTTGCCACCTTAGTCATCTTAGATCTTGCTTGAACGTACTTTTGCTTCATCGTCAATCCATATGCCTCAGCGTTCAGCTCGAAAGTATTGAACCACATCTCCACTGGCATATTTTGTCCATCATAGCAAGGTACCACTTTTGCAAAATCGTCAGCTTGGATTCCTGAGTCACCTAATTTCATCAGCCTCGATTTTCAACGTAAACAGCTGTATCAAATTTTTTAGCAACGTGTTATTTTCTTCCTCCATCTTTCTCTCTTCTGGTTTTATTTCTTTTATTTCAGCAACATTCACATCTTCATGTCTCTCTCTCGCTTTTGATCGTGTGTTGTAAGCTACTTGCTCTTCCTCTATTCCTTCTATTTCATCAGCCTGTCGCCAAATTTGGGCTTGCTGCAACATTTCGTCGCCTGTACGTTTATTCTCGGAATTCTTTGCTGGCGTGCGCTTCATTTTCTCAGAATTCTTTGTCGGCGTGCGCTTCACAATCACAACAGATTACAACTTTTGAATGATTTTTATTTTGCAACTTTTTTTTAAAATCAATTCACAACTTTTATTCAGCACTGATTGTTTTTATATAAACCGACAGAACTAGCACACAAATGTGATGTCTGTATACCGATAGGACGAGCCCCCAAATGTAATGTGTATTATTAGTTTATTTTAAGAATAAGATTAAAGTTCAATAGGTATACATATGGTTTACAAAATATATCAGAATGTTCGTCTGGACAACTTAGCAACTTAGTTCTACTTTTACACAACTTTTGCAACTTAAACAACTTTAGCGACTTTGTTCCACACCAACGATTCATTAACGACTGTGTCGACTTTTTATTGCGCAACGGTCACACTGATTCCGCCTACTAGGGTTACAAAATATCAGATAACCCAGCCACCCATCTTACATACATATATATGTATTGAAATGGCATGTTGCGTTCTACCGAATGACGCATTAGTTTCGTTCACTGACATGAGTGAGCGAGAAAGCATGAATTTGGTGTTTCGGCTTGCTAGGAGAATTTTATAAAATAATTTATATTTAATTAATGGGGATTTGGATGGAGTTTCAACTCAACAATCAAAATATAACATTTGGTCACTCTTGTGACACCACTGCATGTGGTGTGGTGTTGCAGCTTTAAAAAAATATTGAAATTAAAAACAACTAAAATATAATCAATCACCAAATAGTTTATTTTCATTTATACAAAATAATAGTCACAATATATCAATTCAGTTTTCCAACAAGTGCCGGGTGTGGTTCCTTTAAGGGAGTGTAGTGCGGAAAGGATTTCAATTTGGGATATATCGGGTTCAATTGTTTGTGCTAAGGGTTGGGGTATGTAGTTTATTAATCTATTAGAGTATTTGTTTGAAATAAAGGTTTATTTAAAGTTGTCATCTTTGGATTGGTTTGACCAGTGTTGGGCAAAAAGTTGGGCTATGGAGGTTGTATCTGTTGTAGGTAAGTTGTTGGATGGGTTTTTTATACAGTAAATTTGTTTAACTAGGTTAAGTCCGTAGAAACGGCGGATGTTGGCCCAGGTTTTGTCTATTAAAAGTTCCCTTAAGGGTACTTTTAAGTGTTTTGCTACTTTTGATTTACAAGTCTGACCTGCGCATATTTTGAGAATTTGTCAACTGTTGTTAAAATATTTTTTCCCTCAGTTGAACATAGATCGATATAGATTATTCTCCCTGGGTGTGATGAAATGAATGTCGCTTGGATTGCTCGTCATTCCTGACAAGAAGTATTTACTTCTATTTATTTTCTATACCGTTTGTATGTGCTCTGGTATGTGATTTGATTTTGATTTCTTCCTGTTCAGCTTCTTCCCTTACATCGGTAACCTGTTATTGTGTGTACCTAGCCTTATAGTTTCTAAAATGAGCATAATTGCCTCAGATGTTAACATCTCGTTGACAATTCTTGGATCCACGTTTTCATTTAGAATTTTAATAAGATCTTGTTCTATGTAATTGGGTCGCTTAATTGCATGTCTGTGGTAGGTCGGAAATATTATTTCTAAGCTATCGCTCGAATTTTCCCCTGTCAAAATGAAAATTTGATTTTTAAATACATTGATTGGGACTTTCATGATTGGGATAAGTTCGTGTCTACGTGAACTACGATAACTATGTATTGTATCTGAGGTACTACTAGCATTAATTTCCGTATTATCTATGGGGTTTCTTGACAATGCATCTGCTACTGTATGTGAATGACCAGTTTTATACTTTATTTAAGTAACTTTTCCATCTCTTTAGTTTTCCCTTGTGCTTTTATAAACTCTGTACTTATGGAGTAAAAGGGTATATTAAAGTCGCCAAATGTATGTAATAGGCAGAAAAAATTTTTCCGATATTCTGATCAGCATATGGCCATGTCCGTCTGTCCGTCTGTATGAACACCTAGATCTCAGAGACTATAGAAGCTAGAGTAACCAAACTTGGTGTCAACATCAGTCTAGTGTATACGCAGATCAAGTTTGTTTCAAATCTTTGCCATGCCCACTTCCGCCCACGCAAATTAGAAAAAACGATAACCAGAGTTGTATTAAAGCTACCATATTCTAATTTGGTACACTCAATATAACCAACATCTACCATTTGATAGAAATCGGACAATAAATATCGGAGATATATATATGTATATATGTTTTGTACTGAAATGCCATGGGCAGCAGCGGCTGAAATGTGTGAGCGAGATAGCATGCGCACTTTGCTTTGTATCGAATGACGCATTAGTTTCGTTTACCGATAGGAGTGAGAGAGAAATCATGCATTTGATGTTTCGGTTTATAAAAAAAAGTCTTTATTCAATTAATGGGGATTTCGAAGGAGCCTAATTTTTTTGAAATATCTCTTTTTGGTACAGGGTATACTCCAAGTCGGCAGGGACGACTTGCTTACTTCATTTAAAATCCTTCATTTTAAATCCTTTACTGCTTTGATTTTTTTTGGGTCGGTGCTTACCCTTTCTCTTGCTATGGTTACTCCTAAATATTCTTTTGAAGAAATCGCACTAGTCAATTTGAACTTTCATGCTTGCTTCTAACAATGTCGTGAAGACAGTTGTTAAACGCTTTTTTCCTCTAGGGTATTTTGGGTACATAAGGTTGTCACTATGTTCGGTTAATTATTAACTCGCAATTTAATTTGTTGTTTATGTTTTTATTTAATATACTATAATAATATATTAATATACTCCGTTCAATAACACCTTATCGTTAGCAGTTATGCAAATTAACTTCATGCGCTCTCGTTGCGAGCACAACCGAAAAAGTTCATACTCTCTTGCTCTCGCTGTATATGGATTCACTTATTTATTCAACTATGGCCTGAGAGTGAGTTTACATTAAATTGAAAATATATATATATAAAACCAAAAAGAGCAAAAAACGAGAAAAAATGCAACTGTTCGTGATGGCGGCTTCCAACGAATTTGCTAATCACTCGCCACTGTGCCCGTCCGGCACCTGGCCACAAATCTTCCCCGCCGCTACTCCTGGTCACTGTTGGCGTGAACATACCGCCCCCTTGCAACAGGTTGCAATAGCCCGGGCAAGTGGGAGGATGGGGAGCAGCGTCGTCTGGGAGCGCCTAGATGCCACAGGAGCCGGAGATAATCCATCCAAACACCGTGCTCTGGGCGGCCGGGATGCCACCTTGGCCGAGCACACATCCGGGCTGGATGACCTCCGGGTAGATATATGCCCCAAGCACCAATGCCGCTTCAGCCGGATGGTAGTAGCCGGGATCAGCTAAGACCAGCGTGGCGAATTTTCCCTGGACTGCCGCGGGAACCTCACGGCTGGGAGTGCGAATATGGAGTTCCTTTTCCACCTTCAGCACGACCTCCTTCTGAAAGCCGGACTCTGTCTGGGAGCGGATGATGGCATGGCAGGCTTGATCTTTGTCCACTGGGGCTACCGCCAATCCGAGATCCGCGGCGAAGGCCGCACTGATCCGGCTACCGGGGACGCAGACGTCCAGCAGAACGCGGGCCTCGACCTCCTTCTCGCCATTGTCGACCTTGACCACCGCTGTTGACATGATGTGAATCGTCCGCAGGTGCAGCAGAGACGCTAGTGTAGGCGCTCGAGATGAGCTGCCCGCGGTTTCGCCATCTGTCATGCCACGAGCCGGCGTCCGATACGGTCGGGTTGGCGCTCGGGAGGCCCTACTGACTCCTGAGTCGACCGTGTACAGTAGAGTGTGGTGGGCTCCTCCACAGCGGCGACATCCCGCTGAACTCCAACCCTGCTGAGTGCTCGTGGGCCAGACAATTTGCGCAGTATTTATTTATGAGCACTGCCCGCTGCCGTTTTTCCGCACGCAGGTTCAGGAACCGTCGACACTGGCGGAGCCTGTGGACTCCCAGACAGACGCGGCAACGGTAGGCGTTTCCTCCCTGGGAGTGGCGACGGGCTGCTTGGCGGGAAGGAGGTGCCATATCGATGTTGTGGAATTCTATATGAAAAGCTGGAACGAGAAGAAACGGTTAAAATCCTATGTGCCTGGCAACACGGGACATGGAACAACGGTGACGTGGTGAAACAGGACGAAAACGGAACGGATAGTCGCGACAGTGTTACATTTGAGGAGGAGTTGCTTCACTGTCGCTGGCTAGGCGAATCAGCTTGGCGACCGGCCTTTAAAAAATGCCACGTGAAATTCGTACATCGGCGATACGTACTAAGCCGTCAGACCCGGTGTGGACAAACTCAACTCGCCCCAACCGATAGTCATTTGGAGGAAGATTGTCCTCACAGACGAAGGGAACTTCCACTTGTTGCTCTTGTGCAACTCCTTTAAATACTCGTCCTTCCAGCGTCGGCAGAAGTGGTGATGAAGCGCTTTCAGGCGTTGCCAGCAATTCACTAACGACATTGGTTCCTCATGGATCTCTGGCTCGGAGATGGCCACCAGGGGGCCTCCCACTAGGAAATGTCCAGGGCTCAAGGACACAAGATCTGCAGGATCTTCGCTCATAGGCGAAATGGGACGCGAATTCAAACACGCTTCGATCCTACACAGAAGGGTGGAGAGTTCCTCAAAGGTGAATCGGGTGTTGGCAGTGGATCGGTAAAACAGGGTCTTGAAGCTCTTCATCCCAGCTTCCCACAACCCTCCCATGTGAGATGCCCTCGGCGGGATGTAATGCCAGGATAGGATTCGCTGTCCAAAACGGTTGGTAATGCAACGCTTCGTTGCTTCCAAAAAATCCCTTGGGACTTGGACGCCCCAACAAAGGTTGTTGGTGTTGTTGGAGATGAAAGATATTCGGTTGGCGACGAAAGTGGACCAACTGCATGGGGGCTTGTTCAGCCAAGCGAGAACGATGGTGGAATCGATCCAGAAGAAAGCTTTGGCGTTACGGATTGGAAGTTCGGGGATCACTGCCGCATAGAGGTCCGCAAGAAGTACCGCCCCACTTAGTTCCAGACGAGGTAAAGACACCGCCTTAACCGGGGCTACTCGAGTCTTAGCTGTGAGCAGATGAACACTTACGTGAAGTCGGGCCGAACTTCTACTCATCTAGGAATACGGATTCGGGTGAGACCTGGATAATCCCGCAAGAACTCCTCCCATTCCTGTCGGAGTGACATGGGAAACGGATCATCCCATCCCAGCTCAGTCAGCCAGATCTGCTGCATAAAGATTTTCGCTCGAACTACGAAAGGAGCTAGCCACCCGGCTGGATCGAACAATTTTGCTATGTGTGCCTGTCTTGGAAACAGGCTCCTTGACCAAAGGGTCTGTAGAGACGAAGAAGAACTGGTACTGCTTTGCCTGCCATCGGATTCCTAGCGTTTTGGCGGTTCTTGCGTCCTCCAGCTCTAGAAATTCGGATTTAGGAGATGCTCTTGCGTAATATCACGTAACACGTCTTCTGATTGGAGGTCCACTTACGTAGAGGAAAACTAGCGGAGGCGAGGACTTGCTGAAGCTCCTGGATCGTCGCGCGAGCTTCTTCCGTTGAATGAGATCCAGCTAGCACATCATCTACGTACATGTAGCGACGCAAAATCTCGCTCTACCGGGGGTGCTTTTGCTCCACTTCCGCAGCTAATTGGATGAGTACTCGGATCGCCAGGAACGGGGCGCAGTTCACCCCAAAGGTGACTGTTTGGAGTTCGTAATCTTGAAGGATACCATCTTTGTCTCGACATAAGATACTTTGAAAGGGGGTATGAGGATCTGTAGCGTGAGGTCCGCTTGCAGGGTAGGGCCAGGGTGCAGGATATCATTCAAGCTAACACCTCTGGTGGACGGACTTGAGGCATTAAAGACGACACGGAGCTTGGTCGTGGTGCTTTCGCGCTTAAACACCGCATGATGGGGCAAATAGAAATTGTTGGAATTAGTCGGGGGTGGAACGCGAAACATATGCCCTAATTCCGCAGGACTGCTTCATATTGCCCTTTCAAGACTGGGGTCCTCCCTAGGCGAGCCTCATTTCTGAGGAATTGGGCCATGGCGATAGATCTGGAATACCCTAAGTCTATGTTTTCCGGGTCTTTGAAGGGTAAGGACACTACAAACCGTCCGTCCTCCTTTTTGATCCTTTCCCTTAGGATTTGGGGGAAAAGGTCAACACCGATTAGCAAATCAATGCTGGAACTCTGATTGAAGTGGGGGTCGGCTAAGGCTATACCCGTGATGTTTCCTTCTAATTTCGCGGGAATCGGACAGGATGGAAGGGAGCCGGCAAGATTCGGCAGGACGAAAGCAGACGTTTCCACCTCTTTTTCTGGTTCCCACGAAGACGCCAGTCGCAATTGACACAGCTTTTGAGCGTGAGCCGCCTCGCATTCGGAAATGCCACTGATTTGTGCGTCGATCTGCGATGAAATGACTTAACGCCATCTTGGATGCGTACAAGCGCTTTTGGGACTCGGATCTAGTCAGGACCGGGGCAGTTGGAACCGATGGTGATTCGCGGAACCTCGGCGGATTTCTCGGAGCCTGGTAGGGTGGACGCTGGCACTCGACTGGACAAGGATGCTCGTTGGCGCGGAGTTTGCGAGAGGTTAGGCGATGTCGGAGCGCTACTAGAACCGGACGGACAACAGCGAGGCACGGAGAGACGATCAGGCTTCGGGAGACTCTTGGCAGGGTCTGTGGGCATAGTCGAATCAGAAACCGCCTACCCAATAAAAAATAAGAAATGGATGCGGAACCTGGATTGGACTGTATTGTACGTAAGTAATAATAGCAAACAACGGAGCTAAGACCGCGGAGGACAGTGCTAGAGAATGTGGACTGTAAATGTGGAACGTATAAAATGCTAGGAATGTGTATGGTTATAAATAATTATGTATGGAATATTGTGGATATGTTTATATAAAAGTAATGCAATAATATAAGTTATATATAACTAGAAAGATGGACTAACTTCGGCCGTGCCGAAGTTCGTATACCCTTGGAGATTTTCTCTATATAATTCACCAGAAGCATTATTGTAATTTACACATACTATATTTGCAAGTTCACAATTTTGAGCTTGAGAAAAAAAAATTTTCATACAACATTTTTTTTTGTACCGATTGTTCCTATAGCAGCTATATGATATAGTCAACCGATTCTGATAAAACTTGATTGAAGTATTAACAAGTATATTAAACTCATAAATATCAAATTTCGTGGCATTCGGTTGAAAAACAACAGAGTTATTAAGTATAAACCTTATTCATGACCGATCATTCCTATGGGAGCTATATGATATAGTCGTCCGATCGAGATGATTCTGAGACAATGCCTGCAGCAAAAAGAAGCCTATGTTGAAAACATAGGAGGAGAAGCTGTTGATCCAGACAGACGGACAGACGGACATGGTCATATCGACTCGGCTATTCATGCTGATCAAGAATATATATACTTCATATAGTCGGAGATGCTTGCTTCTGTGCGTTGCAAACTTCTGACCAAAATTAATATACCCTCTGCAAGGATATAAAAATTATGTATAAAAAATAATATCAATATATGGACTTAGTGCAAGAAATGGATGCAATGTAGGAACGAAAGTAGCGTATGGATAGACGAAACGGACACAAAAAATGTTGAACGGGCGAGCGAGAGTGGTATTAACAGATTTGGATCTTGAGCGGTATTCAGTTAAGTAGTTTTTTTTTATATACCGGAATACTACCGAGACCTGGCGTCAGGCCGAAAGTATCCTTGCTCGGAATTTCGCGGAATTTTTTATAGGAGAAAAACTCGGAATTTCGGGCGCAGGATTGGGGTCGATTGTTCTCGGGAAAGTTGCTATGGAAAAAGCGGCAACTTTTCACTGCAGGTCTGTAATATGTATGTATTTCGAAATTTTGAATTGAATTGTTCGTGATGGCGGCTTCCAACGAATTTGCTAATCACTCGCCAGTGTGCCCGTCCGGCACCTGGCCACAAATCTTCCGCTACTCCTGGCCACTGTTGGCGTGAACAGTATTCTATTTAGAAAACGATATTTTGTTAACAAGTTCCATTTCGATTCCATATTCCATTTGAAACTAAACTTAGTAAACAAAAGAGTTTAAACTATTCATATACATACATACATACATACATATTTTTTTGTATTATTTTTTATATATTATGTGTTAAGCTTAATGACTAGTAAAACGTTCAGATATTCTGGACTAATCGAACTTCTTCGTTCACTTAATATAAAGTGTAGGGCTGAGAATGACGGTTCAACGGGAACTTGCGTTGCAGGTGTAGCCAGCACAACCTGCGCTAGTGCACTTACATATGTGAGGAAACTTAAGCTGCAAGTCATTAAAAAAATCCAATATATTTGAATTTAATGGCAAGGGACCATATGTAACGTCGAAGTTTTCGATGTCAGCATAAATTTTGGAAAGTGTTGCAGAAATATGGTCTTTTTTGCCTTTTGCACTGTCTGAAAATCGTTCAAAAAAGCCGAGAACAGCGACTTTTCTTCAGATGAGGATGCGGCTGAAAAAACTGACGAGAATGTCAAACATCTCTTCACGCAGCGCTGGAACATTCTGTGTTTGTGCCTTAAATAATAAAGCGATAATAAGTATGAAATTTGTTTTCGGATTTTAGTTTAGTACAAATATTAGTTTTTGACGAAGACAATTTTAATTATTAACATAGTTTCTCAAAATTACAACATAAACAAAACAGGACCCCAATTTCAAACATTCAAACAGCTTACTTGTTTCATCTGAAATATACGAAAAGCTATTTTTATACCCTTGCAGAGGGTATAATAAAATTGGTCAGATGTTTGTAACGCATAGAAATAATCGTTTCCGACCCCATAAAGTATATATATTCTTGACCAGCATCGAAAGCCGAGTCGATATGACCATGTCCGTCAGTCCGTCTGTCTGTTTCTACATACTTAATCGATCTTAAATTTTGAGCTACGTGAATAAATGTCATATCATTCTGTCCGTTGATGTTTCAAGCAAATCAAGTTTAAAGATTGGTCGGATCGGACAACTATAAGTTATAGAAAAATAGGAAAGATCAGAGGTACCTCGGTCAAAATGTGAGTTGTTCAACACAGTTCTTGTGAGAAAAACTTTTTTGTTTTTTAAGATATCTCAACCAAATTTGGCATATATGACAATTTTACTTTTACACCTTACCAGCAAGTTTGATTCAGATCGGATAATAAACACCGACATAAATCAATAAAATCAATAATCAACCCCCATCAGAAAAAGTATGGTTTTCTAAGAAAAACTTCTTTGTTTTTTAAGATATCTCAAATTTGGTGAACAGATGAGAATTATACTTTTACAGCATACCAGTAAGTTAGAATCAGATCGGATTATAAACACCGACATAAATCAATAAAATCAATGAATCATCCCCCATCAGCATCAGTATGTATGCATATGCAGCCAATTAAATACGTTTATATTTGCTTTTATATACATATGCGTACACAAACAACATACATACATGGAAAAATACAAACATACATACATACATACATACATACATATATGCGAACACGTGCTTGAAAAAACTACAAGCTGAGTGCGAAACAGAAAGAGACGGAAAACTATTTGTATTGTGTTGTTGTTTTCTAGAATTCGTCAGAAACTTTAGAGAGCGCGAAGCTGGACGCTTGCAATGTATACCGAAATAGCGAGACTGTGAAATGTAAGTCTGGTAGCGCAATAGGTAGAGATCGATTCTAGAAATGTCGTGAGCGGAGGTTCAACTCCGGCCGTTGGCAAGCTCGAATTTTTTCTTGCTGATTCTTTTTTTGGTTCAAATTTTTTTTAAATTTTATATTTCCAATTTTTAAAATATCTTGAATCCGATATGAAGGAGAAAGTAATCAATTAATCTGCAAGGGTATACAAACTTCGGCACGGCCGAAGTTAGCTTCTTTGATATTTTTAAATTAACTTTTGCTAATGATTTCTGATAGTTCGTCAACATGCAATTTACCCGAGGATCCATGTAAATCGCTGCCAACAATGCTTCATTTTCGAACAATTTGCTTTCCCTTATTTTATCTGTGCCGATAGTTTTTATACCCTGTACCCATAGGGTTCAAGGGTATATTAAAGTCGCTAAAATGTATGTAACAGGCAGAAGGAAAATTTTCCGACCCCATAAAGTATATCAGCATCAAAAGATATACGTACATATATGTATGTTTTGTACTGAAATTCTATGGACAGCTGAAATGTGTGAGCGAGATAGCATGCGCATGTTGCTTTGTACCGAATGACGCATTAGTTTCGTTCACTGACATGAGTGAGCGAGAAAGCATGAATTTTGTGATTCGGCTTGCTAGGAGAATTTTATAAAATAATTTATATTCAATTAATGGGGATTTGGAAGTAGTTTGAGTTTATGAAATATCTCTTATTGGTACAGGGTATACTTCAAGTCGGCAGGGACGACTTGCTTACTTCATTTTTTAATCAAATTATGTCTATTCTCGCATTTCAATTTTAGTTCCATCCATACTACGAAGAACTCACTATAAACTAAATTTTTGTCTTGTAGCTTTAGGGCTGCCTGTTATGTATCACTAAAAGCGTCAATGTACGTCTCCATCCAATCCCAATCGGCATCTATACAAATATAAGACTGCGAATCCAGGAAATACTTTAGATCAAATAATTTTGTAAGCATTAAATAGGTCGAATTCCACCTTGTAACAACGTCGAGTGATGGTATGTTTCTTTTGTTCTCAATTAAGATACGTCTGCATAGATTTTATAAATAGTATGTATGTGGGAATGGGTCGAAAGATGAGAAGCGGTCGATTGTTTTAAATCAGTTCAGAGGAGCATGAGTTAAAAGCTAATAACAAGTAATCGATAAATAAAAAACACAGAGTTGATTGGAGTAAAAAGAAGCTTCCGGATGTGTGTTCCTCGTGGCTGCTCAAGAAAATAAAATAAGAAGAGACTAATTTAATTTAATTGTTAAGTGGCAAATGTAATTAATAAATGTTCAATAAACGGAAAACATCTATTGCGTTAAACGGCCTACAACTTTATTGGAAGAAGTGGGATTACATGAACGAGTCCTAAAAATTGGTGTCAGAAGTTTGATTAAATTGGCGGTCCTACAAAATTGGTGTCAGAAGTGGGATGCATTGAAATTGTGCATATGATGAACTTACGAGCAGAAAAGAACTTGAATAATTAAAAATTGTCCAAGTGGCGGAAAAAATTCATTAAAATTGATTCGCCAAAGACGGAGTAAGATCGAGGAAAATGTGTGTTTGATGAAAAAAAAACCACCCAAATTGATGTATGCTTGTATGTTGGAGAGAGACAGCGAAACGTCCAAGTTCAAGTGAGAGTTGTGGAGGTGCAATCAAAGAGGCTGGAAGCGCAAAGAGATTGACGATCGTTGGAATTTTGCAAAATTTACGTGGCAATGAGGCTGGTATAGCGTAATTTTTGTAAATGTGTTCGAGTATCGTCGTGGGAACTATTCACTGAGATGGTAGATTTATGTGGCAAATGGCCTGGAACATAGAATCTATGTGGTGAGCAGCTTGACCTGGAGAAAAAGTTTGGTTGGGACTAAAAACGCAACGTGGTAGACAATTCTAGTGAAATTGGCGGCAAGAGAAGCTACAACAATTGGCGGCAAGAGAAGCTACAACAACTGGCGGCGAGAGTGAGACAGCATGAAGAGCACGAGTTTGGCGGTATTGGTGAAAAAAGTTTGTACAAGAGGGATATCAGCATAACACGAGACAACACGAAAGAGCAAGAAGGCAACTTAGTGGTGAGCTAGAAGTCTATGTTAATTAACATTATGTTTACAGAGCGGAAGTTAAATTTCAAATTTTGTTGATGCGATCACTAAATCAAATTAATACAAAATATTAAATTTATAAATAATTTAAAAATTGGCTTAATTGGAAGTAAAGTAAATTAATGTTGAATTGAAGTTAGAGTAAAGCAAGTTAAAAAAAAAAAAAAAAAAAAAAAAAAGAAAAATTAAATTAAATAAATATTAAATATTATATTTTGTAATTGCTGAAACAGAAAGAAAGCCAAATTACTAACAATAGAGTAAGATTATATTGTTGTAAAATATTTAAATTTCAGCTGTAACGAGTAAGCTACGACGAATGCACAATGGATAGAAACGAAGTATTAAGTTTAAATGTAAATGAGCTCAAAGCAAAGTTAGCCAGTTTGAATTTGGCAGAAACTGGTAGAAAGCAATCGTTGCAAGATCGTCTTCTCGAACATTTTGGTTTGCTGGTCGACGAAGTCGAAGTTGAATCGGAAATTGATGATGCAGGATCATTTCAATCTACGGCACCAACTGTAGTTAGAAATAATTTTACTTTGCGCGACATTGAGGATTCTCTTTCTTCGTTCAGTGGGTCAGGTCAACCGTCAATAGAGAATTGGTTACGGGACTTTGAAGACAATGCAGAAGCAGTTCAATGGAACAAGCTACAGAAGTTTATCTATGCGAAGCAGTTATTAAAGGGTGCAGCAAAAGTTTTTCTGCGTAGTGAGAGAGGAGTGACTGATTGGACAGCATTAAAAAGAGTTTTGTTAAATGAGTTTGGATCAAAAGTTTCATCAATTGAAGTACATAAATTGTTGCGAAACAGACATAAACGCCCCAATGAAGATTTTCGTGAATACCTTTATAGTCTAAAGGAAATAGGCAGTTCCATAAATTTAGATGAAGCAAGTCTTATAGAATATTTCATAGAAGGAATACCCGATTCAAATGCTAATAAAAGTAACTTGTATCAGGCAAAGACAGTTGTTCAGCTAAAGGAACAGATTAAAATTTATGAAAAAGTTTGTTTTGATCGCCCTCAAGTGGTTAATATAAACCGGTATGATGAAAGGAATGTTAGAAAAGCAGAATTATCTAAACAGCCGAGAAAATGTTTCAAGTGTGGCGAATTGTCTCATTTGTCGAGAGAGTGCCCCAAGATTAAGTGCTTTAAATGCGATCAGCTAGGGCATAAAGCATCAGTATGTCCGATACGGAAGATAGATACTAAAAAGGAATACAGTAGGGCTAACACCATGTCAAAAGAAATAAATGTAAAAGGAAAGTCTATTTTTAAAACAATAGCATGTAGAAATGTTGAGCTGTCGGCACTTATAGACACAGGATGTGATCTATGTTTAATGAGAGACGATGTTGTCAGAAAACTTGATGGTATAGAATTAAGCGATGAACCAAACCGTTTATTTGGAGTGTGTAAAAGTGAGCTAAATACTGTAGGTAGTTTTAAAGCGCAGGTGACTATTGATGGTCTTCAATGGCCCTTAACTTTCCATGTTTATAGCAAAGAGGATATTGACTATGAAGTAGTAATTGGAAATAACATTTTGGAATTAGCTGATATGGTTATCACAAAAGGAAATGCTACTTTTAAGCCCAGAGAAGAACTGAAGCCAAACAGAGTAGCGAAAGAAACTGTACATAGTGAAGAGATAGAAACTCAGATGGGTATACTACAGGAACTTGATGGTTTGTGTTTATTAGCAGAAGAAGAAAAGTGTGAAATGGATTTGTGTCATTTAATTAAATCGGACGTCAAAGAAGTCAAGCGACTTATTGACAGTTATGTACCACAGTCGACAAAAAAGAGTCCAGTCGAAATGAGGACGAATAGTTTCCCTGAGTTACAAGAACTTTTGGAAGAGGAAGCAGTAGAAGAGTTAGAAGGTGAACGCACTAACGTTCGTCAGGAAGCTCAGAATAATATTCAAAGAATCCAAGAGGAGAACCGTAGAAGTTATAACAAAAAACGCAAAAAGGAAGCTGAGTATAAAATAGATGATTTAGTAGCTATTAAGCGAACGCAATATGGTTCAGGATTGAAACTTAAGGCTAAATATTTTGGGCCATATAAGGTTGTAAAAGTTAAATCTCATGGACGATATGACGTAGAAAAGGTAGGCGATCACGAAGGTCCTGGGAAAACCTCAACTGTCGCAGAGTATATGAAGCTGTGGAATGATCAAGTGAGTGCATCAGATGATTCATCATTCGAGGCGAATGATAAGTCAGGCCGGCCGAATGTGGGAATGGGTCGAAAGATGAGAAGCGGTCGATTGTTTTAAATCAGTTCAGAGGAGCATGAGTTAAAAGCTATCAATAACAAGTAATCGATAAATAAAAAACACAGAGTTGATTAGAGAAAAGAAGCTTCCGGATGTGTGTTCCTCGTGGCTGCTCAAGAAAATAAAATAAGAAGAGACTAATTTAATTTAATTGTTAAGTGGCAAATGTAATTAATAAATGTTCAATAAACGGAAAACATCTATTGCGTTAAACGGCCTACAACTTTATTGGAAGAAGTGGGATTACATGAACGAGTCCTAAAAATTGGTGTCAGAAGTTTGATTAAATTGGCGGTCCTACATGTATATATGTATAAATATCTACTTATATATTTTCAAATATATATATAGTTGCATATCTAAACCTATAACTATAACTTATAATCGATCATACCCTTTGTTACCCTACAATTTACATAATACATATTGTACACTGGAATACTGACTTAGTGCAACGGTTAATGTAACGATGTAAAGAAACATAAGAGAATAGAGAAGAAGTACACATTGCACTAAGTCACGTACGCCAAGGTTCTGTAAGAGCTTTTTCTAAGCATGTAAGTTCAGTTGATGTAATCTGCGAATCGAATAAAGTCATAGATTTTTAAGAATAAAAATCATTTAAAAAATTAAATATCAAAAAAAGAATTATTCAATTATATATATATACAAACATGTAAATATATAAACATATATATAATTAATCATTAATTACCTATATGTTTCTGTGCGCAGCGATTTGCATAATGTGTGACAGGAACTTATTTTGTCGGCGATCTCCTTTGTCTTGTTCACATCGAATACGCACAGTTGCAGAGTGTGTGCTGCACATCTCACAAGATGTATATTAGTAAGTTCAATGGTATCCAGTTCATTCAGAACATTCTCACTTTCTGTGTCATCTTCAAAAAGGGATTCCTCTGTGGCATCATTTAACACTTGGACGGCTTTTATAATTAATTTATTCTTTAAAAAATCACATACATACATATATTGAAAATTGTACGTCGTTAAATTTTTACCTATAGATTTGATCTAGGGATATTCTATAATCATCTAAGATTTCTAAAATTTTGTTCTTTATGTATATTCCAGAGTGAGATTTCCCGAGCTCAATCATGCCTAAAGTCTTTACAATGATATCGGTTTTAGCCAGGCTTGCGTGGACGATTTGCAAATTTATTCTTTATGTATATTCCAGAGTGAGATTTCCCGAGCTCAATCATGCCTAAAGTCTTTACAATGATATCGGTTTTAGCCAGGCTTGCGTGGACGATTTGCAAATTTATTCCTAGAATGGCTTTGTCCATTCTGATGGCAACATCGATTTTCAGCGACAGTAGCTTTCCCTTCACGAGAGCCCTTATGTCTTCTTTTACAAACTGCTCTTTGACTGATACGAAATTCATAATATTTCGAAGTTACAGGGTTCATGCCAAGTGCTTTATATATTGGATCCATTATTTCTTTGAACCCATGAATTTGCGCTGTCATTGACGTTTTCCCACTTTGCTAGATTAATATGTATCACTGTACTGCCGCTCAATGCCTACTATTCTGTCTACTTGGAGGTGTTCTAACATTTCCGTAACTCCTTTTTTTTTAATTGACAGAATTTAGTCAACGGAAAAAACGTCAATGTTTTTTAAAATTTTAAAATTGTCGGGGAGCCTAAAAATAAAATCAAAATTATTTAACGATCGGTAGAAGAATCTGACAAATCGGTTACCTCTGCTTTAGCTGCTTGATAAGCTCAATCACAAAATAAGAGCAGCGAGCACGAATTTCTTTTTCAAGGCCTTCATCAATTTTTAAAGATTTGATTTTCTTTTCAAAATCATACCCTTTGTACATATCGGATTCTACATGCTCTTCCCAGTTTTCAACCTCCAATATGTCGATTTCCTTCTTAGGGGGAACAATTAACTTTTTTAACGAATTGATCGCAAAGATTAAGTCATTTAGCAGTTCAGTTGCATTTGTTTTATTGCTTTGAAAGCACTTATTAACTTTCTGCATGTCTGACAGAATTAGTTTTAAAAAAATTAAATATAAGTGATTAATCTGATCACTATACAATTCATGGAGAATTTGAGACTTACAGCATTTTTCTTTTGTTGCGGCCAAATCAAAATGCAATTTAAGCTCGCCCCATTGGTCTAAAATGCGTGATACAGCCAACTCAATGGATGGCCACCTGGTGCCGCTCACTTTAGGTATTTTCAATGGAGCCTTGGGAAAAATTACAAAAAAATTGTACGTTCAAATAAAAATAAACCAAAATGTTTGAGAAAACACTTTGTTGACAACAACGAAACGAGAGACAAGACAATAACCATAATGATGTTAATAATAGAAATACAGACGGGAACATTAAAAATGAAGTTTAAGTTCATAGGTTAAACATAAATTCAAAAACATACAACAGAGATATGGATAAATTTTCACACAAACCTTATCATCGTTAATACATTTATAAATTTATTATACTTCATTTGCCGAGATGAACTTTTACAAAACCAATTGTATGTTTCGTAACTTAAAAACTCCAATTTCTCAGGCCAATGTTTTTACAAACTTGGCTAACGGCAAGTTGCACAGAATGGCAAACACATTTTACCAGAATTAGCTGTGGAGCCTCCTTTTCTATTCCGTATAGACACTCCTGTTTGTGCCAACCATAACACTGGCATTATCGGTTACAATACGAATTAGGTTTCAACGTTCAAC